>CM076082.1:33862500-34410000 GCA_038088235.1 Zacco platypus | reverse complement strand
AGAAACTGTGATTTTTTTTTTTATATTATTTATTTATATATATATATATATATATATATATATATATATATATATATATATATATATTTTTTTTTTTTTTTTTTTTTTTTTTGATAAATAGAAGTTCAAAAGAGCAGCATTTATTTGAAATTAGGGCTGTCCCTAATTAGAAGAGGCTTGGTCGAGCAAGATTTAATTAGCTGGTTAGTCACAGAAGGAAAAAAAAAATCTCCACAGGAAGTGGCGAAGTCTGTTAACGGCAGGAAATCCAAACATTCACATATCATTCATCAACCTCAAATATGGCTCATCACTTGAAACATGTAAGTCACTCTAAAGTTAGCCTAGTCCTAGATCAAATGCGCTATTATCGGGGATATCTAAGTGTTTGTGTGGAGAGCGCTCTTACTGCATGACATGGAGGCGCAGGTGCGATCACTTTTGCATTTTAAAATACTGTCATTTTAGACATACAGATAAGAGTAATGCAAACAGTAAAGGGTCTACTTTTATTTCTGTAAACTCACAATAACAGCAAATTTTGTAAAATAATGAAAACTCTTTCTGCCATCTCGGTCTCAGTGAACTTGAGCACAAAATGAACCGAAATTCCGCGAATAGAAAAATCTTTAATGCGTTAATCTTTATTGTAATTTCTGATTCAATTCAATTCATCCTTCCTTCTAAAATAATACTATAATAATAATAATAATAAAAATATTTAAAACTGTAACAGTACTGTATATTACCCAAGAAATCACATAAATGCAAGTGTATAAGCCAATTGACTGTGAAAGTGACTAATATGCACACAAGCACTTAATACCATTTTTTAAATTATTATTATTATTATTAATAAATTATGATGCATTTCAATAATTTTCCCAAATTGTATGTCACATGTCCGTCTTTGTTTGTTTTTAATTTAGTCCACTCCTTTGTTTCTATGGTTACCATCTTTATTAGTTCATTTGTACCGGCTGTGTCTTGTCTTTGTCTTACGTTAATGTTGTTTTGGTTGTGTTTTATTCTCCTGGTGATGTTTTCATTTGATTAAAAGCCTTCCCAAGGATCTCCTTTGTCGTTCCAACCAATTCTATAACAGTATGCTGCTTACTGACTATTTTTATCATTTTGGATTAAAATTCATACAATAAACGGGGGTGGAGTTCAGAGTTTGATGGAGGTTTATATAAAAATAATTTTGAAAAGTCGATGTTATCAACAAAATAAATGCATATACAAAATTAAAACAAAATGTTGTCTAATAGCGTCACAATTCACCTCCTCAGCTCTTTTGTACTTGACAGTAATTTAGTTAACGGTTGTAAATAACGGGATTGTAGAGTTAAAGCTTGTATATTTCAAAACAACCTTAATTTGTAGCAAATGTTGGGAACATTTCGCTTTACTTTTTACACAATAAAAAGTTGCCCAAAAATAAAATTAGTTAAAAAACAAAGCAACCAAGTTAACAAACCCTTTCTCATACGCTTAGAATATCTTTTCTTTAATATTCACAGTGATTAAACAGCTATTCTGTAATTTACCACAGAGGGGAGTTTTGAAAAGAACTAACATTTCCATTCATGTTATTCTTAGGCTGTACTCTAAGGGCTGAACTAAAACAGTGCGGGCTGGCTTCCTCCGGATGGACTTCGTATGAGCACACATACACACCAACATCCCGGTTCAAAGTCTCTGACTCATTGCTCTTTTCTGCCAAGCTTACACTACAGCTATTGTGAAGAGTAAACTCTTGGGGGCAAGATCCTTCTCTCTCACACACACACATAGACATGATTATCTCATTCTGCATCACATCATTATCCCTAATGCATACAGTATGAGCTTTTCAACAGCCCGAGCCACCGTGAAAGCCAGAAGTTTCGGGAGCACCTGCTGACAAACACATACTCATGCAGAGACGCTGAGAGGGGGAGGGGGACTCTGGGATACTGGAAGAAAGGAAGTAAAGCACCCTGAGATTTAGTTACGAGCAACCTGAGAACTGTGGGGGATGTGTGTGTGAGAGAGAGATTAAAGGAGAAAAAGGAGTGTCTGACAAATGGAGTGAATAAGGGAAGTTAGGTAGATGAGTAATAGAGAATGAAAAGAGAGCGAGGAAAAAGTGATTATGCTAAAGTGGACAAGAGAAATAGATTTGTAAAAAAAGAGACAGGAAGTTGTAGTGAGAAATTCAGTGTTAATAGGTCTTTTAATGGTTCTTTGAAACACCTTCTTGTCAAATCTTTTTCTGGCATTGTGGTTTATTGGAAGTTTATAATGGTGCAATATAGGTATCAATCTAGACAGAGAAAAGGTGAAGACCTGTAGGGTTCCAGTACATTTTTTTTTCTTTTCTCCTTATATGAACTGAAAAAGATTCACATATGAGATCATTGCAATGCAAGGTTTTTCCAATGGCATTAAAGGAACTTAAGATGAAGTGCTATGGAATCAGCATCTATCATTCTAAAATAAAAAATGTGGTAACATATTTCATTCATTAATATTTGCTACTGACAAAATGCATAATGTGATTCTTTAACTGCACATTGTCATATGAAGAGTAGCATGATCCCGCAAAACCGGAGGCTGGACTTTCAAGACCGGAGGAGTCTTAGGATTGCATTTCTAGGTCCTTTCTCTGTATGTGTGTGTGTGTGTGTGTGTGTGTGTGTGTGTGTGTGTGTACAAGCAGTTTGAGTTGAATAACGCTCAACTTTGAGTAAAACTCTGCACTCATCACTGTCACTTTTTAACCAGCCCTCCAATCAGAGTGGAAGAGGGGCGGGACAATTACAACATAGACCAACTGTCACAACATTCTTGCTGTACAACGACAGAAATTAATATTGCTGGTCTCCAAACATACATAGCAAGTACTCTACATTGTGTCGACATTTTAGTCTGAAATTATCTGTGAAATTTTGACAGGGTTATGAAGACCTTTGACTTCCTGTGTATATGATACCGAAAAATAACAATAGTTTTATCAAATTAAACGGTGAAATGTTCATAAAATGAATCAAAGAGCAGCTCAGATGAAGTTCATGTACAGTGAGTGAGACAGCAGACACTGAAATCATCGCGCGTGCTTCAGTATGTGTAGTAGATGAAAAAGCTGTGCTCATTCATACAGCCTTAAGATTTCAATAGCAGTCTTTTTTAGCTTTAATATTCACAGACACTAGTCTGTATCGATATCTGATTCCTTGTACAGCCCTACTTTTAATTTATTCATCCAAAAATTGCCAAATTCTGTGATGTTCCTCTTTCTTGTGACTGGATTCAATGACTTCATTTGTTTTCTACATCGTAGAAATCATATGGCTCTACATGGTATTTGCAGTATTAAAGAGAGTTAGTTTTGTGAATTATTTATTGTTGTGTTATAAAATTGTGTAATAAGGGAAGTCTACTCTCTATACATATAGAGATATATGTATAGCGCTTCATGGCCATTGAGTAGACACAGCAGCTGTTTCAGCTAACATTATGCATGGCGTTTTTTAAAAAAAATACATATCGGTTTCGAAATTGAAACCGGTTTACCGTATGAACCGGTATACTGCCCAGCACTACATGTCAGATTGTGGAAATAATAGCATTCAAAATATTTCATCCTGCTCCTTAAGCTTGAAGATTTGAAATTTGGTGAGAGGGAGCTGAAGCTGGTCATAGGGGTTTTTGTGGAGAACTTTTCGTGGTCTTCACTGAGGTTCTGTGCAGAGGGCTGTCTATTCGACAAAGTCTTTGCAGGGGATCTGTCTCTATGGCTCGCCGGTCTCTGCTAATATCCAGGGCTCATTGTGGAATGTGTTAAAAATATGATGGCACATGAATTAAAAAAAAAGAATAATGATGCCTTCATTTATAATAAACACTGCAATATTCAATGAAAAGGTAAGAATTGCCCATTTTGATTTCATGGTGACTTTAAAAGATTTGAATGCACATTCACTTCCCTGGCCAGTGTTCACATGTTAACTAGTATTCAGTGCAACACTCGGACTGTAAGTCTGTTTGTTGGGAGTGACTCTGGGATTGATAGAGGAAGTGTGCGAGCAATGGTGTGGTCACTGCGGTTACAATCCCATTCAGCCTACCAGTCTTACCCAAGTCTTCGAGTGTGTGTGTGTTTATAAAGCTGAGATAAAGACGCACAAATAAATTACCATTGGCTTGTTCCCAAACTACTGCTCTCCTCTCCTCTTTTTCCCACACATACTGTAGAAGAGATCAGTGCCAGTGAGGATTTGGAATTAGATGACTCAAATTTTCCTTTCTGAAGATCCTCTCGGGTTGATTAGCTCAGCGTGTGTGCATGTGTGTAAGCCACTATAGGGCAGCAAACAGGCCAATATAATGAACTGTACCTACAAAACCCTGGGGTAAAACTAACTGAGGTTTGTCTTATTTTCGCAAACACAGAAAGACCCGCAGCACAACACACACACACACACACACACTTCAGTAAACACAATAGTTCTCAAAACGTCTAAATGGTTCCATTTTCCTGAGGTCAGTTCTGGAGAAACTGCACTGGCTGATGTGAATATTCTGCAGTACACCGGGTTGGGTTATAATGTCTCATTTTCCATACCGTCCCTGGTGACAGTAAAGCAAAAACACAATTACATGAGCTGGAAGGGATGCGAGTCCTACAGAAAACAACAAAACCAAAAAGGTCTGATTTAAAGCCAGAAAAAGAACGGGAGGAAAATTGTTGTGTTCTATTTTTTTTCAATCTTATTTCCCCCTTCATTTCCTTCATTTTACTTTCTATATTGTCTGGGCATCGCCGTGATGACTCTCTTCTTCTGTTTGCCTATTTTCTCCTTCCAGGCTCATTAAAAATCATTGTTGAAGCTGCATACACACACACACACACACACACACACACACACACCAGAACCATTTAAAATAAAAGACATGGTTGAATATGACATCAGCAGTCTGTTGTTGTTGGTTAGATAAATATTCATATTCATATAGAAGACCAAAACATTAGACTGAGTCATTCTTCTCTAATTTGTCAGGCTTCTATTGAAATATTTTTGATTTTTTTTTTTTTTTTTTTTGGAATCAACAACAGAACATATTGCAGCATGATTTACAATTCATGCCAATGCAGGAGGATAGAATGAGTGTGCTTGCGGCTTTAAAACTGCATTATCCTCCAAAGAGAGTGCATGTTTGCTCTTTCCATTTCATTGAAAACAAAGCTGGAGAAGTTGATGCCAAGCTTCTTCAAACAAAGTATATTCATCATGTATTCAGGTACTAAAAGAATCATTTAAAAACACAATTCCAAATGATAAGATCATTTAAATAATAAATAATTTTAATGACATTTTTAGAGGTGACAAATGCAATCCAGTAATTGGCCTTACCTATATAACAACACAATTCACAATTCATTCAATGATATTTACTACTGAATAATATATATGTATATCTTAAAATACACAACCCATCAGTAACTATACTGGGGTGCGTTTCCAAAAACATTAGCCCAGCAAGTTGTCATTATCAGGATTGTTCAACGAATCAGTGTTTCCCGAAACCATAGTTCCAATGAACGTTCCAACCACACAAATTTGCGAGGCTGTTTGCGAATGACGGCTCTCGAGCTGTGATTACCATTGCATATTAGCATAGTTCCTTATTTTTATGACATGTGGACTTAAATCCTTCTCTGGAGCAAAATAAGCAAGTTGACATTCAGTACAACATATATTTCATTTCGAATATATACAAATTTAAATTACGTCTTTCTGTTTTTGAGATTTAAAGAGTCGTTTTTGAATAGTGAGCATATGCGTATACATATGGCAAGCCGTTTTGACTTTTATTCTTTTTCAGGATATGAACTTGTGATATCAATAATTACATTTTCACTAGTTAAAATGTTAAGTCTTGATATCAGGAATTACACTTCCACTAGTAACAACGTTGATTCTTGATATCAACAATTCAATTTCCACTAGTATAAACTATAATTGTTGATATCAAGAATTGTATTTTCACTAGTGAAATCTCGCCATAGGCTGTCATTCAAATTCAATTGCTGATATCAAGAATTAATTTCTTACTAGTTGAAATTCCAGTTTCACATATCAGGAATACAATTCTTACTAGTAAAAATGCAAATGTCTGATATCAACAATTACATTGTTACTAGTGCAAATGTCTATTCTTGATATCAACAATTGAATTGCTACCAGTAAAAATGTTCATTTCTGATATCATGAATGTGATTGTTACTAGTAAGAAAGCCGTTTTAGATATCAGAAATTATACTGATATCAGGAATTCATTTTCAGATATCAGAAATGAATATTTTTACTAGTATAAATTCAATTGTTGATGTCAAGAATAGACATTTGCACTAGTAACAATGTAATTGCTGATATTAAGAATTATAGTTTATACTAGTGGAAATTGAATTGTTGATATCAAGAATTAACGTTGTTACTAGTGGAAATGTAATTCCTGATATCAAAAATTAACATTTTAACTAGTGAAAAATTGTTGATACCACAAGTTCATATCCTGAAAATGAATAAAAGTCAAAACGGCTTGCCATACCACCTGTGTGACATCATTTACCAACGTGGCCGAATAACAAATTTTCAACAATACGGTTTCAGGAAACAGTCGTGACTAGCTATTTGATTTGTTCAATGATGCGTTGTACTATGGTAGTTTATGGTAGTTAAGCGAGTTACATCGTTGTTTGGGAAACGCACCCCAGATTAGTTGACTCACTAACAATTAGGGCTAGTTGACTAAAGATATTTTCTAGTCGACTAGTAGTTGTTCATTAAAGCCATTAGCCACTAATCGCACTTTTATACAAATAAGCCATAAATCATAATAATGAGCCTTTAATTCCCTATATATAATACATAGCCTAATGAGCACTCAAGAGTACGCATGAAGCTTTCCACAGCGCACGTCTTGAAAAAAACAGCAAGGAGACTGTCTAAACATTTTAATAATTTATTGATAATGTTTTCTGTGTTTTCAGCTGCAGAGATGAAGTCAATGATACGCAGTAGAGGATACATAATCTAAGAATATTAATTTTCCATTTGAATTGGTTCGTTTAAAATTAGACATTTCAAGCTTTCCATAAATATTTCTCGTGTCTGTGAGACAAAGTATACACTGAGTGTCAGTTCATGTTTGTTATGTGCTCAAATTCACCGAGACCGAGGCGGAAGAAAGTGCATCCTGACTGTTTTCATATTTCATTATTTAACAGTCGAACCTTTCCTGTTTGCATAACTCTTATCTATATGACCAAAATGGTTTTAAGTTAAATGCAAGTGATCGCACCGGCACCTCTGTCATTCAGTAAGCGAGGATATGTGCCTAATAATAGCACACATTGATCTAGGACTAGGCTAACATGAGAGCGAGCGGATTTGTAAAGTTGCTACTACTTAAATGTTAAGTAATAAACCATATTTGAAGTCGATGAATGATAGACGAATGTTTGGATTTCCAGCCGTTAATGATCTCTCCCTCGCAAACTGCTTTTTTTTTTTTCTTCTGCGACTTACCGACTAATGAAATCTTGGTCGACCAAGCCTCTTCTAGTCGACTAATGGTAAAAAAAAGGAAAAGAAAGAAAGCTTGTTTCCAAGTAGGTTAAGTTTTCACCTGACTGTAGTGTTTTGTTACATTTTAGCCCTAAGCAATTCCATGAGAGGGAGTAGTAGACGTGGGATTATGAGGGTCACACTGGATTTATATCAAATGTCTTAAAAAAAAAAAAAACAGGTTTTTCAAGAGGTGACAATAGGGTGAAGGGAGAGAATGAATGAGTGAGTGAGTGTGTGAGTGAGTGTGTGAGAGAGAGAGAGAGAGAGTCAGTGTGGGAGGTGTGATGGCAGTAAAGTGAAAAACACAAAAAGAGAAAGGTAAGCGCTACAGTCCAATCTCAGGAGATGACTTTGCTGGCCAACCTTCAAAGCACTTCAAAATTGAAAACCTGAATTGAGCGTGATGAGAGAAAGAGAGAGAGGGAGAAAAAGAAAGGAAAGTGTGAGGAGGATGAAGGAGGGAGGGTGAACTTAGCCGTGGATGAGCTCCTGGATTTGAATTTGAAATTGGACACACAGTGGGTCAGTCAGAGATGCCGTGGCATACTGATATCTCATTCACTCTCTGCTCGTCTCAACCCATCTCCTTTTGTCTCTTCTCCTCTTGCCTTTACTTTTCTCATTCCCCTCACATCATCTCATCTCCTCTCCTTTCACCTTATGTCATCTTTCTTCTCTTCCTTTCCGTTTCTCATCTCATCTCATCTCATCTCATCTCCTGTTCTCTCATCTTTTCTCTTTTCCTTAGTTAGTTTAACATGCCAGATGGTTTACTGATATAAAGAATTAAAAACTCTAGAGATTCAGCATGTGAGAGACTTCTGTTCATCTGACATTTTAACACACAGACATGAGGAGAAATCCAGACAGCCTTTGAAACACACACACACAGACACACAGACCACATACAGACTGTAAATGTGTTTAAACATTAGTCATCGAGGTTACGGTTCAAAGGGACCCTATTCTGCACTTTTGTAGCATTTGGTAAGATTTTTTAATGTTTTTGGAGTGTCTTATGCTCACCATACATACAATAAAATATTGTGAAATATTTTTAAATTCAATTTAAAAATGGTTTCCTTTTTAAATATATTTTAAAATGTAATTTATACCTGATGTCAAAGCTAATTTTTTGAATTGCTCAGAAAACATTTCTTATTATTTTCTGTGTTGAAAACAGTTGTGCTTCTTAAAGGGGTCATTGCATGTTTATTTTTGCAAGTACACTTGTAATGTTAATAAAAATAAAATACAACTATTATTTTCAAGCTTCATTCAGACCCTCTGTCCGTTTTTAAGGTGCAGTTTGTCAGTAGTAAACAGCTACTGTTACGACTGGTTGACGTCATTGCATCGGAAACAGTATCAACGCCCACTCGCTATAAGTTGTTGGCATATGATGTCATTACTGTGGCACAAAATGCAGCTAGGAACTGGTTTCTCTATATAGGAATTGCTATCACAAACTCAAAATTCCTGTTTTGCGTCATTAACGATTGCTCAAAATCGATCAAACCCAGAAACCACAAGGAGCTTTTCTCGCTTACGTAACTTTTATCGTTTTTTAACTTTAAAAGTTGCCACCTTTAATAGTGTTTTGAGTCTGCTGATACTGGAATTAATATGGATACCTGCTCACCATTTTTGTTTTTGACTTGGTCAAATATTATACATTCCTCATGGTATCATTTGCAGGGAAGAGAAGCGATTTTATCCCATTGCATGATCATTTGATGTTTTCACATAAAGGTATAATATGTAATTTTTTTTACTAAAACATCCAAAAAGCACTTGCATCATTCAGCTGTGTACTTACATTATCCTAAATGTTTCCAAGAATTAAAGTAATTTCAGAGAAAATCACAATTTTAAATAGTGCCCCACCCCTCTCTTGTCACTTGCTTCTGTCGGTGACGTAATATCTGCGTTGTCCCTGGTTTAATTTAGTTTTAATTTATCAAATAAACTGACCTGTATGAGTAGCATTTCAGCACTTGAGAGTAGTTCGGTAGAATGAAATGTCCTCGTTTCTTTATATCCCCCGGGACTCATGTGTGCCACTGATATCTGACTCTCATTAGTAATCGCGCCTGCGATTCTCGGCCACGCACAACTTCATACCACAGTCATGTTTATGGATGAGTGAATGCATGTTTTTAACATTATTTCCCCATAAACATTATTAGATACATCAGTATGACGACAAGTTCCAAAATTCCATATTCACAGCATCATCAATCTACGCCTTTGTTATTGTTTTGAATTGTTTAGCGACCCCTAGCGGACAAAAAAACTACATAGTGCACCTTTAAGTTTGTTAGAATTCCGTTTTCAATGTTGATCTGGTACTGTGAAAACAGTGTCACGCGCTGATGCTTCAGTCATCAATATGGTAGAAAATGTCTCAAAAAAAAAAAAAAAGTGTTCAACAAGCTTACAGACGTCGATCCATTTTTTTGTTGGAAGGGTATAAATGTAACTGTAGTTTTAATGTTGTAAATATTCACTTTTCCAAATGGCCACGGAGGAGAATCACATGCAGCGGACAGACAGACACCCTGTATTTTTTTGTATTTATTTCAACAAATGACCACCAAAATCAAACTCATAGAAGCTCGTGAACAGTTTTGAAGTGGCCGCATGCAAGTTATGCTCATTCGCAAAAATCTTCATACTCTCAAATGGAATGTTAATTAATAAACCAAACAAAATTGAGTGATAGGCACTTGGTTCAATCAGTGACATTATTATATCTGCTCTATGCCATCACCTCCTCAACCGGCTTCCCTTCGTGTTTTTACATGTAAAAAAGGTGAACATTGTATTACACTGTCCAGTTTTTTCCCTGAATGACAGGTTCCAATTGCAATTCTCGATTCAACATGAATGACCTACAATGGCGACATTTTTCACAATCATGACAGAAAATCTAAATACTGCCTAGCACGCACAGTGCAATATGAACAAACCAGAGGTGTGACGGCAGCTTCATATTCTCTATATCTACCGCCTCGATGGCAGGCAAGTCTTTCAATTCAGTAGAAAACATCTCTCTTTTAAAATAGTGTCTAAACCACTACAATACAAACTTTCCTCCATGTCTTCCATTCGGTTTCTTTACGTCCTGCCCTCCAGGTGAATTTCGCGGATCATCAGAACCACGTGATTGCAAACAAACTATTGCATGCGAGTACGTTTTTTGAAAACATTATCCATGTAAAACTGACATTTACAGACAAAGCGTTATTAAATAATTTACTTATGGTCTGTGATGCCGCTGCTGTCAGACCCAAAAAGTTGGCTGCTTCATCTTTCAACAAAGTTTCTTTGCAAACTCTTTAAAATCAGCCAACTTTACAATACTGAAGGCCAAATCTGCCACACATAAAAATTACATCAATATTTAAAACTAATTTTAAGAATTTAGAACTTTTGATCAATTGAATGCATCCTTGCTAACTAAAAGTGACAAAAATCTTACTGAGCCCAAACTTTTCAATGGTAGTGTATAATGTTAATCAACATCTCACTGTGTGTACAAAAATTGTTTTATATGAAAATGTTACACCTTCTGTCTGACACTTGCTACTTTAAGACTTACGGCATAAGAATAAAATGATCCAAGCTGCTGGACAAGTGCTGTAAATGTGGGAGGTCATATGTTAATGTACAGGGTTGGGGAGTAACGAAATACAAGTAACTTAGTTATGTATTTAAAATACAAAATTTGAGTAACTGTATTTCATGACAGTTACATTTTAAATGGGTGGTAATCAGATTACAGTTACATCTGAAAAGTATTTTAGATTACCAAAGTGATTACTTTGAATTTTAATGTCATTTAAACAGCAATTGGTGATTCTCTGACTCTGACAGTCTGAAAAAGCAGAGTTAAGTTTCATCAACATTTTAATACTTTTAAGAGGATCATAAAAATGTTGTTATTTTTATTTAGTTCTGTCCTGAACAAGACAAAATGACTGCATTTATTAAAAAATTGCCCAACTGTCAACTTAACTGTCCTGTCATGACCTGGATGATTCACGACTGTTTTCATGTTTTGTGATAGTTGTTTGTGAGTCATTTTATAATTCACTCATTACTGCAACTTTTTCTCACAATTTGTTTTTTCCCCTCACAATTCTGACTTCTTTTTCTCAGAATTGCGAGATTTAAACTCACAACTGCAAGTTATAAAGTCAGAATTGGGAGATATAAACTTGCAATACTGACTTTTTTCTTGCAATTGTGAATTTAGTATGTGAGTTTATATCTCATAATTCTGACTTTTCTCAATATTGCGATTTTACATCTCATAAATTGGACTTCTCAATATTGTGAGTTTATATCTCATAATTCTCACTTTATAACTCACAATTGCAACTTTATTTCACGCAATTCTGAGGGAAAAAGTCAGAATTGTGAGATAAAAACTACCTTTTTTGTGTTTGTTTCACACTTATTAGTATTCCAAAGTATTCTAAAGTATTTAGATTAAGTTACTAAACTTGAGTAATGTAACGAAATACGTTACAAATTACTTTTTAAAGCATGTATTTTGTAATCTGTAGTGAAATACATTTTAAAAGTAACCTACCCAGCCCTGAATTTAATGCATCCTTGCCAACTAAAAGTTTAATTAATTTCTTACTGGCAAAATCCTACTGAGCCCAAACTTTTCAATGGTAGTGTATAATGTTAATCAACATCTCACTGTGTTCACCAAAATTTTGTTTTATATGAAAATGTTACACCTTCTGTCTGACACTTGCTACTTTAAGACTTACAGCATATGAATAAAATGATCCAAGCTGCTGGACAAGCACTGTAAATGTGAGAGGTCATATGTTAATGTACTCATCATGACTATGACATCATAACCATGATGATTTCTAATTGACCCACTTTTGCACCTTATTGATTCCATCATCTGGTCTGGGTGGGATAGGGACAGAGCTTTGCGTTAGAACCTTTATACATTTTTATATTCCAAAAGAGCAAGGAAAATCCTGAAAATATGTTCCCTTGAAGATATTTTCTCTACTTTACATTCGAATGATGTAATGGAGTTTAGACATCTAAAAATACACATCCTCCAGAATCCCAGAAGGGACAAACAGTATGAACCCGGACACTTCAACACACACACACACCTCAGCGTCACGTCACGTGTCCCCCACCACCAACCTGTAATTATGTGGCTAGCATGTCATGGACTTTCTGCTTATGGTGGAGCCGCATGTGTAAGAGCCATTAACGGAGGCATGGAAAGTGCCTCTCCATGCAGAATACTAATATGCTAATTTAACATTGGCAAAACTGAATGTTTTTCTTTAGCAGCCTGCCGTCTCACACACACACACACACACACATGCAAAACAATTTACTCTTACTGACTAAACAGTGGCAAGGGCGAGTGCAAACGAGAATAGGAGACAATGATTGACAATTGAGTGCGTCTGGCATCCAGTAACAGAGAGAGAGAGAGGTCAAGAGGAAGTGATGCGCTGGTATCAGCAGAGTTCCATTGATTGGCTGATGGAGCAGAAGTCCAACAACAGATTTTAAGAGCTGCAAGTCCTGCCACGTACATCTGCAGTGCTTTATAAGTGTTTATACAATTGGATTTCATACAAATGGGATCATGAATAAAATAACTAGCCGAATAAAATAATGATGTTTTAAACAAAAATGAATGTAATGAAGCAAGAAAGAGGTTTGTACGCAACAGTGATTTTTCGTCAGGCAAGGCAAGCTGAGTGCCTTAAATCCAAAACCAGTCCTGTCCCATTTTGAGCTCTAAGAGATGGTGTCCTATAGGTGGTCGTCTATGTCTAAGGGGTTGACTGTCATTGCTTAAACACATTAATTAACTGCTGGTAAGAACAATATGATAAAAGAGTGCACTGTTCACTAAATAATTTGTTAATAATAACTGCAATTATTAACTTTTGTTCTGTGTTTATAATGAAATGAAATTTTTGTGAAAATTAAAAATTCTGTCACCATTAAGTCACCCCAATTGACCCTTCGCTGGCAGTTTGATAGACAGGCGATCTGACCAATCATAACCCCGAATCCATCATTTTATCTGACAAAGCAGTCAGGGGAGTTAGTAGATTAACGTTGGTGAACTTGAACTTGAATAATTGTGTGTACTCACGTGTTTCCACGCTTGAAACAACATTCCTTCTGATATTCATTCATGTTTATTTGATGCTACAAATGAACTAGTATGAAGAGATGATCGGTTCACGAACCGATTGAAGGAGCTACAGTGATATGTCACCACACATTAAAGGAACACTATATGGTATTTATTGTTCAAACTTATTTAAAAAATTACAATATGAAGCCGTTTCATACGTTGTCAGTGTCCTGTTTGCTCCAGGATGTATTTTTCACAGCGTGAGAACATGATGTGTGGCGTGAGAGCGCATGGCTTGTCGGACATAGCAACAGTAACTAAAGGGGGCGGGTCTTTGTGAAGGGTCAATTCCTTTACAACCCTGTACGACTTTCTGTCCTCTGTTGAATAAAATGGTGAATTTTTGAAAAATCATGAAAGTGAATGATAAAACTGTCATACATCATATAAAAGTTCATATGTATAGCATTCAAAAGTTGGGGGTCAGTAAGATTTTTTTTTTTTAAATAAATAAATACTTTTAATCAGCAAGGATGCATTCAATTGATCAAAAGTGACAGTATGTGACAGTACATTCTGTTTCAAATAAATGCTGTTGTTTTGATCTTTTATTCAGTAAAGAATCCTGAAAAAATATTACCATAAGCAGCACAACGGTTTTCAACATTGATAATAATAATAAATGTTTCTTGAGCAGCAAAGTAGCACATTAGAATGATTTCTGAAGGATCATGTGACACCGAAGACTGAAGTAATGACGCTGAAAACTCAGCTTTACCATCACAGAAATAAATTCCATTTGAATGTATATTTAAATCTAAAACAGTTCCTTATTTGATTATATTTTGATCAAATAAATGTAAATAATAGTGGATATAGTCAACAATAATCCAAGCTTTATGAAGATATTGTGTGAGAAACAGGCTGACAAGTGAAAAAGTATAATAATAAATTCCAATAATAATCAATAATAATAATAATAGGAATAATATATACCTGAAAAAACATTCACTTATTCATGAGAGTTCATAACAGAAGCTGTGATGTTTGATTGATTAACAAATCATTCTTTTTCAAGTCAGATATTTTAAATAAATCACAAAGCCAGTCTCACAACAGCCCACTGGAGGGGAAGATGATCAGTGAGTCTTGTTTCACATATCTGATGTATGGCTTCAGAAGTGCATGAGTCATGTGGACTGCTTTATTAAACTTTTATGGTGCTTTTGAGTCCTTTTTTTTACTTAAAAGCTTCAGTTTCTTTGTAAATGTATCGTAAAGAGCAACCAAAACATTTTCCAAAATTGAAAAAAAGTCAAATCTATAATGCAATAACATTCAGCATCTGAAATCTGTCCTTCTAATTATATCAGTAGCAAGTCATGGGAATTCAAACGGCGCCGTTTCCTAAGAACGAGGCACATACATGCACAAATGCACGCTCAGAGCTGTATCATAAGACCTATCAGCGTTTTAACTTTCTTGATCTGATCTCCTCCACCCCATTAACACGGATCACAGCTTGTCTCACCGAGCTGAAGTATGGCGCTCTAATCCAATCCGCAGCAATTAAATCCTAAGAGCTGGATTATACAGATCCCCCTGTTCAGTCTGACCTACAGGACCTGAGAGAAACCACCTAGCATACTATACAAGCTCGGTGAACTGCTGACAGAGTTGCCCTCTCCATCACAGGACTCACTGGAGAGTCGGCTAATTAACGTCATAATAAAAGTGCCTAGACCGGCACTTTATGAGCCCTTCCAGAATGCGAAACAGAACAAATAGCGTGACTATGTGTGTGCGAACGGTATTCACGTGGAGGGAGGTATTGATCTTACAATGTCAGATTAAATAAGAGCTCAATATATGAGCAGCAGGCTTATGCATCAGAGGTGCACTGTGACCCTCCTCTCGTCCGTTTCTTCATCCAAAATTTCTTTCTCAGGAGAGAACAAACAGGAGACACGGGCATTAGTGCATCAATCAGGGGGCGGTTTGTCTCCCACTTTGACCGAAAAGGCCCAAACAGACCTGTTAAGCTATTGAAGTGTACGCGACACACAGGAGAGGAACAGGGAGGACACACACCAACACACCCGATGGCTGAGGAACATCCTGTGCCACCTGCAACATTAAGCCACAGAGGTAGTAGACTGGAACCGAAAGTGACATTTAGTCAGGAAATTGGTATTTTTTCTGCATCTCATTGTGTTTTTTTTGTTCCCTTTTTAACTCAAGTGCATGGATGCATTAAACCGATCAAAAGGGGGAGTAAAAACATTTATAAATGTTACAAAATCCAACCATCCATCTGAAAGTTACATTTTTAGCAGTTTTTCCATTTTAGCTATCTATCTATCTATCTATCTATCTATCTATCTATCTATCTATCTATCTATCTATCTATCTATCTATCTATCCATCTATCCATCTATCCATCTATCCATCTATCCATCCATCCATCCATCCATCTATCCATCTGAAAGTTACATTTAGCCAGGAAGTAAATATTTTTTTGCATCTCATTCAGTGTTTTTCCTTTTTAACTCAAGTGCGACTGAACTTAAACTTCATGCTTTTAAGAGAATAAAGTCAGTGAGTGCGCTCTTAGAGGAACGCACATGCTGTAATTGGGCAGAAGTTGAATTAGACGCAGCGTGCTGAGAGGCTGCCACCATCGCTACATTAACTAAGCGTCATGTGTTCAGACGGAGGGAGAAAGGGAGCGAGAAAGGGTGAGAGGCGGAGGCTGAGAGGGAATATTCATGCCATGAAACAGAAAACTTGATCAATGGCTCCCCCAGTCACCTCGTTAATGAAGAGAGAAGCTTTTATTAGATATGAGTGAAATATTTATAAGATGAATATTTTAAAGGCCCACTCTTAGCCAAGGAGAGAAAAAGGGAAACAGACAGAGACAGAGAGAGAGAGAGAATGAATGATTTCACAAGGGTACGGGTTAAAGAAACCAAACACTTTCATTTCTTCTCACTTCTTTAACCGACTTTCAGTCTGGTAGTCTTCGGTGACATCAGCCAAAATCTTTCACACCTTCAAAAATCCTCTGCGCCATACGCCACTCCTTTCTCTTCGCTGTAAAACACCAGCTAACCCTCATCTGCCGGGATCACTCTGAATAAATTAAATTAAGCTACTCTTCGGATAGAATACATTACATTAACAGTACAGGAGTGAGACGGAGTGCTTTCGCTCAGAGGGAAAGTGCACTGCAAGGCACTTGATCAAGTGTTTCAGAACAGAGACTGTATCAGTATTGTCCCCTCTCCTTATAAGTATAGCTTAAGGCCAGGAGTATAGGTGAATGCATGGCCAACCCATTTTTGCATAACTGATTGCAACCAACTTCAGTGCTTCGAGGTGGCGACTGAGTTGAATGTCTATGCGTAGAAGTGTTTGTTTTTTAAGTAGCTTGCATGTTTATGTAAATGAACAGTATGAGTGGGGCGAGGCTGAGCGCTGTGGGAGTGAAGGAATGCTGGTGACGTGACAGACACCTGTGCACTTCACTGGCCCTGCTCTGCTTCCATGGCTCTCGGCCCCGCCCCACTTGTCACAAAAATTTTAAGTTCTACTAACTTAAAAATAAAACTGAGTTTGTTTACTTAAATATTTTAAGGTAATACGTTACCTAAAACGTTTTGAGACTTCTGAACTTAAAGTTTTACATGAGTCCATCCATACATCCATTCATCCAATCATCCCTACCTCCATCCATCCATCTGAAAGTTACATTTAGCTAGGAATTTGATTTTGCTTTGCATCTTATTCAGTGTTTTTCCATTTCTTCTCAGTCCTTTAACTGACTTCCATCCATTCATCCATCCATCAATAAGTTACATTTAGCCAGGAAGATGATATTATTTTGTATCTCATTCAATTTTTCCATTTCTTCTCACTCCTTTAACCGACTTCCATCCATCCATCCATCCAAAAGTTTCATTTTGCCAGGAAGTATGTTTAACTTTTTTTAGGAAACTTTCAAAGAAACATTTATTCAAAGTTTGTATTGATAGTAATTGATCAAATTTCAGATAATTTTTAAGTTGATGTCTTTACATTCAAATTCAAATAGCAATTCTCCAATTCTAATTTTGTCCGCAACAGTACCTCATTTCAAATTCAAGGCAAATTCAACAAACAAAAACATCTGCTCCAGCTTTTGTGGAATTACAAATAACCTCAAATTGTGGCCACACATCAAGTGTGAAATATTCGATCACATTGAAAATATATCCGCTCTGGGCAATGACATGAATTCTCAAAATCTGTGTTTGTTTAGGGAAACAATTATCTGACAAACAGTGTCAGCAGTAAATGTGTAAAGATGCAGTATGCTTCAGAAGACTTAATGTGCTTATTTCATTTTGTACTTATCCAATCAATGTTATTAACCTTGGAAATATCCAAATACACATTAACCAAGGGTTTACAAAAGTACACCCAAAAAGACTACCCAAAATTACAGAGTAGCAGAGTAAAGAATGAATGTGTGAAACATAGGAACAAGATAACCCAGGAATATGATTATGATTCTAGTTATTTAAACCCATTTATGAAGACATTTTTGAAAAAAACTTTTGAAAAACACATTTACGAAGGCAGGAAATTGCAAATTGTTCTCTCTCTTGCTCTTTCTCCTCACATCAATATTCAAGCCCTCTCTCACACTGGACCTTCTAGCTTCCCTTGGACTGCAGCTACTGACCCAGTGTCATCACTTAAGCTGTTGAACTAACCTTATAAACTGCACTGGAACACCAGCACACACACACAGATGCCAAAAACACTTGCAGATTTACATGCACAATACCACAGACAGCCCATGGTGACACACGCATAGATGCACAAATCATTCATGCACACATTGAAATGCACAGAAACACATACTTTACATTGACACAAAAAGCCCATCGTGATGCACACACAGATGCAAAAGTCACTCGCACACACATTTACAGTCACAAACCCAGAAATGGTGTGACGACGTCTGTGGATACTGTGACACACTGTCTCATGTCACATTCTCCCGAGAGCATTGCTGACATTTTGCCTCTCCCTGTGAGTATGTGTGCGTGTTTGGATATGTGTGCGCATGTGTGTGTGAGTGTCTCTGGGCACTGTTGCTAAACCTTTGGCAGTCTTGTGCCAGTCTTGGACGTGATGTGCGTTTGTCTGTCTGTTCTGTCAAGGTCTCACCCAGACATTGAGGCTTTGCATACACATACTTTGTCATCACGGACACAGGTACAAGGATTCTGATGCTTTTAGCATGAATATTACCGAGCTGTTTTCATTACCTTAATCTATTCCTGTGCCACAAACAGGGGCTTGTGGGAGATATAGGGGCATAATAATGAGAAACCTAAAATACACATGTTTGAGATGTCTCACCTCTGTTGTTTCTAAGAACGTTCAGGCCGAAAGCACAGAAGATGCCTCGCTAGCAGTTTTATTCTGGAGTGTTCCACTTCAGAGAATCTACAAAGACAACAAAAACGAAAGAGGAGCTAGTTAATCTGAGCTGTTACATGGCTGGATTTGACAGGCCGTTTGCCGAACGGGGCCACATGCTCCCTGTAGAGGCGTTTGGCCTCAGCTATGTTCAGAAAGTGTGTCATCAGGTGCTCACACAGACGCACTAAGACAACTGAACACAAACAAACACTGTGATGTTAGGCCTTTATCAGACAAATATTCTCCACAAGAGCTCATTGATTCTTTGATCCAGGAAAACAGTCAAAGCAATCATTCTACATAAGGGTATGGAGGGACAAATCCAGCTCTTAACCCGTTAACAGACACTATAAGTAGAATTTGGTATTTTTCCTGCTTAGCGACACTGAAGGAGCAGATTTGATAATCATGGGACAGAAAATGAGCAAATAAGTGTGGCGTCTGATTCGTCACTTAATTTGCTTCCACAGCCTTAACACATTACTATCAGCCAACCTACTAATTCCATGAATATTCTATTAATTTATTTATTATATATTATAAAATGGTAACACTGGACAAAAAGGACTCATTTGTTAACATTAGTTAATGCATTAATTCAGTCTTCAGTCTGGATCCAGCCTCTTCAGAAGACCTCAGATGATCATCACCTGTGAAGAGACGGCGCCAGTTCCTGCGAGGACTTCAGAAGACGCAATCATCTGGATCAACATGCACATTGCCCATTCTATATCCTAATTATTGTTAATGTAATTTATTTTCCGGGAGCTCTTTGCTTCCAACTTCAGTTAAACTGCTAACTCTGATTGTAAATTAATTAACTAAATTATGTTATTTGCTAACTGCATTCTTTAAATTGTAATGTTGACATCCGTTCACTGTAAAGCTGCTTTGAAACGATATGTATCGTGAAAAGCGCTATACAAATAAATTTGAATTGAATTGAATTGAATTGAATTAATTAACATTAACTAACATTGATTAATACATTTGTAACACTATTTGGTTACACTTTATTTTAAGGTGACATAGTTGCATTGTACTTACTCAAAGTACTGAGTAACATTAATTAACTACATGTAATTACTATAGAGTTACGCTTAGGGTTTGGTTAAGGGTTAGTTACTTGTAATTATGCATAATTTACTGTTAGTACTATAGTAAGTAGTAACATGTAACTACGTCACATTAAAATAAAGTGTTACTCAGCATTTATTCATCTTTGTTAATATTAATTAATAAAAATATAACTGTTCATTGTTTGTTCATGTTCATTTACAGTGCATTAACTAATGAAAACAATACAACTTAATGTATTAATAAATGTTGATATTAACATTAACTAAATTTATATTATTTAGTACAATTTATAAATATTAAATAATTAATATTAATAAAAGCTGTAGACTTATTGTTCTATCTTAGTTCAAGTTAACTAATGTAGTTACAGTAAGGTTTCTTTTATTAACATTAGTTAAAGTGTTAAACATAAAATGGTCACACTTTAGATTAGGGTGCAATTCTCACTATTAAAGGTGCAGTGTGTAATTTTTAGTGGCATTTAGCGGTGAGGTTGCGAATTGCAACCAATGGCTCAGTTCACCGCTCACCCCTCCCTTTAGAAGCACATAGAGAAGCTACAGTGGCCGACAAAGGACAAAGATGTTGTCTGAGACAGAAGAGAGAAGCCAGTCAAGCAATGAGGTTTCTTACTTCTAACAAAGTCACTACCACTACCACTACTACATGCATATTCAATGTAGAGACGATGCAAGCTGCCTCTAAAAACACCAACGAAGAAGAACAACATAGTGACGAAACGCGCTCTGTACAGCAGTTTTCCATTTAGGGCTACTGTAGAAACATGTTAGCGCAAAATGGCAACTTAACATGTAAGGGGACCCGTGGTATATGTACATAGAAATGGCTCATTCTAAGGTAATAAAAACATAACGGTTCATTATGTAAGGTCTTTATACACCACTGAAAAGTTATGTATATTATATTGCATTTCTGTCAATAGATCTTCCAAAATATTACACAGTGGAGCTTTAACTAATTATTAACTATGACCTTTGTCTCAAACTTGTAGTTAGTGCTTATTAATAGTTAGTAAGGTATAGGAACTGGGTAGGATTAAGAGAATTTGAATATGGTCATATGGGCATTAATATGCACTTTCTAAGTAATAATAAACAGCTAATATCCTAGTAATATGCATGCTAATAAGAAACTACTTAACAGTGAGAATTGTACCACAAACTAAAGTGTTACCGATAAAATATAGTAAATAATATAAAAATATAAAATACTTTGAGTTTGCAGGGTTGAGATGCTAATGATAAACCATTTCAGTTTGAGATGCTTTTGCTAAATGATGCAGTCCTTTCAATAGGCCTGTAAAAAGAGATTAAAACAGCATTTTATGTCCTCTCGCATCCTAAAGATTATAATGAACAAACTAGGGCCGGTTACTTCAAGCGAGCACAATAAATTCAATACAGCGTTCAACCTTTAGCCTCCACAACAGCTAATTACAGTGAACAAAATCGGAGACGTTTTACACTTGCGGGCATCGTTTGCAAAAAAAACGCAAAACTCTGTGCTACAAACAACAAATTGTACTGTAAACTTACAAAACGACTGCAGAGGTGCTTTAATTGATTTCCTTTGCAATCATAATGGAAGGAATTAAAGGGGAATGATAACCGCCAGTGTGTGTGCTATTGAGCGGAGCGATTCCAGGAGTGCATGGGCGATGCTTTATTACTGCTCATAAGCTCAAGGTCAGATGAAGAAGATGAACTGCTCTTGCCTACCATCCAGCAGCAGACTAATTCATCACGCTCATACCCCACTCTGAACCTGCTCCCCTCGGGATGGGCCTGCAACGCTCGCTCTCTCTCTCTCTCTCTTGCATGAACACACATTCACATGATCACAAGGCCCTGTAACTGCATGGAACAGGTCACTGGAGGACTAGTCCACTGGGAGAAAGACAGAGTAGCGATTGGACGGATTTTGATTGTGTTTGTTTGTGAGTGTTTCACACAATGTGCAGATATGTGTGTGTGCATGTGCGTGTGTGTGTGTGTGTGTGTGTGCGTGTGTGTGTGCGTCTATGAATTGGAGGTGTGGAGAGGTGTTCGATCCGTGTGAGATGTAAAACTAAAGAGGCAGGGACAGTGGGACAAATGCCACTGTTTTGAACAGAGGGAGAGTCAGGTTCACTCTCATCGGGAGAGCTTCAGTAATCACGGTGAATACTGAAGAGGTTATTATTGTCTCTTAAACTACACAGCGTAATGACTCATTTCTCATTCTCTCCACTCAGTAGTAATTAAGCAAACTAACCTCAGCATTACTGATGCGCTTTGATGTTCTCATTTCCTCTCATCACTGCTCTTTACCACAGTCGGGACTAGACCAAATGCATTTTCCTGCTGAAAAGACTACCAATAACATGTTGTATTTGAGGATGTTGAAAGTTTGTTGTTCTAATCTCCTAAAACCAGTGTACCCTTACGAAAAAACAAGGATACTTCAAGTTCATGTTATTAAATTTGAAGTGTGATATTAGCATACCTGCTACACAAAGTATACTTAAAACAATGTAGTATACCTGTACTTGTATGTGTACTATTTCAATACTACTTGGGACTGAATTGGCCCCACATTTACTTTATTAAAGTATACTTTAAGTGTAAAAGTAGTAAGTACACAACTAGTTTACAACTATGTTTTTTGTTTGTACTACAAGTGAACTTAGGGATACTGACAGAATCTGGCATTTTTCACAAAGCAGTCAGGGGAGTTAGTAGATTAACTTTGCTGAACTTGAACTTGAAAAATTGTTTGTACTTGCATCTTTCTGCAGTTGAAATGTCCATTCATGTTTATTTCGAGCTATAAAATGAACTAGTATGAAGAGATGGTCGGTTCACGAGCCGTTTGAACTGAGGAGAAACAGCGATCTGTCATGACACATTTAAGAGCCACACTATGGTATATATTGTTTAAACTTCTTTTAAAAATTACAACATTTGAATATGAAACTTGTCTTGTCTGTTGACGCGTTGTCAGTGTCCTCTTTGCTCCGCGATGTATTTTTCACTGTGTGAGAACATGATGCGTGGCGTAAGAACGCATGGCTTGTCGAATATAGCAACAGTAACTAAAAGGGACGGGTCTTTGCGAAGGGTCAATTGTTTTCAGCTAAAATTGGTCGCTAAATGTCCTTAGATGACGTCATACCCGCGAATCCACTGATAAGGATATATAGATAAGGTTTGTCCAAGAAGTTGCCAGATTTGTTGCTAGGCTTCTGAAAAAAGTCTCAAAAGGGGAAGGGAAGTCACAAACTCTAGCGACAAAGGCGAAGTAGGCTATACTCTCAGTAAATTACTAGTTTATTAGTTTTATACTGCAAGCATACTTGTAAGTTTTCTTTAAGTGAACTTAATATCATACATTTAGTTTACTATTTATATACTATTTTTGCACATTAAGTGTACTACTAGGTTTCTATTTAGGTATTAATTTTTATACTTGTAATAACTTTAACTGTAGGGTATTTTTACTCTTTTCCCTCCCAGCATTTTTGATCATTTTCACAAAATTTCATGGTCCCAGAATTTGCTGTTGTATGAATATCTGAATATACAATACATCAAAAGAAAAAACACAGCCTCTGCTTTTAAACAAACAAAAAAACATTGTTTTATTGCTGGTGGACTACATAGTTTGGCAGATCCACCAGTTAAGTTGCAGTTGTTTGAATCCGGTCATAGGAATCCACACGATCGAAGTTTAGAGTAGGTCACATGGATTCACAACTGCGCTATTGTTTTTTGTTTACTATTTTTTTTTATGTAAAAAGGTTGAAACAGCTTCTTAAATGAGGAAAAAAAAATTTAGAGAGGGACTTTATTTTGTACATTGGGAATTGATTAGATCATTGTTGTTTGCTAATTTCTGCAATCTCATGTGAGTGACAGGTTGCTGGAGGGGATGGATTATTGCCCAGTCCTCGCGCCAACGCACACCACATCAGAGAAGAGATGTCGTTGTGAAACAAGAGGGAATGTCAATGTTTTTGATTAAAGATTACGAGGGCACATTAATTTTTAAAAATATGTAATGTGCATGAATAAATCATTTATAATAAACAATGCAATATTCTATAAGAAATAAGCATTCAAACTACCAGCACAAAACTCTTTTCTTATTTGGTCTCTTCTCCTTTCCCTTCCTCTTTTCTCCTCTCATTTCCCTCCTCCTTTGTCCACCCCAGGCGACTCCTCCTGCAGGATGTCCTGAGCTGCCATGGGAATCATTACCCCCTCCTTTCTGGTCCATGTGAGCTCATACAGATGAATCGTTTCTAGGGCAGGCTACAGTCTCATCACTTTCTCTTAATTAGAATTCATACTTACGGCTCTACCAGCCAACAATGCTCAAAAAGACCCACCTATATATAGCCGGAGAAGAATGTCTAATTAATCCTCTATTTCTTCCTGAGCCAGATCACAATCCTCTCTTTCATGTTTCTCAATTACGGTGCGTGTGCCCTTTTATGTTGCCCGTGTGTGTGTTGGGATTTTAGAGTCAGAGCACGTGTGTGTGAGGAGAATCTCAAAAACACTGTTGTGCAGATGAGCAGAGGACGCACCAGCGCTGTGCATGTATTGTGTACAGCGTGCTTTGTGCATGTGCCTTTGCTTTGAGAGTCTCGTTTAATTAAGTTTAATTATTTTTTGCAGTTTTCTAACTCTAAATTGGTATATTACAGTGTTTTGCAGATTTGTGTACCAGAGTTGTGAATACATAATTCAGAATGCAAGAACTAGAACAAGAATCCATCCATCCATTGGTGCGTTCGTTGTATCGGTCCCGAAGGCTATAAATCTTCAAACTTCAACGCTTTGTTCAAAACTGTCAAAACAAGGTGCTGTTAATATAACATTATCGATTACTTTCAATGTAATTCCGCTCAAACTCAAATTGCATTTCTACATCCCATTTAAATTCAATTCAAATGAAAGGAATTGAATTCAGGAATGTCAAAAGGCATTCTAAACTTAGTTCTGGCACACAAACAAATGTTCTAATCAGTGGTGGCTGGTGCTGATGTTGCTCCAAAAAACTGCTTCTCAAACCACTGCTAAAAATAACTAGTAGTGACCAAGCTCAAAACTGTATTTTTACAATATTAAAAAAACCTTTGCCAAAAGAAAATCTAGCAGTATTGTGTACATCAACAATCATACATAGAAGCCAGGCATCCAGGTGGGGGGAAAAAAAGAAAAGAAAAAAAAAATATGAATGAGATCCAATAAAAAATATGATATTGTTTCCAAAACAAATAACAATATCCTTCGGCGAAACCCTGTGGCAATGCAGTAATGCCATGCTAATGTATGTACTTTGTATAGGTCCCTCACCGTTTTATGTGTGTACATGTGTACAGTAAAAATAGAAACACACATAAAGCACACATTCCCTTAGCTTATTGTAATAGTGCTATTGGCTGAGGTAAATTAATGTGTCCTTCTTTTAGTATAACATTAGTCTCTTAGCAATATTCTTGGCAAAAGCATTGCTTTTGTGGCCCTTACAAAGATAACTGACATTATTTAATTTAACTGAGATATAGAACAAAAGTACTGTGAGGAGTTCAAGAGCAAGAAAGGAAATTGTAATTGGCCTCTGAAATTTCTCATTGTGTAGGTGTCTTGGAAGAAAGTCATCTGAAAGTCACCAGGGGCCACTTGCGCTTTCCCACAATGCATGATTATGGTGAAGGATGTGTTACATATTTCCTTGTATAAGAGATGCATCCATTAATTCCATGTTTAGTCATTTTTATGAAATACACTGTTTGACATCATATATGCTCTATCCATTGACCTTTCTACACTGCCTCAACCCACTGTAAGCTACTATTGGATCATTTCCTTTGGACAAAGGTCATGTGACAAAGGGACAGAGAAATGATGTCATGGCCATTGAACAATAAGGACACAGTTTCACTGAAATGCCCCACAGCCTTAAAATATCCATATCCTGTTTCCCTTCCTCCTAATGTACTCTGCCTCTGTAGAGTAGATGTAAATCTGTATGTATTTATACAATAGGCAGCAGGTAAACACAGCGGAGCTGATATTCCCAATTTTGTTTGCGAGTGTACTATTCCTTATATATAACAGTTCAGTAAACAAGGTGTTAATATTGAGCAACTTACATTTCAGACACATCATTGCCAGACCGCATGTCTGTTTTTGCACTGCAAAGTAAAATAGGTCCAAACAAACCACAGCAGAATAATGACGTTCATGAACGAATCAGTGTTTTTCAAAAAAAAAAAAAAAAGTTGAATAAATGAATTATTCAATGACTTTTGGGACCAAAACATCTTCATTCAGTCATTGCATTCGGTCCGAATGCAATAATGGGATGTCCTACCCGCCTGTCAACCTATGTGTGCAACCTATGCCCGTGCATAGGCCGAGGAGATTCTGCTTTAGAATAAGAAATCATTTTGTTCTGTGTGTAGTACAAATGTAATCCAGATGGATTACAATTGTTTTGTTGTCATTGTCATGTGACCTATCAGTCTCAGTTGCGGTGCTTCACTGCGTGCCATTCACAAATCCTCATCTGTAATGTGTCCATTTGATGCACATTTCAGAATCCTGCTGGAAGGACTAGATCATCCAGGCACTTTTTGTATACTTTATAGTATGCATATTCAGATGTTGCTTCAAATTAGTTTTATTCCTGAATGAATCAGTTTGAGTGAATCAATGTGAGAGTTAATCATACGAGTGAATGACTTGCTATTTAGATCTAAAACACCAGAGCCGTAAAAAAAAAAAAAAATGATGCATGAATGAGAAAACGGGACATGCTTGGTGAAAAAAATAAAGTTGCGTTTATTCGGACTGAATCCAAAGATTGGATGAAGACTTTTTGGTCCCAAGATTTCTACAGATATACATATATATGTACATTTTTAATATGTAATATGGCAATGTTTATGAAAAACACTGCCAACCTTACCTTGACAAAAGGGTTTTTTTTGTGTTTTTTTTTGCAGTGATGCCATAGAAGAACCAATTTGGGTCAGTGAACAGTTATTAAAAGATCCAATATTTTCTTAGTGTGAAGAACATTTTAATAAATCAAAAGAATCTTTTTCCACTATAAAGAATATTTAGTGCAATGGAAAGATTCCATGGATGGTAAAAGTTCTTCATGGAACCATCGATGCTGCTCCACAAAAATAATGATTATTGTTTTATGCCAATCAAATCCGATCAGAACCATGGTAACCATTTAACACAGATCATGACCACACAAATAAAACAGTGCATTCTTTGACACTGCACATCTTAGCAGGAGCTTTTAACATTTCTTCTCACGGGGACGAATTGTAAACAGTGCGTGATAAAGAAATAATTAATTTGAGGGGTCTTTGGGGGCTAATGACTTTTCTGAGGAGCTCAACGGAGTCCTGCCACTGGGGTGCGATAAGAAAAGTCCTTCTCTTTCTCTCTTTCTAAGCGCACCCGCCCTATATCCTCTTAATTTATGCAGCATCTTGCAGTATTCCCTAAGTGAGAATCACGGACATGAACGGAATCAGAATTCAAGTTGGAGCCCCCACCCCCACCTAACCGCGTGAAATCGTGTCACCATGCTCTGCTCGCTCAGATGTGGACTTTGTGCTTGAGTGGAGCTACAGTAAATACTGCGGGAGATTGAATCCCGGTGGCGCTGACACCCGTCTTCACCTCGTACAACGGTAATTCCTCTGGAGAACGTGACATCTCGCAATGTAGCTCTGCTCCACTTTTGCCATCCCACCCGGTCACCTCCTGCCAAACACCTCGCAGCATCAATCTTATTTTGTTCGGTATGCTGTGGAACAACACACACAGAGCCCATTCCGATGCCTATATGAACTCTTGACATGTTTCCTTTTTCACTTTCTATTATTCACAGTCCGCTTTTCTTTCTCTGGGTCTCTCTATCCTCTCTTCGCAAATATGAGCAAAGACGTTGGCTTAAGGGCTACAGCTGAAGTTCCCTTGATTTGCTACTTGCCGTATGAGCTGTCAAGACACAAGGAGAAACGAGGGAGATGAGAGGAAAGGTAAAGAGAGATGGAGAGCAAGAGGGTAAAGGGGCTGTACAAAATGGCATGTTTCCAGGAATGTCAGCTCGGAGATGCACTAATTAAAGGAGCCATAATTAGAGCTGCATCTGACAAACAGAGAGCAGCTTTCATCTCTATCTGTTCCACTCTGGGCAGAAACCTCACACACACTCTGCACCTCTCCTCATCTCTCCTATATTCTGCTTTACTGCTCCCCCCTCTCATCCATATTCCTTCAGCGCTCTTACATCTCACTTACACTTAGAGATCAGATGAGATACTCATGGAAATATGCCAAACATGGATCATGGATAGACTGGAAACAATTACACCTTTATCCTCTTTCTCTCCATTTCTATCGCTCCTCCTTATGTATTGGCATCTTTGCTTGTATACATGATTTTTTTTTTTCAGTTCATTTCATCTGACTTACATATGGTCTGTTTCATGTCATCATTTCAGACTCAACACCACATTATCTCAGTTTTCTGATTCTAATTACTTGCATGACCTTTATTGCATCTCATCTCATCATCACATTCTCAACTCTATTGTTACATGTTTGGGGTCAGTTTTCCAAGAAAATAAAAAATCAGCAAGGATGTATTAATTTCAATCAATATTATATTATGCCTCATATTGTCTCCACATTATCTCAGACTGTTATTTATGTAAACTTGTCTCATGTCATCTCAACTAATATTATCTCTTCATTTTCTCCACCCTCATATCTCACATAAAGGGAACTTGCTCCGTGTCTGGGTCGTGTCATTTCATTATGTCTCACCTGATATTTTTTCCTCCCTCTTACAGTACTTTCTTACTGTATTTGAATCTCATTTTCTCATTGCATCATCTTTCTAAGCATTTATCTTTAAAAGTAAAGATTTTACTTAAACTTACTATTACATATCATCTCAATTCATCTCCACAGTCTGTCAATTTCTTACTTAAACTTTCTCTGTCATCTCACAATGTCTCAGTCTAATCTCTGAAGTTTCTTCAACCTCTTACATCTCTCAGTATACTTACTCTGTTATCGTCTCGATTCATATCCAGATTTTCTCAGCCTCAATTTCTTAAACTTTCTCTGTCATCTGATGCATTTATTCTGTCTTGCTCACGTCATCTCATCTTGACTAATCTCATCTTTTTCCTCACTCCATCTTATCTCGTCTTATCTTATCTTCACATTCTCTCAGCTCACTTAATTCCTGCTTAATCTTACCTGTAAATAATGAAGTACAGGTTGATGAGAATGTGGTGATGAGACAATATGTTTATTCTGTTCAACTGCTATTATTTATACATAGTCCATCTATCGAGCTCCGAAAGTTGACGTCACGCAATCTAAACTCCGCCATTTTGGCCGACCATCAGGAGAGCCTAGTGTGACTATAGCATTGGTATCGATAGTGCTTGAACAATCATTTAAAACCAGATTGTTTAGACCTTACAAACCTTACTATTTCAATATGGTGGACAGCTGTTGTGCGCCAGGATGCCAGAACAGGCGGGGGAAAGCAAAGGGGAAATAATTTTATCGTATTCCTAAAGATTTTGATAGACGACTGAAATGGTTCACTGCAATAAAACATGCTAACCAACAGATGATTGCATTTTTCTTATTATTTTTTTTAATCCTTTATCTTAGTATTCCCATGTGTTGTAGTGTTGTAGAAGGATTTTTATGTTCAATAGCAACCCTAAAATGACATGAAAGTTTTTAAAACGTGTAAAATATCTGGGCTGTGTAAAAATTCTCAGTATACACATTATAAAACAAATTTCAAATTTTTCCAAATTCACAATCCAACTTTTCAATAAAAATTTCCAAAAATAATTATTGATTATTTCAAGGGGCAACTAATGACACCTCATTTGGATATTTTCATGTTTGGGAAAAACTGAGGATTAAACGGGTTAAGATTTCATGACATTTACGATATCCGCTGTACTCGCAGTGATAAAGCAATGCTGGCTACGTTACCAAACAAACAAGGACAGCTAGGGTCGATTACGTAACAACACAGTTGACTTACCCTTCCAATGACGACGAAGCAGGTTTTAGCCGGAAGACTGCAAAGTTTAATAGTCATCACAAAATTAGATTGTGTCCATTTTTACCCCTCCAGGGTTTTGTAGGCTTTTAAAAGGTCTCCCAAGTAGGACAAGGGAAAGTTGATAAGATAGCTGTCGATATCAGGATAGGAAAGCTATCGATATACTTTACCGATACACGTTAGAAGAATTTTAGGGATCTGTTATGTTTAATCTAATAAGTTTTGCTATGTACAGGTCTATGTTTTTTAATTAAAGTACGCAGTGAACTCTTGCCTCGAAACTGCTGGTGCCATTCATTTCATATTCGCTCCCGGCTGTCCCTGCCTGCCAGCATGGTGGTGTAAACAGAATGGGTCACGTGACGTCCAGAGCTCTATACCACATCTCATCCAATCTCGTTCTCCAAAAAGCAATCCAATTTAGCAAAATCATTGACAGGTAGAAAGCATTTCTGATTGGCTAGGGTTCTAATTTTTTTTTGTTTTTTATTGCTGTTCACTAATACAGGTAAGTAATTTTTACTAAATTGAATTTCTACTGCCATTAAGTTAGCTGGTGTGTTTGTTTTAAAAAAAATAGTTCTATAAACTACAAGCTGTTTTCTCATTTCAGAATCAAAGCTCCCAATAAGCTCATGTTTTGCTTAATTGCAAAACTGCCATAAAGTAATTTCTTCTCTATGAGAGGATCTAAAACACAGCATAAAGAGTGTGCTCTGGTGTTTTGTTTTTCATGGTCATTCATTTTGTCACCTTTATATTTTGTTTCACATCATTCATCAAAATAACCTGCACTGTCTCGAGGCTATGCCTCAATGGTGAAGTCTAATAAGTGTAATCCTAAGGTCTACGAGCAGCCAAACATATCCTGGAGCCAGACTGCTTTTATTACATTTCACAGTGAAATTGGATTTTGTTTCAAAAGTCAGGCTTGTGCTCGGATTGACTGGAGATGTTTATGTGAAGCCGTGAAGCAATGTACAACGTTGAGTAGAGCGGTCCCGTGTGTGCGCTCATGCTTATATGCATGTGTTGAACACGTCATAAGACACACTCAGAAGAACGACATGTGATACAGATCTGGAGACTGAATCCCTTCAACTTAGAAGAGTGAGACAGCTGAATCTATGAAGGTTTAAGATGTGTATGCTGGGAGTAACAAGTTACAAGTAACACTTTACATAAACAGATTCATTTAATCGAGTTAAAAGTAACGTGTCATTTGTTAAATATACACGGTAATAATCAAAGGTGTATAATGTAATATAATATAATATAATATTTTATATAATGGTTGGGGTCTGTAAGAATTTTTAATGATTGAAAGAAGTCTCATATGTATGGAAAGCCATTTTGACTTCACTAGTTAAAATGTTAATTCTTGATATCAGGAATTAGATTTCCACTGGTAACAATGGTAATTTTTGATATCAAGAATTGTATTTTTACTAGTGAAATCTCGCCATAGACTGCCATTCAAATTCAATTGCTGATATCAAGAATTGATTTATTACTAGTTGAAATTCAACACATTGTTACTAGTGCAAATGTCTATTCTTGATATCAACAATTGAATTGCTACTAGTAAAAATGTTCATTTCTGATATCATGAATGTGATTGTTACTAGTAAGAAAGCCGTTTTAGATATCAGAAATTATATTGATATCAGGAATGCATTTTTAGATATCAGAAATAACAATTGTAACATGTTGAAATTTACAGATGTCAAGAATTAACATTTCAACTAATGACAACTGAATTCTTGATATCAGAAATTTGCATTTTTACTAGTAAGAATTGTATTCCTGATATGTGAAACTGGAATTTCAACTAGTAAGAAATGAATTCATGATATCAGCAACTGAATTTGAATGGCAGCCTATGGTGAGATTTCACTAGTAAAAATACAATTCTTGATATCAACAATTATAGTTTATACTAGTGGAAATTGAATTCCTGATATGAAGAATTAACATTTTAACTACTGAAAATGTAATTGTTGATATCACAAGTTCATATCCTGAAAATGAATAAAAGTCAAAACGGCTGGCCATACATATGCTCAAACACACACACACACACACACACCTTTATATAGACGCTATCTTCTGCTAAGCAACAAGAACACATCACACACTGTCTATAATGTGTCTATAACAGAAATAATGCTCTTTTCTGCGCACTCCATGATCATGTGAATGTTGCTCGATTCTTCTTCGTATGCATGTTTCTGTATGATAACAACAGAAGCCACTTTGTTCTTATCTATTCTGGCATTTTCAGCCCAAAGCTTGTAAAGCAACAGGGAGGAGACTGAGAGACACATTGAAAGAACAAAGAAAAAGAGATGAAGAAACTCCTACTGTGCCCCAAGTCCTTCTGGACCGGGTCTCAGTTGTGATTCAATGCCCGCGTGAGGCTTGTGGGCGCCCACTAAAGTGATTTTGCATACATGTGTGAGTTTCTGCGTCACAACATGGAGCATCCCCGTCAGATGGACGACAATGAAAAAAACACAAACGCGGGTCTGCAAACTGCTCTTGTTTGTTTATTCACAGATTTAATGACTCAGTCTGTTGTTTGATCATGTGAGTGCTTAGGTTTGAAGACTGATAAGCAACTGGAGGGAACGTTTACGCTCTGACTTCCTGCTACAGATACAAGAGTAAATTACCCAGAGAGCTCGGGACGAACAGATCAGCGCTCGTCCTTTTGTGCTCATCTGGGTCCACATCCAAGCCTTAATCACCAGCAAAACCGACTTGGCAAGGCAGTAAAGGGAAGCTCACTTTCCCCAGGTGTGGAGCCATTTGGAATGATCTGAGTAATCAAAATGTAACACTGCCACCATGTGGTCGGGTTGGGAATTTCACGCTCTTTTGCAGCAGCTCCATTCACATGCAACCTTAGTGACAAACTCTGACATCTCTGGGCAACGAGCGTATACAGTAATCCAATACGCCCACAAACCACATCCATTAAAAAAGCCCGTCTGTGGCATGATAAATAAAAGCTGAATGCATGCCCGATCTCAAGCATTTCGCTTTTCCTTTAATCAAAGTCTACATTTGTAGGCTCAACTGACTGTGGATCAGATCCAACGGCAATCTCTCCCTATACATCCAAGCCGTTTAGTCAAACAAGACACCAGCATTGCAGTATTAATGCAGTGGAAATAAATTAACTACCTGTAGATGCTAAAGCGGCTGCTTTTAATGAAACTCAGATTGCAGGGGAATGATTTGAACGACCAAAAAAAAAAGCACAAATGATAGACATTTCCAGTCTCAAATCTGGGCATTTTAATAGAACTCATGAATAATTCAAGCGCTGCCCTTGTCTTACACAAATACAACTCAAGCAGGCTCACGCTGAAATGTTTGCTAAACACTAATACCAGAAGGCAAGAAAAATGTGCTCTTAAATTATTTTAAAAGCACGTCAGGATCAATAGTCTTTGTGTTGTGCTATATTGCCTACGGTTCTGAAATTATATTTCATCTAACAGCATGATTCCGTCCCGCAATAAAGCACAAGCATTATCACACATCATACGAGGCCAGTGTTTGGGTTCCACACTGTGACAGTGATTAATCCCTGTGTTTTTATTATTATTGTGTTTTTTATATAGCCATGTCTCTCTTTAAGTGACAGTGCTCCAATAAGAACCAAGCTCCTCTGTCCTGCAGCCTCAGGCTAACACACACTGTTTCTGTCATTGCCGCAGGCCTCTTTTCAAATAGCTCCCAGTGTTGCTTGGCACGTGCTTTTCGGAAAATAAAGCTTGAAGAGTAAGTATTTTAATTAATTTACCTTAGTTTTATGTTAAACCATCAAAAAATGAGGAAAACATTTAATATTTTTTAAATATTCATCTAAAGGTCGCTCCCAGCAGCATGGATGTTCAAAAAAAAGTAGGCTATATCACTGCAAATGTAATTCCAAATGCTTTTTACTGCTAAGCAAAGAACAATAAAAGATCTTTGTTGTGAGTGTATGAATCCGAGTCAGTCTCTTGTACGTTACATGAGCATGAGCAGTAAGGTGCTGCCTGCAGAAAGATCACTTTCAGTTTCTGAATTCTGTATACAGCCCCTATGCACATTCCTCTCAAAAGACACTTTTTAAGTGCAATATATATATATATATATATATATATATATACATATATATATATACATATATATACACATATATCGTCATTTCATTACTGTAGTCACGTTGACTATTTTAACGATGTCTTTACTTCTTTTCTGGACCTTGAATGTGGTATTTATATTTATTTCTATGGAGGATTAAAAAAAATTACTCTCAGATTACATCAAAAATATCTTAATTTGTGTTCCGAAGACGAACAAAGGTCTTACGGGTTTGGAGCGACATGAGGATAAGTAATTAATGACAGAAATTTCATTTTTGGGTGAACTAACCCTTTAAATCTTCTGATCATAGCGATGTGGATATGTTTTACAATTGACTCTTCGCAAAGACCCGCCCCCTTTAGTTACTGTTGCTATGTCCGACAAGGCATGCGCTCTCACGCCACACATCAGTTCATTTATAGCATCAAATAAACATGAATGAACATCAGAAGGAATGTTGTTTCAAGCTTGGAAAGACAATCATCAATCATCAACTCATCAATCATCAGAGTACACACAATTTTTCAAGTTCAAGTTCACCAACGTTAATCTACTAACTCCCCTGACTGCTTTGTTGGACAAAATGGCAGATTCGGGGTTATGATTGGTTAGATCGCCTGTCAATCAAACTACTGGCGATACAAATTCACTGGCATGATAAAAAATAAAGCGATTAATACATGAAAATTGTTATAGCCCCTTTAAATATGAGTAAAACACTAAACTTGGTTAAGGTATTTCTCAACAAAAAATGCATAGAACAATAAATCTCACCTGAAAAAGCATAGACTGACAACAACATAATCAGTTATTAATATTTTGTTGACTCTCTTTTGCTTTTGTAAGTGTTCATAATTTCTTTGCATGGCATGGGCAAAAATTATGTCCGCACAATTTGGCATGCATCATGTTTCATTGCATTATCACAAATAAAACAATTTTCACCATTAACTATGACTTTTGCTTCAATAAAATCTTAATTTACTGTTTATTAATAGTAAGGTAGCTGTTGTAGTGTTTAAGTTTAAGTATGGGGTAGGATTTATGAATGTAGAATATGCATAAAAAAGATATTGTATGCACTTAAAAAGAAAAAATAACCAGATGTTGAATGTGGATGTAGAATAAGGCATTAATATGTGTCTTATAATTACTAATGCGCAGCCAATATGCAAGTTAATAAGCAAACAGGTAAAAGTGAGAGTTGTTCCACATACTAAAGTGTTACCTATATATGAAGAAGCATTTTTATTGTTCGTGAACCCATATGAAAAACCAAATGTGCTTATATTAACACCAATAAATTTCAGTATTGTGCCCACTCCTCCGCGAGGTCTTTGTCAAAACATCATAAACGTCACCTTGCGGGGAAAAAATTGATGAGCTTTATTTGTTCATTGCATTTGAAAAACATGTGTACCAATTATCAGCTCACACCAGATGGGTGTGTGTTGTGCCTAAATAGACAATTTCTTCCCCCCCCCCCATCACATCCACCCTGTTACCATGGCAACAAATCCACGGCAACAGCTCCAGCTGTACAGTCTCGCTAGAAGAATGAATCTATCTCACTCCAGCCCACTTTAAAGTCATTTCTCCTCATTATGTTTGCAACTACAAAGACAAGATTTCCCCCAAGATGATGTTTACTCAGTTAGCTCGCCTCTTGTGTCATATTCTTTTATTAACCTGTTGGACAGAGATTCAGCCCTGAGCACAGATGCGTGATTGAGTGAGAAGTAGCTCACGTTAAACCGATTTTCAATTTTACGTCAAAACACGGTACAGCCCACTCTGAAGAAAAATACTGATTGCAGTCAGAACGGACAGTTGGTCGAGGCATGTCCCATAAATCACTGGACTCTGGCTATAGGAGAAACACTCCATTTTAAAATTCTAGACAACGATGCAGTGATTTATGGGTATTCAGAAGATAGTTATTCTACCCACTGAGCAGATCTCATTCATTGTGGATGAGTGAGCCGACAACAGTGAGGAAGATCTGTTCGGGTTATTAGCTTAAACAATTCCAGGTGTAAGATATCAGCATTCTGAATCTGTTGAGTTATAGAATAAGACTGCATAGTTTTGCAATTCAGAATATTCCTATAATATAAACTGCTTGATTTTACATTGTTTTAGGTGCTGCTTTGGTTTATAAATATTAAATATATTAACAATCCAAATAAAGTATGTAATTTAGGGTACATTTACATGACAACAATGTACTAAAAATGGAAAAGTTTTCATGTAAAAACAACAATGTTGTCAAAATGAACCGTTCACACGGATTCACGAAAATGTGCTGTAATATGCTGCCAGGCCAGTAGTTGGTGATGTCACTTTGTAAAGAAACACTACGCACCTATAGACTGAACCTGTAATGTTATGCGCATGCGTATTTGACGGAAACGTATTTCTGTTTTCGTCACCATTTTCACAAATTCACATTTTTGTAGCTTATGTGGAGACAATAAACAAAAGGTTTGCGTTTTCATGCCCCAAAAATGCCACTGTCATGCAAATGGATGGCCAAAACGCATTGAAAGTTTTCTGTTTTTAGTGAAAAGACTCATTAAATTGGTCAAAAGTGACAGTAAAGACGTTCATAATGTTACAAAAAAATTCTTTTTCACATGGAAACTTTTGAACTTTTTATTCAAATAATCTTGAAAAATGTATTACAGAATTCACAAAAATATTAAGCAGTACAGCCGTTTACAATATTAATAATATTGATGATAATAATGATAAATGTTTCTTGAGCACCAAATCAGCATATTAGAATGATTTCTGAAGTATCATGTGACACTGAAGGTTGCAAAAAAATCAAAGAAATAAATTTGAGTTTTAAAATATATTAAAATAGAAAACAGTTATTAAATTAAATTTTAATAGTAGTTAACATTACTGTTTTTACAGTATTTATCAAATAAGACGCACTGTAAAAGACACTATAGGCCCAAACAAAAATCTAACATCTGATATTTCTTCTAAAATTCCTAGGAGAAAATAATACAAAAAACAAACAAAAAGTTGTCAGGTAGCTTAAAAAAAAAGTGCTTCATGTATTATGTAAATAATTTCTATTCAAGTAAAGTTATTTATCTTGATCAATTGGTCGAAATTTAGAGGAGACCCATGTGAGATCACCAGGAGATCTGAAAGTCTCCATGTGTCTTCATTGCTCAGAGAGATCTCATTTGTGTTTTCTCTTTAAAAGTAAGCCATAAAAATGAATCATTTCATCACGCCTCAAACCGAACTGATCTCGAATTAAATTCGGTATAATTATAAGACAGAGGCATTGCTCTGGGAATGATAGAGCTACATTCAGCGGTCTTCTATTCACGCAGCCCCTCATGTCAATCGACAGGTGGATCCTGTTAACCAAAGGGGAAGGTGCTGGTGGGCTTCCCACAGCAGGTGCCCTTGTTCCCGGCTGTGATGAGTGCCAGCTGCTGACAGAGGGCCGTCCACCAGCGGAAGATGGTCCTTTCCTCCCTATTCCTTCACTCTATTCACCAGCAACTTGACCACAAGATCTGTCAATCAACTTCAGTGTGCGTGTATAAATATACTAACGTGGCTGCTCATTGGCTAGTCTTGCAGCAGATAAAAGACTTGGGCTTATTAAAACTGTCAATGGCATTGTCCTGAAGAATGCTTTGAGAAGACTGATATTCATTTGAGGTATTCCGTTATGCTTGAGTGATGGCTGATGAACTGTTAAGGAGGGCTTCTCATTTAGTCTGGAGCCTGGTTGTATTTTGACATGTAAGAAAAAAACTCTGCCTTTATTTTTGCCAGTTTCATTTCATAGTTTGAGAAAAAGAGAGGTGAACGGCTGCGCTGTGTGCTTGAGCAACATGGCTCAAGGTCTCAGACCTTCCGTGCCAAATATTCAACAGTTAATAGGGATGTGAAGTTCCAGTAAAGTGTGAAACAGCAAAGTAAATGCATAAACAGAACTCATTCTGCTTTGAATGACCACGGTGAATTAAGGAAAAGAAACATTTTAAGTGCTTAAAGCATAGAAATTAAAATTGTTCTGAAAGTTAACACTGTATTAGTGATGGTTTCCAAACAAGTTGGATGTTGAATTGGAATTTACTGAATTGCATTTGCACAAAATAGTTAATATATAGATGTGTGTAGTTATATAGGTGGCAGACAATTAAATATTTGATTATTAGAATAAATTAATGAAGAAAACAAACATTACATATAAACAATTTTAAATTCTTGAATTCAAAACTGAATAAGAATTCCTGCTTGCTACCTAAATTCAAATTCTGTTTAAGGAACTGAAATTAATAAGAATTTAATTGCAATTCGTTTTTTAAATGTATGTACATTTTTTTTTATGTATTTGTAAACAAAAAAAAGTTTTATTTTTGCATATGCATTTATGCATATAAAATAAATATACTTTAAATTCTTTAAATATATTCACCTGACCTTATAAAAACCAATCTGACAGATATTATTGAAGCTTTAATCCATTTTCACACAGTAATCTCTCTCACAAAAATAAGTATACTTCATATACTTACTACATATCGTATACTTAAAATATACTTGAAGTATAATAGTATGCTTTCATCAGGAACGCAGAATCCCTGGCAATATTCAAGAGACAGCTGAAAACTCATCTCTCCCGTGAACACTTAATCCCCTCATAAAAAAACAAAAAAAAACCTCTCCTTCCCTTTTCCCTTCCTACTCTAGCTAATGATGGTACTGAGCAATGTATGAAACTTGTATTGTGAGCACTTCCTGTGTTATTTGCCAATTCATGAAGAATCGCTTGTTTGTTTTCCTCACTTGTAAGTCGCTTTGGATAAAAGCGTCTGCTAAATGACTAAATGTAAATGTAAATGTAAATGTATGCACTATTTAAATACTAATTGGGACTTTTCAGTCAATAAAAGTATACTTTTAAGAATATTTTAATTGCAATGGTAAACTTTGAGCACACAACTAGTTAACAACTACGTTTTTTCATTTGTATTGGAACTATACTACGAGTGACCTTAGGTATACTGATAGCTTACTAGTTGTAGAACATTTTTTAGTTTATGAAAATACCCAAGATTGCTGCAAGTGTACTTGTGAGTTCTTTATGAATCAACATTTTCAAACAATGTAAGTTTACAAGACAATATGCAAAACTATGTGAAAAGGTATTTAATAGGATGCTCAAAGTTAACACAACTACAAGTACAAGTATAACCAAATATTCTTAAGACTTTTCTGTCAGTATAAGTCAAGTATACTTAAGTGACAAATTATATTTCTGAGAATTACATAAAAAAGTAGACTGAAAGTGTATGTTCTTATTTTTAGTTTAAAAGAAGTACATATAATTGTATATCATATATTTGAGTAATAACTGTCATATTTAGGGTCCATTTTAATCCAGCAAAAAACCCAATAAACAAATGAATAAAATGGTTGAAGCACATTATAAAGTTGAAATTTTGTTTATAATCAGTTCTCATAACATAAGAAAAAGAACATCATTTAGTATCAACCTGGCAGTTTAATGTGGAGTATATTTTGAGCTATTAAAATGAACTATACATGAAGTTTAAATATCATTCTCAATCGAATTCTGAATGGTGCACAACCCTGGTCAATGTTGACTGGTCTCTTGCAAACCCCAAACATGCCAGCAGATGGAAATCTTTACTTCCCAACATGCCTAATCTCTTCTTCAGACGTCTGGAGGTTGCTCCTCCTCCCGTCCAGACTGGAGACGCACACCCGGCTTGTCATGAACAGTGTTTGTTTTTTTGTTTTTTTTAAGAGCCAGAGCCAGCATGTGTTTGTCTGCTTGTTTACAAGGACAAACAAGAAAGAATGCAATTGAGCATGCTGGAAGCTGAGCTGGGCAAGCAAACAAAATGCTTTTGTCAGCAACGTCTAGACACTGGAGACATATCTCCACAATCTGATCTCTTATTTTCCAAATAACACACAGCCTTTAACAAGAGATCGATGCGCATTGATTTGTACTTGCATTATTTGTTGGAAAGGTGCGTGTGCTGATTGCATTGCAGACTAATGAATCAGCACCAAACTGTAAATCTCTTACCCTGCAGCAACAAACCCATTCATTCATATCTGTCTCTCTTGCTCTCACACGCACTCTCTCTCCGTTTCCTGGCATGAGATAGCCATCTCTGCGCTATGACAAAACGCAGACATGTCTTGTGTATTTATACATTCTTAGCAGAGCAAGAGGTGATGTGGCAGCTTGCTCTACCTGGCCTGGTCCGAACACACAGGCCCATCCAAAGAGGCCTACTATCTCGGTTTGCTCCGGTGGCCCTGCAGCCTGGCTCTGACTTTGATGAATGGACCTCTGGATCCAAAACACCAGATTGGAGGGAGGCGATGTCTACTCCACGGTGCAGGCCGGGCGGGAGAACACAGGGACTCTGTCTGAGTCCAACGCAAGTTTCGGGCCTTGATTAATTGGGCAGAGTCGCCCTGTTCTCCCTGACCTCATATTATCTTTGCTGAAGATGAGGAAAACTGCGAGACAAAGAGTCTCAAGAGCTGATACAGTGTTATGCTTTAAAGGGATAGTTCACCCAAAAATGAATATTCTGTCATCATTTACTCAGCCTCATGGTGTCCAAAACTTTATGACTTTCTTTTTCTACTGTGGTTTTTGAACATCCTAGCAACTGTTTAACAAAACGAGAGTAATTGAGGCTGTCATATTTATTAAAAAATTACATCATAAGTGATCTATGCACTGTATTCCATATCGAGAAAGTCATATGATATCTTTGTATAATTAACAATCAATAAGAGCTAGAAGCAGGTTTTCACTTCATACTGTAACTGTTCATCATACGGCTACAGAAGGCAAGCCACATGGACCACTTTTATTGTGCTTTTTTTTTGTCATTTTGTAACCTGGAAGGTTAAATATTAATTTTAAATATTCTCACCATTTGTGTTCTATGAAAGAAAGAAATTCATACGAGTTTGGAAAAAAGTGAAAAATTTTGATTTTTAAATTTTTAATACCCGGAAGTTAAATGAACCAGCTATGAAAATTTTACTCTTGGCTGATGTTAATTTCTGCATATGCTAATACATTTTTAATATGTCAAGGCGTATAAATGCTTAAATTCTTGTATTATGAGCAAACATACATTACTGTTCAAAAACTGGGCTCTGTAAAAATTTTTTTTGTTAATCATTTATTCTGTCAATTCCGCAAGGATGTATTTAATTGATCAAAAGTCACAGTAAAGACATTTATAATGTTACAAAAGTTATTTCATATAAATGCTGTTCTTTTGAACGTTTTATTAAATCAAAGAATTGTGAAAAAAAGTATTATGTTTTCCGTAAAAAACAGCACAACATTTTTCGACATAATTCGACATGTTTCGTGAGCACCAAATCATGTGACACTGAAGACTGAAGAACATGGCTGCCAAGAAATCCAGCTTTGTTGTAACAGTAAAAAATGAAATAGTTTAAATATTCTAAAATTGTAATATGGAAGCAGTGATATTGTGCCACCCGGAGGCCTAAGGAAAACAGTGAATAGTGGGCGACATGCATGCAAGCAAAGTCATTTTGACGTGCCACGCTTCCTGTTACCCACAGGTGGCGCTATAACTAACTGAATATTGCCATGTAGATCTGTTCAGGCCATGACTCTAATAAAACATGTGAAGTTTGGGGCAGATCAGACATTGTTTCATGGCGAAACTTTGAACTTTGTCAGGCCGCCACAGATTAGCTACAGTTTTGCCCCTTCAGCAAAAACTCTAGATCTTCACAATTTTATGTCGCAAAGGCCTTTAGATTAGACTGACCAAATATGATGTTCATCTAATAAAATCTCTAGGAGGAGTTTAAGATATAACATCTGGAAAAGACAAGAAATGCAAAAATTTTCAGAGGAAATTCAAAATATCTCACTTCCTGTTGGGTTTTCAGAATTTGCACCCCAAGGACTTTTTTGTAATGATTGGGCTGTTACATGTGTGTACCGAATTTTATATCTGTGCGTGAAATGTAGCGAGAAGTGCGCTTAATTGAAATTTTGTAGGTGGCGCTATCGAGCCATTTTGTCACTCCTAATTCTGAAACCCTTATCAGATGTAAATTGTCACCACTTCTGAAGCGTGTGCAAAGTTTCATGAGTTTGAGCTTGTTTAGGTCCTCAAAAACTCGATTCATTTCGGAGAATAATTGACCGAGCAATTACAATAGGGTCCACACACCATCGGGACCTAAACATAATAAATGTTGTAAAAACTGTTCTTGACCTACCCTAGTTTTTAAAAAAACACTAAGATGCGTTTGAAATATATTTATTTTATGCCAAGTATACTACAAATACATTTACATATTTATGTGCTAAATAAAAATACCCTGCTATTGTATTTTGGTATACTAAACTGGTATATTTAAAGTCTGCTAAGTTGGAACAACTAATTTTGTACTTAACGCACTTTAATTGTGCGGAAGTAGTGCTGAGGTTCAACTAAAGGTATTCTTATATTTGATTGTGCTAAAGTGAAACTATGCTTTAAATTTCTTACATTTAAAGACTTACATTATACAAATAATGCCATTGAATCACTTTTTAGGTATAATATTAAGATGTGCATTGAAAGAAATTGTCAAAAATAAAGTTTAAATATACATTAAAAAAATGCTGGGTTAAAAACAAAAAGTTGGGTTGAAAATGTACAAACGGGTCTTTTTAACCCAGGGGTTGGGTTAAATGCTTGCGAAGTATACATACTTCGTTTTAAGCAAGCGATACAGTATTTTAAACAACAGTTGAGTTAATTACAACTACCCAGAACTTTGGGTAAACATTTAACCCAAACGTTGGGTTAAAACAAACATTTAACTCGAACGCTGGGTTAAAACAACCACTTGCTGGGTTTGTCCATTTTCAATCCAACATTTTTAGAGTGTAATTTTATATCAGTAAGTCTTAAGTGATGTCAATAAATATGTTAATTGGTTTGAAATAAACTTAGTATGAAATTAATGTATTTTAAATAGATTTTGGTATTTTTATTTTTTTTATTAGGGTTACTGGTGTTAACAAATTGAACTTTATTATAAAGTATTACCTTTAATGCTAAAGAAACGCTACAGCATATGAAATGAATCCATCATCTTGCAGCAGAAATTGCTATTTTTAAGTTAATTCATTTTAAATTCACTGCATGTGCAGTTTTCTTCATTCTTTGCCTGCATTGGCAGTTTCAGATTGATATTGCAAACCCCAAGAAACCTCCGTGTTGGATGTTCGCCTCGTTTCCAACAGCAGAGACAGTCCAACAGGGCTGAGAGCCAGGAAGTGGGTAGCTCTCATACCCACTCCACCGACAAACTGACAGCTAGCTTGATCCAATCAGAAAGCTTGACAGCAATGCTATTTATGCTGCACTTTCAGCAGTGTGAGAGGCTTTCAAAAATCCTCCAAGAAAACATTACAGAAGTACAGAGGAAAGTGATGTCATTTCTGGAATAGAGAAAATTGAAAGAGTAATTATTTTATATGATTTTAGGCAATGCAATAAGTTTAATTTGCCCCCTGCAGCTTTTAAAAGCAATTTCCATCAAATTTAATTAGCTTCAATTCAGTTCATTTAGAGCGGTAACTACTTCTGCACTGCAATTTTCAATAACTCAGCTCCGCCTGTGAATGAAGATGAGGCTTTTGACTTCCTAATAGATATTTTAATAGCCTTTTAAATGGTTCTCATCAACTTGGTATAAACGAATCAAACTTTATCATCAGACTCATCACATGCTTCTGGACCCAGGCAGGGGGGCTTAAAAGGGCAGGAATTTTTAAGTAGAATCGATGTGTTTTGGAAAAGACAACAACAGCAGCCTCCTTTAGGCTCGTTCAGGCCTATCAGCAGATGATAGCGTTGTCATCATGGCCCGCCGCCAGCTAATCAAACCAGAAAAGTGCTGTCCTCCTGAGTGACATTAGCTTTTGTCCCCCCGCCATGATGGATGGGATCCTGGCCCTGGTTGGAGCATTGTCCACTCAACCTGAGTGTCTTGACCACTGACCCCATGATCTTTATCAGACCATCCAGTCAATCACAAAAGCACTGACTACTGCCAGAGAAAAAACTGCTATCTGATACAGCTGAAGCATAGAAGAGTAAATGATGCATGTTCAGCGTATGAACACACAGCATTGGGGGTAACATACTACAAACACATGGTGGTACACAATCATATTATCATATCAAGAAGCGAAGATACATGTTAATTTACACCATTACACCTGAAAAACTTTCAAATAGCTAACTTGTGCAATTATTTTCTATTTATCATCTTTACTGACAGCCTTCAGAAACATCTGCCCTCTCCTTATTAGCTAGGTTTCCATCCAAATGTGAAGCGAATCTTTTCCGAAATCAAAACATATTTGCATCATTCGCATTAACTCTTTTTCAAAACGCACCAAGCAAGCGTAAAGACTTTTTTGAAAAATAAGGGATTTTTTTTTATGAAATTTGGTGTTCATCACTCGTTTCTGATGCAATACTTCAAAAACGGGGTGATGGAAACAGCTATTGTACTGACACCATCCTGACATTTCCGAGAAAAGACTCCAGCAGTGCTGGAGATAGACAGTGGAGCTGATTATTGTTGGTCTCTGAACACAAAGGATTTATAAAATCTATAACCACAACAAATGTATACTACCACCGGGCCAATCCTGTTCCTGGAGATCTACAGACCTGCAGAGTTCAGATCCAACCCTAATCTAACTCATCTAGAGTCAACAGAGACAATCCAGGTCTGTAATTATCAAGTGCCCCTGAAGATCTTAGCTGTGTTTGAAATTGCCCCCTATACCCTCTTTCACTATTCCTTACATTACTCCACTAATATAGTCCACTTGACTTGAAGGAGTGAATGAAAACGAGCAAATTAATTCGGACATTGACTGCACCAGAAAGGCTGCCTGTCTGATATTATGCTGTACCCACACTGGACCAGCAGTTTGGAAAATGGATGGATAATTCAGCTTCGGGAGCTGATGCAGGAATCTTCTGGCGAGACGAGGGATGAGGGATCTTCTAGCGAGATGACCCTCACTGTGCATTATGGGTATTCTCTAGCCCTTGAGTGTACATCAATTGTGAACTAGTTATCACGATGCATTATTGGATTGAACGAGTGGACTGTCCCCTAAAATAGTGACCTATTTAAGGGTATAGGGGGCGATTTTGGACACAGCCCTTAATTAGCCGTTTCATCTGGGTTAGAGCTGAACATTGCAGGAAGGTAGATCTCAGGATTGGAATGTATTATATTATCAAAAGTGACACAAAAATTTGGATATGTAAGTAAAGTCTTCTCTAACAAAAAGTAAAGGCTCTTTCTTTGAACTTTCTATTCATAAAATACTCCTGAAAAAAGTATTATGATTTCCACAATGTATTACTAATATAAATTAAAAAAAGAGAATTCTTTCATGAGCAGCAAATCTGCATATTAGAATGATTTCTGAAGGATGATGTGAGTCAAAAGACAGGAGCAATGAAGCGGAAAATTCAGCTTTCCGTCACATTTTAAAATATATTAAAAAATAAAACCAGATATCCTCACAACATTAAATTGTTTTATTTTGGTTACATTATACTGTTACTATATTATTTTCATTGTGGTTTCTACATTTTTTAAAACCTAACTGCAACCAAAACGCAATGTTGTAGAAAAGACATTGCGATGTCTACTGCTAGCTATGTAGCTAACTCCTAGCTATCAGCATCCATCTTGTCCAGCTGTTATCCATCATAGTCCAGGCATTTGTGCTCAAGTCCGTCTGACGATGTGAAGACAGAAGACATGTAGGTCCAGAGGCCTTTGAGTAATGGATTCAATTATCTTCAAGCTCTAGAAATCTCCATTCACAAACTGCCACTTGCTTCCTACGCACTGTGTGCACAGAGGGTAGATTAGGACATGAACACACTGCATGGACAAGGGCCCATGAAATGCAGAGCGCTTCATCAAGCTGCTCACACATCCGGGCTGCGCGCTCGGTCATTCGTTCACTAGATGTGTCTGAGCGGAGAATGAATGAGCCGTAATGAATCCACGCTCCACTCGGCCGTGATCAATAAATGGCAGGAGGTGAATTAGCGTCTCCTCTTTATTCACCGTAATGATTCCCATCAACTCTTCCTCCCCTCCGTGACACCAGGAGAGCTTGGATCTCAGAAAGAGGAAGGAAGAAAGAGAAGCTAACTCATCTTCTGCATGGAGAAAACATCAGCTGTGAAGGGGAACAACGTCTTTGCTATAAATTTCCCAAAAGCAACGGTTGAGAGCAAGTCCCTGACAACCGGCATCTCGCTGGTTATTCCACACCGAATGTAGAGAGATAAATCAAACTGCGTCCCTCTTAATCTTCGAATGACGCTCGGCCCACAAATCCGTTCAGCCTTAAATCTACCACCGCCTCTGGGGAATTCAAAAGTCCCACCGTAGTGGCAACAAAACACCTCCGAAAGGACATTTAGCCCTGTTATTATTCCACTGTAGTCGGTTCATGCTGTTATAATTGCGGCTCAAGATACACAGGGGAGCACTATCTTCCCAGGTTTACAACAATCGCAGGCCACAATCGCGACTATCCGCAGGTTAGACCGAACTCTGACTGCTGGCTGCCGTTTTCCCCTCAGGCCAAACCAATCTGACCCTCAAGGGGGAAAAAGAAACATCACACATGAATTTACAGCTTCCGGGTCAACGAGGTCTCCTACTTAGACAAACAGGCCATCCCAGAGTTGCTGTAAATAATGCTCTCGAGCCGGACTGGGCCGCAGAGCTGGAACCGTCGTCATGGTGAAATAGGAACCATGCTCGCTACAGGCTGCCAGCTCGGAAGAGCCGCAGACGTTTTCATACAGCCGAGCGGGAAAAAATGGCGCTAAGAATGGCTGAATGGATTCCCCATATGTTTTAATATCTGTCCCTACGTTACATGATATATAGCACGGTCACGAGATGAGGTGCATTAAAGCAAAAAGGCTGGCCAATGGAATATGGTTAGGAAGAATGGGGTCAAAATGCCTCTAAACTGTATGGTGTGCATTACGCCCTAACAGTGGATTTCTCTCATTTTATGGATCTTCAACAAAAAAGAAAATGTTGGCAACTCTTTACCACAATGGAAAATTATATTAGGGAAAATTATATATTAAATCGGACAGGGCTGCATTAAATATTTATACTTTCAACATTATATTTATACATTTATACATTAAACATTTAATGTATTTTGATCCATTACTTTAAACTGTTATTCCACATCCTGTCCAATGCTGTCCTCCAAACGATGTGTAATATAAAGCCTACGAAAATAAATTTAGTAAGTGTATCTATGTAGGGATATGCAAAAAGTGTTAAAATACAAACATTACATTCTAAACCTAAAAACAACTGATTGATTACTATTTTATTTTAAATCAGGAATTAAAATGACTAAATTAAAAATGATAATAAAACAAACAAAATGTATAACTTGTAAGAGGAATGAGGAGCACTCACATTCACTCATCTGAACATAGCTATACCACCAACAGTAGTGCCTTTACTGCTCTCATAAATATGATTACTTGTGTTGCATGTATATTTTTAAATCTACACAAACAAATTATTTTAGCAAATTGTGTAATTTAGTCAGAATTATGGTACTCATTCTACTGCACTCTGTCTGACGTTCATTAAAGTCTGTGAGGTTTAACTAGACACTTGATGTCAAAATATGCGGACTTTCTAACATTTACAGATAAGGATATAACCATGAAATCCAAGTTATGCACTGAGGAAAACACGTGTCAGGGGAATTAAACTGAACACGCAAGACAGGCCAAGAATAGGTAAACACTCATAAATATAACTTGGATCATGTACCTTTCCCAGTGCAGCGCACTCTGTGTCCTCCGCTAATTTCCATGTGCTTTTTGTCAATATACGTGTTGTTCACTACTGTGTGCAACTGTAAAGTGGCTGATAGTTTCCCGGCCACAGTACAGGCGCAGACGCAACTAATTGTTAATTTGTTGCTGATTATTTTCATTTATAATAAAAAATCGTTTTTATCTACTACTTGCTGCATCCCTAAATGACATACTGAGCATAAATTACTCTCTGCATTAAATTAATATTAATATTTTGGACAATGGAAAATGGTCCAAAAACTACTTCTTAAATATCCTTGAATTGATATATTAATTTTAGGAGAGATTAATCATGTTTAATTATTTAATTAAATAATATTAATAAATAATTATGAGTGAATGAATAAATAAATACAATATCTGTATTTACATGTATATATATAATTGTGTATTTATACACAAAACATGGCAAAATACTTTTTTCCCCATTGTCATGAAAGAGACCAAAATATTTCTAATATTTCTAAAATGTCAACTTTAGCCCTGGTCACTGACCCCGGCATGACCCCTCCCTCTTGCTCTCTCGGTCAGGTGGGTCCGCTCTATGTCACTGACCTCTTCACCTGTAGGACTGGTGTCAGCTTGACCAGTGAAGCGTGGGACAGTCAGAACTGCCACTCCATTCATTGGGACACGTCCATAAATCCTGGAGGAGAAAAGGCAACCAGCAGCCTCTGTTTATCTTGAAGACCTTTTACGTATTCTGACTTGATTCATGGCCAAAGGAACCAAGGTTAATTGTAGTCCTACTAAAAAGAAAGAAAGAAAGAAAGAGCACCTGTGTGTGAGTGTGAGAGAGAAGAATAAGCCAAATGACCAGCAAATGTAGTCAAGCGTAAATAATAGCAGGCAATCTCTTTTAACACTCATAACCAAACAATAATTCTTGATATATGAAACCATGCATTTCGGTTTCTCATTTTGTAGCAAAAGCAGAACCATTTATCTTGAACTACATCTTCAATTTGCCAGACAGTGCTTGAAATCACTAAAAACTTGTGAGGTTGTGAATTCATCTCATAAATCTGCCTCCGTGTGTGGGAACTTTGTAAAGGTCAAAGGTTAACTTGAGGCAAGGCTTGTTGCCCTGCTAACACAGTACATTAAGGTGTCCTCAGCTTTCCCCCGTTGCGAGTGAAACTTAGTCATGTGTGCTGCGGCCCTCCGACTGTCACTGTCATCGCCCGCTCTCTTGTCCATTTGTAACTGGACGAAACGAGTGCGGCTTTCAGCACGCCATCGGCCCCTATGGCGGCTTTCAACACACATACGCACAGAAACACCCACACACCTGTGTTTCCCACAACAGCACACACCATTTCCTTCTGTTTGTGCACACACCTCAGCAAACAAACTGGAGCAGGCACAATGCTGAGGGTGTTAACAGACGGGGGGACGTAATGTTCCGATCAGGGCACGGTGAAGGCTGAAGTGATGCTCTATCTGTGCGTGTGGACATGAAAGTGTTACAAACACTGTAAAACACATGACACTAACAAGATAACAGAAATGTGTCAAAGTCCACAACATGACACATACACAGATGAGACGATAGGGGAAATGTTCACTCGCTCAATCTGTCGATTTCCCTCTATTTTGAAATGTCATTTCATTTCATTTTAAAAGTAAAGCATGAAATTACCCAGAATGAATTTAAGTGATTTATTTTTATGCAGCGATAGATAGATAGTTTGTGTAAAACCTGATAATCATGTTATCTAGCATGATTTGAAAATATTTAAAAGAGCATCTTCTGTTCTTCAGTGTAAGAAATTAAATCTGACCTTTTGTACTTTTCACATGATTAACTGTAGAAGAAAGTTGTTTATCTGACTTAGAAATCTTAAAAACTTTTTAATTTGAATTGGATAACTTTTCTTAGCTTTAAATGTTTCAGAAAATCAAACTAAAGCCATTTCTAGGCTCACAGAAGAGAAAAAAAAACATTTTCATATAAAAAGAACTGCTGCTGTATCTGATAATTATATTTTGAAGAGTAAATAAATATAAAACTGTAGCTTCCAAAACAGTATCTCATTATCAAACCTTCTCCTCAATAATAATTACCATCATCTGGCTCATTAGTGGAAAAACAATTACTAGAATAATAATTTAGCCTCATTCTGTCTAGCTCTTCTTTCTTTTTTCCCCCCTTTCTCTCTTTTCTTGACTTTTCCTCCATCCAGGATCCTTACATATATATCATTATGTCTCCAGAACCGCTGGGGCAATAAACAACTCTGCAGGACAGATTTGGGTGGAAACGCACACATACGCAGTACATATACACAATTAATGGTGAAAAAATTGAACAGGAAAGTTAAATGAATTACACCTTTCCCGAGGGATGTCATTTTTTTCGGAGAATTTCCTTTTTGTTTAAATTGGTTACAAACGAGAGTTGTCTGAATATCAGATTACCGAAAAGGGATTGGGTCTGAAGATAGATGTTAAAGCATCGCTTAAGTATCACGAGACAAACTTCAGCACGGGAAAAAGAGAGAGAGAGAGAGAGAGAGAGAGCGTCCAAGAGAGGGAGAGAGTGAAAGAGAGGAAACTGAGAATAAATAAAGAGGACCTTGGCAGCACTGGAATAATTATGTGCCACTCTATCCAATCTACATAAATAAACGTCGCACTGAGGGGAAGCTTACAGTTTTGGTTAAAATCATTTTTCAGGTCTGACTCCCCCTGTGTTTCAAAACACAGCCTGTTTATGGCAGCAAGCATGTTTTACATTTTACATGAAATATTTAGTTTAGCTTGGCCTGCCCGGGCTGCAAGGCTCAGAGGAGATTGATTCCAAGTGTGTATCCCAGCGCGACACTTCCAATCCATCACGACCCTGCCGTTAACAGGAAATCAAGAGGCTTCCTTATCAAATTACTCTTCCAAAACCAAAAGCGCTTGTGAAATTAGAGTCACTGTAATCAGTGAAGACCTTGTTCTCTCTGCACTATCTTTCGGCCCAATCACATCGCAAACACAAATACCTGTTTTCACCTTTTCTGCTCCTTCTGACAGCCTGTCTGCCCCTAACTGGCCCTAAAGCACCCAGCAATGGGGCCCTTGATCAGATAGTGGCCATGCCTAGTTTCCCCTCCCAGCCCTGGGCAAACAGCGGCTCAGGTCTGGGACCCCCCTCATCCGTTCACCGCAAGCCCTGGTGACACACACACAAATCGGTGCACTTTCATAAAAGACTAAATGGATCATTAGGTAACGCCTGCAGAGAAGAATTAGTGCGGCAGAAAAGTGACGAGGATACAACACTGCTAGATAAACTACCTGTACACCAGCAGTCTGTCTCATAAAGGTTTGGATTTGGGTTTGGGGTCACTGAAGCTAAATCAAGTTCAATCTCCAGTATTCATCCAGGTCCTCTCTCACACACAAAAAGAATCATCAAAAGTATGTTTATGGATCTGAATTATTTTTTAATGTAATAAATTTATTACCAAGTTATTGCAATTACCACAATAAGTACAAAGTATGTCTATGGAGAACAGGACTGTGAAATAAAGTGCCTCAAATAGAAAACTTTTATCACTGCACATGCTTAAAGATTGGCACATCAAAATGATGTCATGACAATGCTGACCACAAGAACAAGCCATTCGCTAGCTAACAGGGCTATGCTAACCAGTACAACCTTATTAATTTTATATATGAACACAATTACAAACCTAATTAAACTTAAAATGGAAATCTTCCAAACATTTTTGCCTAAATTCAGCATTATTGTTCTGACCCCATAAAATCTCATAATAAGCTTAAGGGGCATGTTGAAGAGATGAACACAAAACAGGGGGAAAAACTATTTCAATGGTCCACTTGAAACACTCTTCTAGTACTAATAAGCAACTTTGCAACTACATGTCAACTAACTCTCATTACAGTATTATTAGAATGTAGTGGAGTGTTAGATTAGGGTTAGGTGTTAGGGTTCAGGTTCGTAGAAAAAGTTTACATGTAGTTACTTATAGTTAGTAGAATGTCTAAAGTGGATCATCGAAATAAAGTGTTTCCAAAACATTCTATACTACATTAAAACCAACAACACTGTATTATAGTCTTACACAATGGAACTAATTCATATTAGTCCAATAGCAAAAAGCAAGTTAATGTTTCTAAAGTCAAATAAAGTTGCATGATAATTCTACATCTCTGCAAGTGCACTAACATGCTCCTGCCCATTATTTTAAAACACTTTTCACTGCATCCAAAAGGGGGTGCTAGAGCACTTGCTCAATGCATCCATTCCCTGCCTCCAGTTTCTTAATGATCCAGTTTTTTTCTCTGCACCACATCAAATGACTCCTGACATTTGATGAGTGCAGTATCCAAACAGTGAGTATCTATATTAAGAAGAGAGACTGGCCTAATAGCAGGTAAATGTTTGGCCTGCTGATGAACCTGGGTTTGAGTGACACAGGCAGCTACACTCATTGGGATTCCATGGCTGCCCAGTGTGTTTAAATGCCCCTTATTACTGGGGCAAACAGACAGATATTTGTTAATGAATCCACATGCTTGAGTAACTCAAGACCCAGGAGTCTCTCCTTCTGCCCTGGGGACCAGCCACTCGCTGACTGCAGGTCAGAGGTCAAGGTAAAAGGTCATAGGGCTTTCAGGTCCCTCTCTACTCTAACGGGTGGTTATCGGGCCCTAATGGGTTTGTAAAAAAAGAAGGATAAAATAACGCAGAGTTAAACTGTTGCTGGTTTAGACCATGCATACAGGGCATTTTTAAATGGATGCAAAAAACTGACATGACTGAATTTTAACTGACATATTCTTGGTACTACCCTAAAATGATGATGTATAGTCAGACATTTTAAAGCACACTTCTAAATGCACCAACTACACCAGGTGAGACGTTATGGAAAGGCTAATGTAAAGCAGTGTTTCTCAGCAGGTGAGTCGTGACCCAAAAAAAGGGTTGCAGGCAGAGTTGTTACAACGACACCACCCTGGGGCGAATATACGAGAAAAATGTAAATTTTTGACCAGAAAAAAAAACAAAAAAAACATTCATTTAAAAAACAAACATATAAAAAATAATCTGAGCTACTGTTACAGTGCAGGCAAGGCAAGAAGGGACAAATAAGAGAGATGGGTCAAATTGCAGCACACGTAAAAACAAAACAAAACAAGGTATTCCAAAATACAGAGAGGTACATAAAACAGAGAGAAACATAAAATCTATGCAAATAGCAAAGACAATGAACTGAAACAAACTGAGGGCTGAAATACACAGGCTAAATGAGGACCCAAACCAGACACAGGCGAACATAATAAACTAGCCAATGAGTAACCATAGTAACAAAGGATATAATCAGAAACCAAAGCTGTGTCCGAAACCACTCCCTATCCACTATGTAGTCCACTATATCGGGTGTCGGCCATTTTGTAGTGGTGTCTGAATTCTGAGTGAACGACTTCATTTCCTACATTCGTTCACTACTTTATACTTACAATTCTCTCTGATTTCGAGTGTACATTCGATGTTAAAGCACTATTTCCCAAAATCCAATGCGGAGAGGACTGAGAGCACGTGTGAAAGAGCGGAACTGCGAGCAAGTGTAATCCAGAGCTTTCTTCTTTAACATTTATTTCATGTTAGTTCTATTGTTTTACCTTTTTTAAAAAAAATTATTATTATTATTATTAATTATTACTTGAATAAAGCCTACTAAAATATAGAGACATTATTGTTATATAGATTAATTTAAAAAATGAAATTATATTAATAAAGGTAAAATAAATATATTATTCTATTATTAAAATATATTATGTAGGCATTAACTCAATTTAATTTAAAACTACAAAACTGGCACGGAGGTATGTATGATTACAAAATGAAGTCATAATGATTCTTGTTGTTATTAACATTATTTTATAACACAAGTAACATGTAGGATAAAAGTAGTTGTATCACGTGTCGAGCCGTTTCTGCGACAGCTGCAGCTCTGACGCACAGTGTGCACGTCAGCATCCGATTTAAATCTGTCAGCATTTGATTTTAACTTTATCCAGCCATAGTCACGACCATGTTATAGGAGTATTCTGATCACAGGTCTCAGGAAAAAAAAAACAATGCTAAAATGCAATTAATCATATAATCATAGGTTAGTATAGCCATTTTTTTCTCACTTTTTAATGGTAAAAATGAAGTCAAGTCACCTTTACTTATATAGCGCTCAATGCAAATTGTGTCAAAGCAGCTTTACAGTAATAATTTGCTAAATTTTTGGCTGCACATCAGCTCCCAAAGAAAATGGTATCATTGTCCAGCTTATTCTATAAATTATTGATTCATTCCGTTGCAAAGATAAATAGTTACTAGTCTAGTTAATTTATGTATATCAGCACTGGAGAAAACAGTGACGTAATCGTCCGGCTCAGCTCAGTTCGCATACAACGGTGCCAATGCAGGCATACCAAAAACACTGCTGAATATCAAGCAAGTGTCCCCAACCAAGCAAGCCAAAGGCAACAGCGGCAGGGAACCAAAACTCCAACAAAACGGAGAAAAAAAATCTTGGGAGAAACCAGGCTTAGTTCTCAACTGGCCTGCTTGATATTCAGGCAGAGTGGAGAATATATACAAATTCCAATCAATACTTTGCAGTGTTTTTGCACAAATTCATCTGTTGTTTAATTGAAGACAGGTTGCATGGCAAACTATGAAGAAAACTGTCTGAAGTAAAAGAAAATATATCCTAAACCACAGTTTAAGGAGTGAATTACCAGTTGCCAAGAATATCATCAAAAGAGACATTTGGACACCTAACATGTTTTTTGGATGCGTACCATTCATGATAATGTCATGTGGGATAGTTCACCCAAAAATGAAAATGAAAAAGTCATCATTTATTCACCCTCATGCCGTTCCAAACCTGACTTTTTTTCTGAAGAATTGTTTTTTGAAGAAGTGTTTTTTTTGTCCATATAATGAAAATTAATTGGGTCCAATATTTCACACAGGAAAGTAAGGCCACAAGTAAGTCAGTCCAACATGTTTTGAACTACATGGGTCTGAGTAAATTGTGACCATTTTCATTTTGGAGCAAATTATGCCTTTAAGAAAATTTGATTTGAATGGTTTGGGTTTACTTTTGTATGGTGTATAATTTTAATATGGTGTTGGGTCTCCACTTGATGTCCACGGTAAAATCTTGGTTCTGAAGCAAAACTAGTTAAACTTAATTATCATTAGTGCATATGGATGTGTGTGTGCTGAAAAAGTACTTGCACTTTTTCAGATCATTACGCTCATATCTCTTTAAGGAGGTCAACAGATGTTGTGTGTCGCTGGATGTAATAAAAGAATCAACCTTATACAATACTGTAGGAAGTACCACATAAGCTGTCGGATAACTAGCGGAGAACACACACATTCACAGGGCTACAGTATATATGATTTCTCAAAACAATCATGAGATTTCCCGGTAAAAAAAACATCATTCATATCTCTTGATCTACCAGAGCTGAGTTTCAGTGATTAAACATGCTTTCATGTGTAATTAATCCACTTCAATCAACTGGAAAAGCAGGATGAAGGGACAACATTTCTGACAAAAGCATACAAAAACAGGTCCAGGTCAGCGTTCAGACCGGACCTGCACAGGAAAGGACCCATGAGTGAGAATAAACCTCTCTGCAAAAGTGGCATGTGGAAACCCCAAAAAATATTGAATCACCACTGCCACTGATCTGAATGGATATCAAACAGATTTTTCCTTTTTTCCCCCCCAATGTCCTGTGGTTTCCATAAGCATTTCCTCGCTACATTTCAGGCATTGACACGGGAACCAAAACATTCAGCAGCATCGGCACTTTAATCTCCTTGAGCAACAAGCCAAATAAATACACATCCGTAGCAAGACACGTATAGGATATGAAACACTGTAAAGCCCAGGGGGGCAAGTGTAAGCTCATATCTCACACCGCCACGCATGTGGAATAGTGATTTGGATCCTGCTCTCACGTTCATGTCATTAAAATATCACCATCCAGAACTGTACACTTGAATTAGCTAAAGCCAGAGAGGATTAAAATAAAAAAGGTGTTTATAAAAATAAAAAACCTATCCATATAAAACATACTATGCAACCAATACTGTATCTGTTCTAACAGGGAGCAAAAATAGCTTTTTAAACAATCTACAAATGTGATTTGGATTGAATAATTTTTTTTTTGCTGTCAAACTAACAAAAATTAATTAAATTAATTAAATTAAAAACTCCAAAACACATAGATAGCTTAAAATTAGATTAAATTAGGTAAAAATAATTGAAACTTTGGAAATGCAGCAAACGGGCCGTTTACAAAACACCATTTTCAACTAAAAATGGAAAACTTCATGCATTTTGGCCATTCATTTATACGACAATAGTGTTTTGGGGAACTGAAATCACAAAATTTTAGAAACAGGATTCAAGTCTTTGAAAATTATACCGTTATTGTCTCTGAGTAAACTAAAAACTATGTGAAAACGATGACATCACGTTCAGACTATGTGCGTAGTGTATCTTTACAAAGTGACATCGGGGATCGTCACAAAAAACACAAAGGAAGAACTTTTCCGTTTTTATATCATCTGTCGACATGTCTTAACTTTTTATTGCTCGCTCTTTCCAGCATAGCTTTTGAAAATCTGATCACAAATGGCATGTATTGCAAACTGATGCAAGTCTGAATGCCGCTTTAGACCTGTTGTTGATGACGACGAAGTGAGCGTGCGGCTCTCTGGGTGCCTATCATGTAGTATCTGAGTGGACATTAGAAATATCTGATCCGCATTAAACAGAGCAAGCATGCGCACTGACGATCGCTTCATTTATCCAGGTGCCTAAAGACTATCAGATAAACATCTCACCCAAAGCAAGAATAACACAGCGTCCTTTTGAGGCTGAGTAATTACCTGCCCTCCCCAATAGTGTCACTGATGAATCACCTGGGATTGCCATCTCACACCACCAACCAGGCACTGAGCCCTAACACAGCCAGTCACAAGAAAAAGGAAACAAAGATACTATTTACTTTGAAAAAATGGGTATCAGAGAGCGATTATGAAACGATATTAGCATATGCCAAAAAAGAAAAATGCTACTTCAGTGGAGATAGCATTCATATAGCATGTATACAGCTGGTGAAAGATGCTGTCATTTGCCTTTGTCACTTTGTTATTTGTTGTGCTAGGACACACAATCAGAACGTTACGCACACGTTGAGTAAAGCGAGTATCATGTTGCTACAAAAGCGCTAATGGTTAGATGTGGCTCAAGGCTAACATCGGTAGGCCATGCTAACCTCATGCTCACCTCACCTAAGCATTTGAAGCAGAGAATACAAGATAGCTGTTGTTTGTGTGAAGGTGATATGTATGAAAACTCAATTTATCACCTGCAAATTCTGCCAGAATGATACATTTGTGCCCTGTGGGGACAGGCTAATCTGATACGCTGACCAGAGGCTAGTTTACAGAGAGAGAGAGAGAGAGAGAGAGAGAGAGCTAATGCTCAACATGTAGAACACTGTGATTTCCCCAACAAAGCATAAATCTCTATACCGGTGTGCTTTGTACAGAGAAAATGAGTCACTTCTTGAAATCTGGCACAGGTGGTGAACAAGCACGTTGTGTTTCTTTGGAAGATGTTGCCAGGCGAATAACTAGCAATTTAGAAATAAATTTGCGCTACTATTTAATTGCACAGTTCCAGGTAAATAACCATGTTCAACGCCAACATACACTTGTATTGACTTGAACAACCAGAATCATCATCTCATTTTAGATAGCCTAAGATTTAAAGTCTTAAAAACAACATTTTTGAATCATATTAGCCAGGCAAGCTAATGTAAATAACGAATATAACATATAGGAGGCCGTTGCTCCTTTAAAGCCGGCCTCATTAATCTTAACAGAATGTGACAGCTGTCATTGTACAATAATAAATAGTCTAGAGCTCCACATGATACTGTTAAGTGTCATTGAACATATAGAATGTTTCACAGAAGAAAAAGGAAGAGAGCCAAGAGATAGCTTTCCTCTTTTTTCCTACGGCTCTCTTACACTCTTGGTCCTTTATGTCCAAGCATGCTCTGTACAAAAGAGACATGTTCGTGACTTCTTGCCCCGAACACGATCTGAGAGAGTAGTGTTTCAGGACATGTAACGAGAGTTAGAACATGGACAGAACTCTTTAGGGTTTGATTTGAAAAATCATAACGGACGAATCTGTGTGCTTTAGGGTTGCACATTTAAATTCAAACGGGACACAGAATTGCGATTCAAATTTCAATATAAGAAAGCTGAATTAAAATGAATTGAATTTCAAAGAAATTCATCAAATTAATGTCATTTTTAACTAGAAAAGCAAAGTTCGACAAAGCCTGGCTTGAAAGTTTAAAAAACAAGCCTTGAAGATTTTGGATGGGTGGATAGAATGTATGATAGAATGATAGATAGAACAATAGAATGGATGGACAGATTCATACCACTCCATCGCTTCCTATTTTCAGATTCTTTGAGTTTATACTATCTGGCTGCATATTCTGGTCTGGCCCAGCCTGCATGGCACTGTGTGTTTATATGGACTCTACATGAATAGGGATGTTAGACCCCCTGTAACGTCAACTGCCAACTCAGAGCAGACAGCAGAAAATAAGCAAAGAGAGCAAATCTGAGAAGCCCAAACCATGCTGCTTCCTGGTCCCTGTGTCTTAAGAACACACACTGGGAGAAAGGCTTCCCACCATCAAAATGCAGGATCCAACCTCAAGGGACACTGGATGTACACAAAACTTTATGGCGTCCGTCTCCGTTGACTGAGAAGTCACAGGAGGCCTTTAATTTCCTATGTAAACCATTGGGGTTTGTTTTTGGGGTTTTATATTCATGTCTTCTGGGGAAAATGATTGAATCCCGTACAGCCTGCAAACCCGCATAGCTCTACTCATAAACCACAACACGGTCAATATAAAGCTTACTTTTAGACATTTTTAGTGGAGTATGTGTGGAGCAACAATGATTCAAAGCATTTTGTACCACTCATGGTTTTGCATATGCTGCTCAATATTTGCTACCCAACACAATGGTGAAAACCCAGCTCCAAGTCCCATAGTTCACACTAATGTGTTTAGGCACATTATATATTAAGATGTCAAAAAATTATGTATTCATTAAGCATTATTCACAAACTGACAGTCCCATTCACTTTTGCATTCCATATTGTGTCATGTACAATGAAAGTGAAGTGCATTATGATGGACCTAAAGTATCTTTTTTCTGTTCTATGAATGTCATATAGATTTGGAACAAAATGAAGATCAATAAATGACAACGGAAGTGTCAGTTTTGTGAGAATCATCCATTTTTTCACTACTGTTCCAACGTTTGTAGTCGTGATATTTCAAAGGCTGCATTTATTTGATCAAAAACAATAAAAACAGTAATATTGTGAAATATTATTAGAATTTAAAATAATTTTTTTCTATTTTGATATATTTTAAAATGTAATTTATTTCTGTGATGCAAAGCTGGATTTTCAGTGTCATTATTCCAGTCGTCAGTGTCACATTATCCTTTGGAAATCATTTTGGTAACACTTTAGATTAGGGTACAAATCTCACAATTTGCTAAGTATTATTTTAGGCTTTTGTCTCAATAAACTCCTATTCACTGCTTATTAACGTAGTTAAGTTCAGGTATTGGGTTGGATTAAGAGTTGTAGTATAGTTCTAATATGCTTATTTGCTACTCAAAAAACATTTCTTCTTATTATCAATGCTTCAAACAGTTTTGCTGCTTCACATTTTTGTTGAAAAAGTAAAACCTTTTTTTTCAGGATTATTTTGATTAATACAATGTTCAAAAGAACAGCATTTATTTGAAATATAAATATAAAAGTCTTTACGGTCACTTTTGATCAATTTAATGCACACTTATATATGTATATAAAAAAGTATATTAAAAAAAATCTAAAAATCTTTTAGTGTATATGCTTTCTCAACAACTTTTTAAATATAGATCATTCTTTGACTTTTAGCCATAAACATGTGTATTTACAATTGTTTTCTTTCTGGTGATACTTATGAAGTATTTACACTGCTAATGTTACAAATGAATTGCTGACATTTAATTGCAGTTTAGGCCAAAAAGCGCATTGTGTGAACTTGGAGTGGGAGAAAACCTCTTGCTTCAAATACCTTGCAATTCACAAAATTCTGAGCACGAATATAAAGAGAAACAGCAGTGTGTTTGGCCTCCTTTCTGGATCTCATCCTCTCTAACACATTTCTCACAGCATGAAATACTGTCCAGGCACTGCCGTATTGCACTGATCCTTGACACCTGGACGGACCCAAGAGAGAGCATTGTACAGTCTAGTCAATGAACAACCCAGATTTTACAGTGCTGCCCCAGCTCCTGTAGGTCGCTCTGCCAGTCAGTCACACAGCTGGTGCTAATTTTCCTTCAATGCCACGTTGAGCGCCATAACGGCAGCGCTAACCGACAGCCAAGAAAGCTTCCTTACACCGTATCACGTGACCTTATACAGAAACCTGCAGTTCAACCAAATATTCAAAGACATCATGCATCTTGCTTTACGCGACTACCAACTTCCTTTAGCACTTTGTTTGAACTGCCACTCATCTCACAGACAGGATGGCTTGACAAACTTGTTTTGCAGCTGATGAGATGCCAGTGTGGGAACGTGGCCTGGGCAAAAGAAAGAGAGGGATCTCAGACCACCTGCTGTCCACTCAAAAGCCTCTCCGCTTTCATAACACAGGGCCAGGAAAAGGGCAGGCAAACTATACGCCATTTGGCACCAACTAGCTAAAGTGCACAGGCAGCTGAAGTATAATTGGATGTAATGAAGGCTAACTGAAGAAAAGCCATGCTGGATTTCATGACCTTGGAATTAACGCCACCCAAGATATGTATGGGGCGGACCATGAATCCATCCCTCATTAAATCTATAATAAACATGGCCGAACTGAAACATGTTATCGGTATGCACAAGACGACTGTTCGGCGGAATATTGATGTTCGAGATTACAGGAAGTGAATTTAGTGCATCTCCATAGCTATTTGGAGTGAAACTGGATACACTGGAGGCCTCGTCCATCAAAGTTCACAGTTGGCTCTGGGGGAAAAACATGAAGATGATCTTTCATTGTCACCCTATCAGTCATGACAATAAGAATACTTGGCATAGCAGTGGTGGTGGTCTTTGGTTGCTAATATGACAACTTCAAACATCGAAACGTCTTGTTCAGTACTTGTGACACTAGAACGTCATCATTGTGAACATCGTTGTTGATGATGTTCCATTATTCTGTTGATAACAGTAAAGAATGACTGGTTAAGTAATCCATATTTAATTACTGGAGATCTTAAATATGGATTACATTACACAACTTTTGTAAAATATGCAAGTATGAAACAAGATACATTTATTCAAGATGCTTGCAAATTTACTAGAGAGATAGACTTGTGCACCCATTATCTAGTTGAGATTCAATGTTTATATGGGCCCCCATGACACTATAATTACTTTATTTTCACACATTATTCAATTAGGTAACACTTTAGAATACTGTTCCATCTTTAATGAATAACTGCAGGAACAAATTTCTTGGCTGATTCCGATTGTTTTGTTGGTGTGACCTGCCGATTCAGATTTTTGCCGATTCCAATTTTCTTTCTAAGAACTATAAATGACAGCATATACAAAATTTTACTTTTCTTCAATGCAGTTTTATTTTCATTAAAAAAAAACAAATAAATTGTCAGTAATAAAATAACAAACAAACAAATTGCAAACAACAGCACAAATAAATGCAATAGAATAAAGAGAGCTATGAAACTTTAGATTTGCAGGTTTTAAAGTAAATTTAAAAAAAAATGTAAAAGAACACTGGATAGTCTTCATTGTAAAAATTAAATGCAAATTAATGCTTACACTCAGTTATAAAACGTATTCAGTGAAGAGCAGAAAGTGATTTTCTTTGTCTTCTGTTCTTTGATTAACATCACAGACAGCAGCAGGAATATTGGACTGCTGTCACTTTAAGAGTTTATGCATGGACCCAATATACTGTTACACAACATGCATTCTCTTTCTCAACTATTTAACATTCCAAAACTGAGTGTGTTTAACAGAATACTCGTCGAAACAGGCCTTTTTGACAATTATGTATGCATTTCACTGTTTAAGTGCAGTAAGCCACTCATTTTAGTACTTGTGTGACTCACAAGCTGTTTGAGACTGAGAACCGGCTTCTTCTAATATAGATCAGTGGTGCGCGCACTTTTGGTGAGAGTGTGAAACCTATGAATGTCATTTTAGACTAAAATTATGCGCAATACAAACACTATTCAACAGGAGCGAATGAGATAAGTGAGAGAGAGGAGGCAGGAGTGTGTCACTTCACGGTCGGTGAGAAGAGAGTGAGAATGTGTGGCTGACGTTATTGCATATGCCGCTGGTAACAAAATGGATCAGCTTGGAGTCAGAAAGACGAGACACTGGCTGCCCAGTCACCGATCCGGGACGCTCATAAGGAAAATCGTCCGATTCCAATCCCTGAAATAATAATCCCCAAAGAATAATGCACAATGCATAATTAAATCTAAAGTAAAGATCAAAGCAGTAGTGTAGCATCCACCCTGGGAACACGATTTCAAGCAACGGAGTTCGTTAAAAAATTTTGCATATTGGCCCGGGGCTGACTTGCTACGGCACTGGATCATAGTGACCCACAAGTAATGATTCAAGTGTTACCAAATCCATCACAAGGAATTATCACAGAAACAGTATTCTAAAGTGTTACATTCAATTATATTATTGGGTTCGACAAGTAACAACACATTACCATGCTAAATGGTAACTACTCATTAAAAAAAAAAAACTCTTCATTGATCTGTCCTCAACCGAAGCAAAAGCAACAAAAACTGATCTAAATACCAACAGAAATGGATATTATGTACTAAAAAGGCCCACTTTTTCTAACATTTAGCCCCGGTTTCACAGACAGGGCTTAGACTAAGCCAGGATTAGGCCTTAGTTCAATTAGGACATTTAAGTAGCTTTTATAAACTTTCACTTGAGAAAAACATTGCTGGTGACAAAACAATGACACTGACATATTTTAAGATATGTCAGTGCAAGTTTCTTTCAGTTAAAACAGCTCAAACATGCATTTTAGTCTGGGACTAATTTAAGCCTTGTCTGTGAAACCGGGGGTTAGTGTTGATATTTTCTTCAATATTTCCCCATTCAGTCCCATGCAAAGCATGCTGGGAACTACAAATCCCCAGCCAGTTTTCAGTCAATGCCAACAAAATGATTTAAGCAGTCGTGACACAAAGGGTTCTAAGTGGATTGAACACCAAAAAATAAAGTTGCAACAAAAATATCACAGAACTGTGTTGCATTGTCAAATCAATTAAATTTTCAATTTCAAAAGCATCAATTATATTATTAACTTACAATTTCAGAGTGAAAAAAATAAAGAAAGAGTGTAGTTTAGGTGGCCAACATCATATGGTACATAATGCATGCTGGTTCCCATCATCCCATCTGGCTTCCAAGCTTTAAGATAAGGTTTGCTGGTGAACAGAAGATACGCTGATCCATCAGCCGAAGCACTAACCAGCATAAACCAGCACTACATGCTAGTCTAAGCTGGTCTTTTTAACAGGATGACAGCCAATCTTTCAGCAAATAAATCTACATTTGACACTACAGACGTTTGCTTGTTTATAATGAGAATGGTTGGACACTATAGGAGGTGGCCTATGGCATTTTTTGAGCTTATTTTTTGGACAAGCTGAAACTGCATGACTTTCTGGGTCTCCTGGGGGACCTCTGGAGAAGATGGAGGGTGGAGGGTTAAGAGAAAAGGCCACCCATATGGAGAGCAGCTGATTTTCCTAGTGTTGTATCCAATGTACACATACACTCCATTAACATATATACATACATATGCACATATGCACTCATAAATATACTTAGACGTACTCTTCTAAATAGATCCTAAAGACTGCATTCAATATATATAAAGACAATAAAATATATATATAGAGACAATAAAATATATCAAACTAAAAAATTATAAAAACAACACAACACTGAATAACATTAATATTATGAGTTGATTTCATAGATTTTCTCTTGGATAAGTATTTTTCTCTTGTTTTTAACTTATACTTGGAAACAACTTTTAAAAAAAATACAGCAATAAAAATCCCACTTTATACATTATCTGAAAACATGCTTTATTATCTCATAAAGTATTGTTTCTTAAGTCAATTTGTTAAAGGATTTGTTGATACCAAAAAGACTAACTAAAAACCTTTTACGAAGTCATTTTTTGCAATGCTTAAATCCAGCATATCGATGTAGCCGACAAGGAGATGCTTTTTATTGAATGGCCAAAACAAGCAATTCACAGGCCATAACTCTTAGTCTCAACGGTTCTTGTCTAACCATAAATCATTGGGATAAAGTGCCCTAGGGATCTCATTTATTTAGTTATGAATATCGTCAAGGCACCGTGTGTGCTTGTGCGTGTATTTGTAAGTGAGAACGGCAAGCAAAGGAGGCAAATCCATGTATCACAGAAACGGCATGTGCTGTGTTGTATATGTGTGTGTGTGTGAGACGAGCAGTGCTGGTGGGTTCATTGGTTGTGCAGTATAAACATATTGTGTCATGCTTCAGCTGAGCGCTGGGAACTATTAGCATCAGGCCTGATGTCAATCACACCTCCGTGCTCTGTTAAAGATCGCTGGAAGAAACACTCTCACTTAAACTCTACAGAAGATGTTTTAATAATTATTCTTAACTGCAAAAGGAACTTCACATGACCTGCATCCATGTTATTTCCAGGCAAAAGACAGACGGCTACAGGCACCGCTCTGAGAGTGATTCCATCCGCCTAATGTCATCGACCTAAAGCGCGTTTGATTGGCAGAGCCACTGTTTGGTCTCTGAGAGGGTTTTCTACAGAGAGCATTTGGTTTGATGCCCTGTCCCCATCATCAAAGGTCTTTTTAAAATGCGCTCCATCACTTTAATTGTGGAATTCAGGATCAGGATTGAACATTTCCCCCACCAATCCCCTTAAGCAAAGACATATTTAGACATACTTAGACATACAAATGCATGCACACAAATGCACAGACAAGATGGTTACACATGTGCACGTATATACACTCAAAGTGCTGAATTTTGCCTTTAAGGCCTTGTCACATACCAAGCCGACATTTTTGGCATTTATGTATGCTGCAACGTGATCTCATGAGTATTCGTGTGTATTTTCCAATAAAGTATGATTCTACTACACGTACCGGTCAAATCGATGGCGATAAACAAACGTAAAAGTTTGTGTTTACATAATATATGTGTGTATATATTTCTATATATTATATACACCACATGTTTGTGTGTATATATACATACACTCACACACACATATTATACACATACATATATATATATATATATATATATATATATATATATATATATATATATATATATATATACATATATATATGTATATATATACATATATATATGTATATACACATACATACATACATACATATACATATATATATATATATATATATATATGGTATATGTATAATATGTTAACACCTTTTTTAGATGCGATTAATCACAATTAATTAATTTAACAGCACTAATTCTTATGTTTTATACACACTGAAACATACAATATTCACATATTGACAGAACTAAGGCATAAATTATTTACATATGAACAACTTTTAGATGTATAAATGTGCAATTTGCAACAACAATGTAGATTACAGGTACAGCACAGGAAAACACTTAAGTTTGCAAGTCATTTAAAAAAAATGGATCTATAAGATCAATGAATATAAAATTGTCAGTGCAGCACTGGCCTGAAACAACAATTATACATTTGATTTTTTACTATGAAGTTGTTGGGTTTTTTTTTTAATAGTATAGAAAATACTATTTCAGTCAAAATTTCACATTTAATTTCACATTTAAGTCCATTTTCTATTTTCTAAATTTACTAGTAATTTGAGGGAAAATTGTTTGGTGTAGGAAATCAAAGGAAATCCTACACTCATTCTTTTTTCAGTGCTTCTATGGGCATCCAAATGTGTTCAGAGGACATAAGTTTGCGTTAGAAAAATATAAATCAATTCTGTATTTCCTCAAAAAAAAAAAAAAAACCAAATGAGTAATGAGAGAAACGCTGACAGACTTGACACAGGTTGCATGATTAAATGAGCTGTAATGTACTTCCAACGTGATCTCTTTCGTTTCTACTATCCTCATTCCAAAACACAATACAAAAACGTCTTCGAAAGAGGATACCAAGGGCCCGGGTGATAATCTTACCATAGTTAGCACTTCTGCAGGAGTCCACATAGAAACCTCTCAGTTGACTCCCCAAAGGAAGTGCCATATACAATCAGTTAAGCAGGCTGCTTCAGGCGAGTCTCAGAGGCATCGTATATGTTTCTCTTTGGTTGTGTAACACCACCCAGAGTGTTCTGCCCGTAACAAAAGATGCCTCAGGTTTAATGTTTCGGAAATCTTTATGGACACGACCCTTATGCGCAGGCCACTAGTAATTAATATTGTTGACAAAGGAGCTCATAATTTTTTCCCTCGTCGAGATGCGATGTTTTTTACAGTCTAATGGCCGCAGAACCCCATTGGCTCCTAGAACCCTGTGTGGACACAAGAAGAGGGGCTGACAGGGAGTCTCGGCTGAGCAGGGTGCTGCGTGATTGGTCCCCGCAGGGTTTATGATTAATGAGCCTGGGAAAAGAAGCAGGGGCCACTGGGAAATCCTCGATTCTGTTTCACTCTACAGAGAGCGTGCTGAACTTTATGTCAACAGTGGACGGAGACCAGCTCTCCTGGTCTGTACTTGCTTTAAGGCCAAAAACTAAATGAATTTGCTGCATTTGCAGCATAAAAGACTTGAATCTGCAAAATTAAACTTACACAAGATGAATGGTGGAAATATAACAACAGGATGTACTGCTGAAAAAGGAGCCACTAAGTAATACAGCTGAAAGTCTAAATTAAAGACTGTTATTTTGGCAAAGCGTATTTCAATGAAACAAAACATGTACATATCCATACTGTACACTCCACATGTTCATTGCACTACAAAGTGTTAAAGGCGTTCAGGTTCATGAGTAGGGTGTTTGGTTCAGTCCAAGGGGTTCCGTTGGCTTTGGGCCCCGGGTCAGGCAATGGGAGGCAGGCATCTGTCTGCCCTCGAAGCCATTCACAACATCATGCTCCACTAGGAGCTTAACAAAAATATTGCTTGTGCTTTTTAAAGGCCAGACAGCCTCAAAATACATCCCACATCACAGAACGACGGTTTGGATTGCAGAATCTTTCCCCGTCTGACCCTCACGCCATCTGAAATCCGTTTTAAGGTTGAAATATCGGTTGGAATTAATGTTTTGTTAATTTAAATATGACGAATTGTGTATGTCCTACATAAATAGCAAATGTGTTTTCAAACAAGTGACTTCATGTGCTTACAGCTCCCATTTACCTAGATACTAGAATGTATTAAGTACAATATTGACATTTAAAAGCAAATATGCACTTAAGATATAAATTGACAAAATACATTTTTTATATCATTACAGCTTTTTTCAACAAAATCATACATTTTTACCTAGTTCTGGCATGAAACTCTTGATGGCGCAGGCTGATAAGTCTTTAACTCATTTGGTAGCGATCATGTCATTATCTACATAGCACAGCTGATTGGATGCTGTTGGATCACCAGCCAATGAGCTCCGGCTCAGCATTCAAACAAATACCGGTAGTGTCACTGGTAGTAGTCTACAGCATACTTTCAGAAACCCTCCACCTTCCCCAGCTCCACCTGTATAGATCTACTACGGGGGTTAATTCATGTGCGTTACATGTGCAGCAGCAACATGCTGTACATGCTTACAGCAATGTCTGTGAATGTACTGGTAGTAGCATGTCTTGGTACTTGCTCTGCAGCAGCGTAGTAGATCTATTCCTCCAAGACCAAATAACAAATAAACATTGCAATATCCATTGCCATGCCAATCTCTAATACTAACGAGAGTTGTCATGACAGAACTATATTTATTGTATGTATGAAAAATTAAGACATTTTTTTTCCAGTGCCAGGAGAACTATGTTCTATGTTGTTAATGTAAAATAGTATTAATGCGGGGAAAAACCTGCGTGACTTTCATTTTTCTGCAGAACATAAAAGATGTACCTTCTGCATACAGATTTGACACAACATAAGGGTGAGTAAATGGTCACAGAATGTTCCTTGTTTGATGAACTCTTTATAGGTAAACTTAGTAATTTTTTCCCTCATTATTATTATTTTATACATGGAAAATCTGAATAGTATTTTTGAAAAAATGCAATGCAGTCTTAAAATATAAAATATGCTGAGCTTTAAACAGAATTGAACAATTATAATAATGCATTGTGACCATATTAGCATTTCAAAGCATGGAAATACGCATTTAAAATGGTTCAATTGACGGAATCTTGAGTCTGACTTTTTATATACTGCCACCGCTTAGAATAATTTCAGGCAGCAAATCTACAAAAGCATTAATTCCACCCATTATTGTCTGGAGTCAAATTGCGTATGCTCACTGAATGGGTTGTGATGACACATTTAAAGCAGGATATTGTCTCACCCATTACCCTCTATTCATATTCACAGATGCAATGCTGGGCAATATTTATATCATCGACAGCATTAAAAGCAACAACAATGGCTCAATGGCTTCAACGCACGTCAGAAACACACAGGTCAAAACAAGAGAAAATCCCTTGTCAATTTGCCTCCACCGAATCAGTAAGGGGTCACAAAGAGGGAAGAAAGAACAAGCGATTGTGTTTTGTTTTTCATCTCAGCTTCACAAACAGAGCTACTAACAAAGTGACCCATCTGAGCTACTTCCTTCCATTCTGATTGGCCTAATTGGGACCTGTTGACAGAGAGTCCCATCCGAGCAGGAACCGGCCAATCAGCTGCCGGCATCTGTCATCTCCACCACACCGGACTTCCACTGAGAATAAATGCGCTTTCTGTCTCTTCGACCTTAATGACCTTCTCATTTTATGAACGTTTTAATTGTCTCCAAAATCCCTTATGTTGGAAGCTCAATGTGAGGATGTTTGGACCCACACAGATATTAAATTTCAGATAGCCTAAAAACTCACTTGTTTATTGAAAATAAAACTAAATAGCAAATAGGGTGTTTGATTTACTAAAGAAAACTACAGGAAATATGGACAATACATTGGGTATTTTATTATATTTAATAATTAAAATGATAGCCACGAGCCATGGCTGAAACAATTACGCATTTCTATATTTGAAAAAGTAGATTTTGAATGTCACATAGGTTTTGTGAAGGTGCACTTTAGTAATGATTCAGTCATTAATAAAGTTTTGCACAAAATGTGTTTAAAGTGATGTGCCCACATTGTAGCACTGCCTGATTAAACGTTAAAAGATAGCGATCTCGATTCAAGCATCCAAGAAATCTTATTCCAAAATGACATTGATTCAGCCATGTCTATTAAACCTTTGCCAAGTACGATCACAGTGAACATTCAAATCTGAGTTGGCACTGCCGCTGATCCAGAGAGAGCAGTTGTCATGTACAGGTATAAAACAACTTCACAAACTGTCTTTTCAACCACACAGTATCATTATTTTTGTTACAATAATTCAAATTATCACAGAAGTAACTGGGTTAAAAGTTTATGGTTCGGATATAAACACTGATGTCCACAGCAGTGATTAAAATAGTAAATCACCTTTCAAAAGCAACTTGACGCTTCAAATAAATATTGTGCCAATTACATTGTTACACCAGTAGGTAGCGACAGGTGACTTAAAAAAAAGTTTTTTTTTTTTTTTAATTGAATTATTAATTCAAAACATTGTTCAAAAACACTGATTTATCTAGTAATGAAACAAGTGAAGTCTTTGAAGTCAGTCATTGAATCATTCATTCATTCAAACCTATATTTTTCAAATAATTAATTCAAAATTAATTGATTATTTTATTTTTAAATAGACTGCAGTAATTAATATTTTGTGAGAACCTCTAGTAAATTACATGTTTTTGTTTAGTTGTCCGTTCAGAATCGTGGGAGAATCCCGATCTCTATTTTAAAAAAAAAAAATTGTGATTCTCAAATTGTCCAGAATTGTGCAACTCAAACTCATGGGATGGAGAATTCACTCTTCCTTTCTTTCTTTCTTTATTTTAATATACAAATCAGTTGGGCTTCATAGTATTATGGAAACAATGGAGCATGACCAGCCGAATATTATGCACTTAATCATACACTTTTGCTCGCAAAATAAATGAATAATAAGCGTTTATGGAATTACTGAAAATGCTTTGTCTGCATTTTTCTTTTAAAAAAAAAAAGAATTTTATCAACAGTATTTTTTCATTAAAATAAATTAATAAAACCCTTTTGCAAATGATAATAAAAACAAGTCAAAAGAAATTACAATGATAACTGAAATGCAATTGAAATTATAATTATATTATAATATATTTACAGTTTTTTTTATGAAACCATAGATTTGAGAATTAGCTTGAACTGAAACAGACTAAAATGAATGAATATGAAATCACAAAATATGAACAAAACTTAAAATCACATTTATCGAAAAACAAAAGTGACTAAAACAAAAAGCTGTGTAAATATTAACAGATCATTGCAGTTCTGACTAAATTCTGGTTCTGATTTAGTTCATTATCAAAAGGCTCCTGTCAGGTTAAAAGCTGCTATCTGTTCTTTGATTTCCACTGACCCAGGAAGACCAGCGCTGTTGGGCAGCTGTGGGCAGCCCGTTTGGCTCTTTGTGTGCGTTACTGAGCCCTCCTGTCTTCAGTGTCCATGTCCACACAAAAGACCCTTAACAGGAGCTGTCAGCAGGCAACACCACAGCGAGGATGCTAAGCACGGCCTCTCCTACAGATCCCTTCAGCTTGTGTTTGTACAGACCTGAGGGCTTGATACAGTTAAAATTACTTTTGTTTAGTCTTCTCTTTTAAGAGCAAGACTCCAGCTTTCACAGACTGTTTGCCCACTTTTGAATCACTGATGCTGCAGCGGTGTTCTCCTGGGCAAAAATGAAAGACAAAAAAAGTGGCAAGGTGTCCAGCGGGCTGCCACACTTTGCACCTGAGGTTTGGATCAATACAGTCAAGTGATGACATGTCAATTTGCAGGGAGAAAAGACACGCTGTCCGTTCAAAGGCAGTGGTGAGAGACACGGGCAGGTGAATTGTTCACGAGCGGATACAGTGTATCAACACCTTCCTTTTAACTGTTGCCTGCTTTATGTTATCTTTACGCCGTGGGCATGATGTGTTTTCTTGCACGTACCTGATGTTTGACCATTGCTTATGAAAAATGACACTCTTTTTTTGTCCTTTTGGCCTTTAGTTTATTGTTTTTAAAAGAATGCAATGTTTATGAGTTATTGCATGACACACAATGCCAAAGGCCAGCTGCTGCTCTGCTATTATTTGATGTTTGATACATTCAATCGTGTAACTAAGAAACAGAAACACGTCGTCTGCAGGGACAAAAGCATCTGCCTGGCACGTTGATTCACTTGTGAAGACCATTTGAAGTCATGCTAGACAGGTGTTGGTTTGGTTATGAGTGAACAATGTAACATCTGAATCTCAATGGCTCCGTGACTCAATACTAACTACCCATATGTGCATTTTATATGACTTGCATGCGCATTTCACATGCAATATGGCTCCGGTTTTAAAGTGAGCTGCACGGTTCGTTATTATGAATGACTCGCGCACAGTTTGAATGCTGTTTAAAGGCTGAAGCCCCGGAGGGGAACGCTAGAAAGCACACACACATAGACTGACTGCAGCTCTACTGGCCAACAGATGGCACTAATAACTAAAGCGGTGCGCTGTTTTTGAAGGGTGATATGCATGTGGGCTTGAATTGTTTTTAGGAAGCAAAAGAAGAATGTGTATATTCTCACACACTCAGAATCTGAAACTGACTCAGCATCGCATAGACATACACCAATACAACATACACTCCACTACATCCCTTAATAAAAGGATAAAAAGTCTAGGTCGTAAAATCCTTTTACATACATTTTTATTTCAAATTTAAAGTGTATTCTCTGTGTTACATTTATAATTAGAAAAAAAGAGACTGAATATAGGCAAAAAGGCCCATTTTCTATTGTCAATAGTGTAGTGATGAATGAACCACTGGTCACACCAAAATCACTTTTTATACCTTTCTGCTTTCTGTTGGTAAACACAGCAAATTTGTATGACCAGCTTGAACCCATTGCGAAATCTGTGTGGGGGAATCTTTCCCCCTCATGCAAAATTATAGTTTGCCTGGATCCGTATTGAAATTCGTAGTCTCACCCATGAAAATACACAGACTAACAACAAATGTGACAACACCTTAAAAGCAGCATGAAATGGAAATTCATCCCATTTTCAAAATATATGTTACATTTATCTGTTTCATTTAAATATCTTTTTGACCCTCACAATGTTTAATCAAAATGACATAATTGGACCTTTCATTCAAAACACTAAACTTCTCTCTGGTGACATATAGGACCTCTCCAATAATTTAGCCCACATCTCAAAATCCAAACAGCAACCAATGCAAAGAACCAAGTCCTTTCCTAACATTTTTTCTTTTTCGATATTCATTTGCACTCAGATGTACAGTACAACACAAAAGAAAAGATCTAACGCTACTTCTGTTTCATCGAGACTTTAAGACTTTCCTAAACATTTCCCCCATCTGTCAGTTTAGACAAACATTTAATCCCACCCCAAACCTATGCCATTGCTGAATCAATGTTGCCGTGGGCTGGTTTGGATGCTCAAACAAACAGAAGACAAGTCTTTAACAGGTGATCCACCACTACTAGAGGGTAGTAGTGATGGTGGTACTTTGGGGGCCAATTATTGTTAGAGGTCAACTTTCTTTTTTTTGGCAGAGGCTTTATACTAAGTGCAAATAGCATTTTTTCTTAGCGGTAGATGCTATTTACACTAAGTGAAAACAGCAATATATTCTATTATATATTCTATTTGAATTGTAAACAGCACATTTCATTTCAACATTTTCTAAATGTATGAATGATTATTCTATAGAAGTGATGTGTTTAAGGAATTGGAAGTAAGCAGAGTACGGCTGTGTCTAAAGCAAGCAGTGCAATCTGCTGTTATGGATCCAGAATCATTTCTCCAGAATCATTTCTCGATTCGCGACGCATCAAACGCCACATACATACACACACACACACATATATATACATATATATATATATATATATATATATATATATATATATATATAAATAATTAAACATTAGACCTTTAAGAATGAAAGAGGTTGAAGGTACATGTTCACTCTTGAAAGGCATCAGAATTCCTATATGTTTTGTCACCTTCAGCAGGGTGATGGGCCATGTTAAATCCTGGATGAGTGTGCTTCTTTCAGATATTTATCTGTCTGCCATTACTAAGAGAGAAAGGAAGAGAGAAAAAGACAGTTAATCCACTACTATTCAATTAGTGTGACTCATTTTGAAGAGTTTCTCGAGTTTACTTTCCCTTCTTCACACTTTGACAGTGTAGACAAAGAACTGCCTCAACTACTAAACCCTTTGCACTTCCCACGCACATTAGGAGACCTTGTGAGATCATCTTGTCAGACAGCAATTTCATAAAGATTTCCCCAGACCCAGTAGGGTTTATCGAAAAATTAGCATTCAGTTAGCACAGGCTTTGTGGGAAAATGGCTACCAGGACCTGCATAATTCCCATCCCCCAAACGCCCATGTCAACACAGTAACAGTTTCAAGAAAACTGACAGAAGATAGACAGGCCAGAGGGATGTCAGACTGGTCTTGATCTCTGTCTCAAGTTCTTTGAGACATGCCAGAAACAATCCTCTCACTGAAGAACGCAGACAGGGCCACTCTGTCCTAGCCTGGCTTGAATGGGGCTGCTGAACCCAAACCTGGCCAAGTTTAAGAGAGGTATTAGGCCATGTCAAAACAAATTACCCCAGCTACTGTGCTCTAAATGGCTTTTGGTTTTCATGGAGTCATTCAAAGTGACAGGCAAAGAGCCAATGTCTATGCTTTAGTGCTCCAGAGCTGGGAGAGCAGGGCTAGCCTTTGGGCAGTGAGGTTAACTGTGACATTAACATCTCCAAAAACATCTCTTCTATTTTATATGGATGTTTATGAAACGGATAATTCAGGCTCTAAACCTAACTGGATAAGTCGTATTCAAAGTCAATATACGTAAAACTGTGAATGAACCCCATTGCTTAAAAACAACCATAAAAATATTTATAAATATTTATTTACAGATAGCCGTGTCATTTATATCACCAGAAAAATTCTCAGCATTACTCCAGTCTTCAGTGTTACATGATCCTTAAGAAATCTTTTTAATATGCTTATTTGATGCTCAAGATATATTAAGTTGTGCTGCTTAATATGTTTTTGGAAACAGGAAAGCACGAAATGTTCTCAGGATTCTTTGATAAATTGAACATTTATTTGAAATAAAAATAGTCTTTAATGTCATTTTTATCAAATGTTTTTGCTGAATAAAAAGTTAATTTTTAAAAAAATAGGGTCTTACCTCTAATATTTTTCAGTGACATAAAAAGAGGCAGACTGCAATAAGTTAGAGAAATATTTGCCATATTTTCTGTATTAGTTCAAACATAATGTACATAGACATTACATTAGTTTTTATAAACAGAGGCAAGCAGTTCTGATCTAAGGTTTTCTGATGTATCATAAAACTGCAATTTCTTTAAACTGCAGTCAGACCAAAAATGGCCTTTGGAAACGATGCAATCAGACACGCTCTTACTCTTGTATACATTTCTCTCACTTTCTTCAACTCCAATGCAAGGTAGCCAGTATATGTAACCATCATAACTCACTCCAGATCAAAGTAATTTCTGTTCGAAACTTTTTAAGGCTCATTTAGTTATTGCAAGAAAGTACTGTGTATATGTTTATAAGCTGCTCCATATGTTAGAGCGCCATCCAAATGTTCAAGTATGCTGCCCTCACACCTGGTCAGCTACGCATACCGTAATCAAGCATGCAGTTTGAGTCTGCAAAACCACTTATTTGGCCCTCTGTTGAAGGTAATCATTTCAAACTCACTGAAACAGCATCCCAACAACCCTATATAACACATTACACACTGCCGTAACCAGATGGCTTCTGGATTACATGACTACACAGCCAAGGGACAGAAAATCTACAGCACGGGAACCATGAACAACAACGGGCTGTCGACAAACAATTAAACAACCATTTAGTCTTTTGTTTTCTACTCATGGTGTGAAAAGAGAAGAGGTGAGGGTGGAAACATTAAATACCGCAGCAGGGATCGAGGGCATAGCTGTTGTTGCAGAAGGTTTCATTATGTGCCACTGAGACAATGTCAAACAAATTGCGGGAAAACAGCATGCTGACAGATAAATATGAGTGACACAAATATGGCGATGACATCAAAAGTGTATAACTAGAAATGTTCACTCTTTGCCTCACATGAGCCAAAGAGTCAACCCTACATTTTAGAGTCAAAGCTACATTTATAGTGCTGGAGTAAAGCTTTATTAATTAAACTTTATGACTTATGTAATGAACAAGATGGAAATAAAGAGCTCAAATTATTAATTGCTCAGTGAGGGATTGGCAATTGGCTTACTTAAAGGTATTTTAAGTATTTTTTTAAGTGTGCATTTGAATATCATCTTTTGTAATGTTGGTATTATTTGGTTTCTGTATTCTAAAAGGGTTGAATGTTACAGAAGAACGGGTGAATTTAGGTGAGTACAACAGTCTTTGGTAACTAGGTGACTTAGCTTCAGGTGTGTGACTGGTGGGTTCCGTGTTGCAGATGATGGCTGGTAGTGAAGGCGACAGACAGCGACAACGGAGCTGGGACACGGATGAACAGACTGATGGTAGGGGTAAGGTAGGGGTAAGGTAGGGGTAAGGTAGGGGTAAGGTAGGGGTAAGGTAGGGGTAAGGTAGGGGTAAGGTAGGGGAAAGGTAGGGGTAAGGTAGGGGTAAGGTAGGGGTAAGGTAGGGGTAAGGTAGGGGTAAGGTAGGGGTAAGGTAGGGGTAAGGTAGGGGTAAGGTAGGGGTAAGGTAGGGGTAAGGTAGGGGTAAGGTAGGGGTAAGGTAGGGGTAAGGTAGGGGTAAGGTAGGGGTAAGGTAGGGGTAAGGTAGGGGTAAGGTAGGGGTAAGGTAGGGGTAAGGTAGGGGTAAGGTAGGGGTAAGGTAGGGGTAAGGTAGGGGTAAGGTAGGGTAGGTCTCTAATGTCTTAGCATAGACAAGACCAGACCCAGAAGTGACAGAGGACTGGCTCTTTATAGTGCAGGCTGGTGATGAGGAACAGGTGCGGTGATTGCTGTTGATCAGGAGTGATTGAAGATGGCGTGCAGGTGAGGGAAGTGAAGGATGATGGGAATTGTAGTGAGTGAGCTGTGACCGTGACAGATACAGATACTAACATTCATATTATATTGTAAAATTGCAACATATTTAGCGCAGATAAATGGATAGTTATGTTTAACTACGCAAGACTCTTCTCATTACTAAATAGCATCACCACACAGGTGGACGTAAACTCGACTAACAACATTATTTGTGTAAGTAAAAAAAAAAGACACAGTGAGACGGATGAGACCCAGACTCACTGGTTCTCCTTTGGGAAATATGGACAACAGGTTGCATCGCTCCTCATTGTGACAGGTGCCTTTCAAATGTGTTGTTGATGGCACAAGCCAGCCAGTTAAGTCTCAGGAGAATTCACATTAGGGTCTAATTACATGGAACCCCTCTCCCCACTCTCTGAAGCACATTACCCATGAACTACTCAAGCTATTGGCTTTAGAGGGGGCTTAAAAATGTGCTGTTTCTGTCCATTAGCAGAGGTGGGGATTAAGTTCAGAGTGGGCCGTGGTGTCACAGTAACCCTAAAGCTGAGAGCCTAATGTGAAGAATTATGCATTAAAATTGTCAAAATTAATTTCAAAAACCAACAAACAACTGATGGTGTTTACATATATAATATTTTGCAGTATATAAAAACCTTATTCAGTATTGTTAGAGGGAGGCAGTGATCCTCAATGGTGTAGAGCAACCTGAATCACGTTTGAAGTTATTGTACTTAAAAACTAATATATATATACATATATATATATATATACCATTCAAAAGTTAGGGTTCAGTATGTTTTTTTTCTCGAAATTAAATCTTTATTCAGCAAAGAGGCATTAAATGTATCTAAAGTGACAATAAAGACATTTACCAAAAAAAATCTATTTTAAACAAATGCTATCCTTTACAACTTTCTATCATCAATGAACCATGAAAATAAGTATCACAGTTTCCACAAAAAATTACGTATCACAACTGTTTTCAAAATTGATAATAATAAGAACCAAATCAGCATATTACAATGATTTCTGAAGCATCGTGTAAAGTCTGGAGTACTGGCTGCTGAATAGTTATAATTTGAATAGTTATAATATTTCACAATTTTACGTGTTTCAGAACCGTTTTCTAAAAAATAAAAAAATATAAAATAAAATAAATAAATCTTATCAAACCCCAAACTTTTGAATGCTTATGTACACACACACACAGTTTCATATTTTACATAATATTTAGAAATGAATCTGAATGCATCAGATGAATCTGGGAATGCCTCTCAACTGTATTCAGTTATATTATCAATGGTTTATGCGAGTTAATGTGCCTATAAACGTACCTCTTGCTCAACTCCTTTGTGCTCTGTCTGAGTTAACACGAGAACATATCCTGTGTGAATGCAAATGTGTAAATCTGTCATGTTGTAGCATATCTGATGTATTTTCCAGATCACATCTCTTCATTAAATGTGTCACCCAGAATCAACTGTAGCATGTAGTGCAGAAACCATTTAAGGTCAAACTCCAGTTCCCACTATATACGGGGCACACATAGTCCTCGCAGGATTCCAGAATCCCTCTTTGACATTTTAGGACAGATGTGTCCAGTCCTTCCTCTCATTCTGTTGTCCTCTGAGACCCTGAAACCAAATCTGAGTGCAGTCATGTGCCACTGTCCTGTGCAACTCTGTTCTACCACTGTTAGCTGTGCTGTTGCTCGGAGACCAAATGTTTTGTAGCCATGTTTTTATTTTCAGCCTGGGTCAGTCTGGACCTGCATCAGTGAAAAGTATTCAGATTCATCTGCCATACCACACTGGGAGGCCCTGCTTTTACCCACAGTACTTAAAACACGATACCAATCTGTGTGCAAGAGTCTCAATAGCCCTCAGTGTTTATTCTCACAGAAAAGACTCTCCTGCATCAAACTACTTCTCCTGCATGCTGGAAATCCAACTCAAACAAGCTTGTGACTAGCTAGTTTAGGAAGTGTACTTCCTGGCAGGGATAATACTCCACTTCGTCAATAATGTAGAAGCAAAGTAGGTACGATTAACCCCTGACATAGGTTGTTTTTTTTAAGGAATAATTATTGAATGTGTTTTTGTTGAGTATTATAGATGATACATGGCTCATATAGCATGAAATATGAGAATATTGAGCTCATAATAAATATTGAACATTATTGTTTTGAGAACTTTAATATTGTATGAGAACTGAACTGAGTTGGACAATGACATCATTGTTTTCTGCAGAACTACTTAATAGATAAAATGAACAAGTTTAATAATTGATGATCTTTACAACGGAATTGAATCAACACTGAACTGACTTCAGCTGAACAATGACACTATTTTCTTTTAGAGCTGCTGTATAGCAGAAATGAACTGGTTGCATCATTGAATCATTTCCCTGTTATCAATGTAAAGCTACTTTGAAACAATCTGTATTGTATAAAGCACTATATAAATAAGGGTTATAGTCAAAGAGGGAAAAAAACAGTTTTATTTAGAGGCCTAAACTGAGCAAAAATATGCAATTTGGTGCATTTGCTGATATTAATATGTCCAAAAAGTCAAATGCAATTCTTCATGCTTGTTATTTAAATGAGATCTTTATAACAGTTTAGCAGACTGCTTAAATATAATGCATATAATATCAATTGTAATATGTCTTAAGATGATATTTAAATGCTTTTTTATGATCAAAGCTCTGTAGTTTTCATTGAGAGGGCAAAACATAAAATGCAGTGCAACACAATGATGACTGAGAGATAAAAAATAAACGCTCCTCAAAAGCCTCATAAATTATATTAGATACTCACATTTTAATATGATTTTCTAAAAATGTTGTGGATAAACAAGTTGATTCAGTCCAGTAAGTATTCATATTGAAATATTACAAAAATATATATCAAATTTACTCTTGTTTTCTTTATAAAAATCAGTAAAGATTTCCACGACCCGAAGTTGTACATCTTTTAAATTACACTAAAAGGCCTTTTATTTGTTAAAAAAGTATAAATTATCAATTAGACGACAGAAGGCACATAGAAGATTGTGAACAACAGGTTTTCCAGCAAAGTTTTGATTATGCATATCAAACATGATACAGTTAAAAAAAAAACATATCCTAACCATATTCCTACCCTTCAACCTGACTCATCCCTAAAATCAGAGAAATGATAGGTGAATAACTCTGATGTAGAAGACCTAATCCTAGAAGTAAGCCTAAACTTGACCTACAAATCTGATTGGTTGATGGGAATGTTGTTCCAGGATGAACAAAAACATTGATCCAGGAACATGTCATACTTTGTGGAATCACTTTCACCATCAAAAGGGTTTTCTCTTTCATTCTCGGTTTTGTTTCTTTCTTTCTCCACCTCATTTTTACCCTTTTTCTCTTTCTCCTCCCCTCACTCTTTCTCCTTATTTTCGGTCTCTCTACTCATCAATAAAATATCCGTTTGTGTCAGGCTTTTTTTCCCTGACAAAAGCAACAGGGCCGCCCGCGCTCTGTGGCTAACCAGAGAAATGACTGATCACAGCTGCAGAGCAACTGACCATGTTAACCGCCGGGGTGTGTGATGGCAGGGCGATCCCTCACTCACTGACGCGGCCAGAGGTTTCGACGTTAGCAATGAGCTTACTGAAAGGCTCGGTGCAGCCCTGCTGTGCCCAAAAATAGCTACAGCAGCGCTTCAAAAGGCCCATGCTGACAAATTATGATGACGAATCATAGGGGGTTAACCAAAACTGTATTGATTCTATTCATCTATTCGATGAGGAAGGTCTATGTGAGCTGCTGCGGAAAAGGAAAGCGTCAATTCGGCTCAGCAAAACCACTAGGAAGCGCTATATGAATGTCATACTAAACATTCGCCATGATCTCTTGAGTCTTTGTAGCTATTTGTACAGAAGTTTGTAGAGAATTGTACATAGGTAATCATAAAATGTTTAAGTGTACATACTGTATACACTTCCGTTCAAAAGTTTGGGGTTGTATAGGATTTTTTGGTTACATTTTATTTGGTAACACTTTATTTTATAGTGTCATTGTTACATATGTTACATGTAGTTACTATATTAATAACTATAAATTATGCATAATTACATGCAACTAACCAAAACCTAATCCTAAACCTATAGTCAGTACATGTAGTTACTTAATATTACTCAGTACTTAAATGTATAACTACAGTGTGACAAAGACAACTTAAAATAAAGTGTAACCCTTTATTTTAAGGTGTCCGTGTTGCAGTGTAATCATACATTTAAGTACTAATAATAATTAACTACATGTATGAGGGTTAGGTTCAGGGTTAATTGCATGCAATTATGCATAAATTATAGTATTACTACAGTAACTACATGTAACGTGTAACAATGACACTGCAAAATAAAGTGATACCGAGAAGACTCTTATGCTCACTAAAGCTGCATTTATTTGATCAAAAATACAGTAAAAAACAGCAATATTGTGAAATATTACAATTTAACTGTGATGTTAAAGCTGAATTTTCAGCATCATTACTCCAGTCTTCAGTGTCACATGATCCTTCAGAAATCATTCTAATATGCTGATTTGCTGCTCAAGAAACATTTATTATTATTATTATTATCAATGTTGAAAATAGTTGTGCTACATGCTTAATAACCGTGATACATATTTTCAGGACACTTTGATAAACAGAAGATTCAGAAGAGCAGCATTATTTGCAACAGTGTAAACATCTTTATTGTTACTTTTGAACAATTTAATGCACCCTTGCTGAATAAACTAACTTACTAACTTTATTTTAACCTTACTAACTATTAAACATTACTGTAAGTCTCTATTAAGTTTTTTAAACCTATTTTTTTATTTATTTTATTTTATTTTAATATTTTTTGTATACATTTGTTGGTCCCCTGATGTCACCTGTTGGAGTTTGGGTTCCTTGCCGCAGTCGACTTTGGCTTGCTTAGTTGGGGACACTTGATATTCTTGATATTCTTGATATGTTTTTGAATCTGCCTGCATTGACACCATTATGTGCTAACTGAACTGAGCTGGACGATTACGTCTCTGCTGATATATAGGTAAATTAACTAAATAAAGCAACTATTGATTTTTACATGGAATGAATCAATACTGAATTTAGTTAAGCTGGACAATGACACCATTTTCTTTAAGAGCTGCTGTGCAGCCAAAATTATTACTGTAAAGCTGCTTTGACACAATTTGCATTGTAAAAAGCACTATATAAATAAAGGTGACTTGACTTGACATTTTTTGTACATGTTGATAAAACTGTCACACAATCAAGTCACAAATGCATTCCATTATGTTTTATTTGTAGCATTTCTGCTGTTTGGCAAATAAAGTAACTTTTCTTCAGTTCACTCCGAATGATCTTACTCTCAGCTCACACACTGATTATTGGCTCATGAGTCACTGACTTGAGAACTGTTCAGATCAATTCAGTTCGATTCATGTAAAAAAACATTCAATCTCTCTTGTGGTTCAAATGATTCAGTAATAACATCTGACTCAAAAGAACGATTAGTTCATAAACAGAACATTGCTAATAAATATTCCTTATATATAGGAATCAAAATTACTTTTTAATGAGTAATAAGTAACCATGGTAATAAAAACGATGATTAAAAAAACATCTTATTGACCCCAAACTTCTAATTTATCTGCACTATTACTAACAAGCTGTCGGGATTGAACGATCAAGCGCAGAACACATGGACGATAAACATTCAGTAGCTAAAAATTTTTACAAAAGAGTGAGAACAAAGAGAAAAGAGAATAAAAACAGTTGGACGGAGCATGATAAAACTGAGTGCTTGAGCCGAGAGGATGACTGCAGAGCTGATGAGGTCAGAATGAAATGAATCCCTCCATTAGAAGAGATATGAGAGAGAGCAGCTGCTATAGCCGTGACCCAGTGCACACACACACCAGCACGGGCCTCAGGCCTCTCAGTTAGCATGAGCTCATAGCCACTGCTATGGACACAGAGCTCTCTTTGACCCAGCACTCCAACCTGACTGCCCTCCTGCCAAACCATCAGTGCCTAAGAAGAAAGAGCCTTTATTCCCCCCTTAGAGAAAACTGGGGGAAAAAACAGAGTCTAATTTTTTTTATATAACTCTAGCTTTTACCGAGCATATACAGGGAGAACTGGATGAAGAAGAGAAGGCAGTTGAGGCGGGTGGTTTGGCTGACCAAACAGTGACCCGCTAATGAGTGGCACAGGGTGCCAGCCGCTATGCCAAACTCCCACTCATTCCTGCACAACGATGCAAAATCAGACATTCTTATGGGTCATTATGGCTCAGATCCCTTTCATACTGTAAAATGCTGTTATATTTTAGCCGGGGTGTCCACACAGTTGAAAAGCATAATATGGTGAGGTGACGATTTGTCTTGTGCGTGTTCACCGTCAGGGTACGAAGCGAGGACTACAAAGAAGCGTGTCTGACACCTAACAGAGGGGTTTAACGCAGACAGTGGCCCCCGGATCATGTTCCTGCAGGGAACCGGTGCCAGAGATTCTTTGCGAGCATACGGTTTCTATTGCTTCCTGATCAGCGTACAGACAAAATGTATTGCTTGGCTGTGTTAATGTTAGAGCATCCTTAGCCTTCCAGGCATACAGTTAGATGTTTGTTTGTTTTTTTTAACGTACAGGTACAAGATTAAGACAATGATGACATGCTAGACAACCATGAATGGGACTCATTAGCCCTCAAGCATGCATTTTTCACCAATCACTTTACACCTCATTAATCAATTTGGTTCGCACATTTACCTCTGAATGCGCAATGACATATGGCAATCACTGTTAGGGAAGCTACTTTAAAACTTTAGCTTGCCAAAGTCCATGCATGTTATATAAAACTACTCAATATAAGATAATTTATGCTTCCCTTTTGAAAATAAATAAACAAATATAATAAAATTACTAAAATAAAATTTAAATGATAAAATATTATATTAAAAGATAATAAAATATCAATATCAAATATCAAGAATGATACTCTTTAAATAAAATAACATAAAATGTTAAAATAAAATTAAAAATATCAATTAGGCTAATAACATTACACTTAAAAGGATATGTTTACAATAAATACAATTAAAAACTAGAAAACTTCTCAAAGTTATAAAACTGAAAACATAGCAATTACAAGCAGCATATGCCTAAATATGCTGAAAAAATACTTTATTTTAGAGTCCAATTATCACTATTAACTAGTTGCTTATTAGCATGTGTATTACTAGGATATTGGATGTTTATTACTACTTATAAAGCACATATAATGCCTTATACTGACTATATTCTACATCTTTTAAAGGGATAGTTCTCCCAAGAATGAAAATTCTGTCATCATTTACTCATCCTCAAGTAGTTCGAAACCTGCATGAATTTCTTTGTTCTGCTGTACACAAAGGAAGATTTTTGGAAGAATGTTTGAAACCAAACATATTTCTCATTGACCACCCTGGATTTTTTTTTCCTACTATGGTAGTCAGTGTGGGGGGGGGGGGGGTCTATTTGGTTACTGATACTCTTCCAAATATCTTCCTTTGTGTTCAGCAGAACAAAGAAATTCATACAGGTTTAGAACTACTTGAGGATGAGTAAATGATGACAGAATTTTAATTTTTGGGTGAACTATCCCTTTGATCCTACCTAATTCCTAAACCGCCTTACTAACTATTAATAAGCAAGATGTGCAGAATACTACAAAGTTTATGACAGTAACAACAACAATTTAGCATTAAAGTAGCTAAATTAGTTGTCTCTAATATTTATAATAGTTGATATTCCCCAACATTTATGACAATACAGCATTGAACATGCTATGTTTGCAAACAACCCAGTGACTCAACTTAGTCACAACATGCAAACAAATATACTAGTGAAAACCAAAAGAAGGGCAAAACCAAACAAAGCTGTGTTAAAATCAATAGTGTTGTTGAACTTGAATCCTATGTGGTATGTCAAATCCAGCTATGCGGGCTTCATAGAACCTGACGGCGCTGTTCCCTTTTCTCTACACATCAAACATGACCGTGCTGGCAGACTGTCAGTCATTTTAACTCAGGCATTTTATTTTTCTCTCTCTATTTCTTTCTAGAAGATTGTGGGGAGAGAAAAAATGGTGAGACAGTGACATAGGACAGTACCTAAAATAAGAAAGCTTTTAATTTCAGCTTCTAATTTTAGACCTACTGCACAAAAAGCATCACATTATCCACTGAGTTACAGAATCCCACACACATGCTTTCTATGATGTCATATCCTGTTCGTCAAAGGCACACAATATCTAAACAACAGCGAAACACCATAATTACTTTTACTCTTCACAATACAAGCCACTATTAAGGCTAATTTGAGTCCATTTACAACTACAACACAGAGCATGAAACAGCATGACACCTATGAGACTGAGCTGTCATATTCTTTACAGCTTTTTAGTGTCTTGGGCTGAGGTGTTGAAACACAGGAGCATTTGATATTATTACTAAACTGACAATCACAGGAACAACCGTGCCGAAGTGCTCCACCTTATGTTTTTACAAGTCCTGGAATCTCTCTCAGACGATGACAACTAGCTTAGTCAGTCAAGTGGCCCGGCGTTATGGGACGTGTCCATTGTATCTAGCTATCAGGCCTGAGGGAACAGACACCACTGGGGTAACAGTAATGCTTACTCGGGAGATTTTAAATGCTAGATTTTAACATTTGATTAAAATTTAACTGATTATTCCAATGTAAAAATAACCACAATTCTAAAGCAACTGCAGACTAATAACTTTCATTGACAAAACAGGCAAATACAGTCCAATAAACTTACATCTAAGGACATCAATATTTTAATGGCTGAAGGCTTTGGGGGCTTTTGTAAGTTTTTTCACATTGTTGCAAAAAAAAAAAATTAAATGAATCCTGTTCTTTTTAACTTTCCATTCTTGTAACCTCAAGTATCCTGAATAATAATAATAATAAAAAAACACGTTTCCATGAAAATGTTGAGCAATGTTTACAACACTGATAACAATAAGAAATATAGCTGCAAGCAGCAATTATCAGGGTTCGAGCGCTTTAAGGACTTTAATCACATGCGTAAAAAGGCACTATTTTATTTAGCAAGCATGTAACTACTTTGTCCATAGATGTAAAAGACAATTTAAAGCTAAAACAGGCAATTTACCATAGGAAATGTATGGTTTATAAAGCTTTTTAACAGTTGTCGAGGTTGAGCCAAAAACTTAGGAATAGTTTGCCGATTGTTGGTTTTTGAAATATTCTCCAATATTTGACGAATGATTCGGTGGACAGCAGCAGTCCTAGACGCGAAGTTGCTCAAAATGAGGAGCTGTACCATGCGGCACGAATGTTGTGAGAGTGCTCAAAAAATCGTGCAATACACGATCCTTAACACACGTGTAAAACGCAAAGGCGCCCCCTGGAGGCCCCTCTAGGGCCGTGAGTCAAAAAGGCCCAGCGAGTTTCATTCCGATTGGCCTCCGTTAACCTTGTCTGATAGCTGCTCAAACTTGCGTAGCAGATGGCGGACATGTTTTATGAGATAATTCAATGTCCATAGACAGTCATGGTATCTCTTGAAGATTTTCAAGTCGATCGGTGAAGTAGTTATAGATATTTTCATGTTTTTTTCCTGTTATAGTGCCACCAAGTGACCAATCACTGCATCCTTTTTCATGCGACCAAAGAATGAGCTCTTACATTGGTGTGCTGCTGAGTTTTGGTGAAAATATTTCATTCCTTTCATGTGTTATATCCATTTTAGTAAAAGTGGCTCCACCCACCTTGAATGTGTTAGTTTTGTTAACTATTGACAATTAATTGCTGCACTGGTTTAGTTCCGATCTGATCAATAACGTAGGACTAGTTTGCAAAAGTAAGTTTTTCAAAAAATACCCGAAAATTTCACTTAAATTCAAATCCTAGGCATGCATCTTGTCCGTCTTGAGCCAAGGATTCCAACAATATAAGAAACTACGCCTAATGGTTTAGGAGTTATGAGCCATTTCATACTTTTGACCACTGTAGCGCCCTCGTCAGGCTGACGGGGCAAGCCTTGGTGACGTTGAAGAATATGTGAGTACTACAAGCCCTCAACCTGATGCCTGATCACTTTTAGGGGAGATTGCTGATCCTTGGAAATTTTAACAATTACAATATAGTTTCAGGGTTATACGTTTGAACCCCTGAATATTTCTTGAGCAGCAAATCTGTCAGAATTATGTTTTGTTCTGGTTAATTTCATTGTGTTTTTATTTGGTTCTATTCTGTTTCTGTTCCCTGCATGTTGACCTACTCTGCATCTCAATCAGCTCCCTAGCTTCCTAGGTTGTGAATCATCATGTAAATGAATATGGCCGACTCCCTGATCAGTGCCCTGACTAGTGAACTAGTGAGCTGATTGAGATACACACCTAGTTTCCTTGGGTGTGTCAGTTATTCACTAATTATGTTCACCTGTTGCTCATTTAGTTTCCTTGTTTACACTATGTATTTAAGTCCTATGTGTCCTTTGTTCAGTTGTCAGTTCTAAATCGTGTTATTCAGGTTGTTCTGTTTCCTTGTTTTCTGAGGGTTTTGTTTTTTTTAAAATAAACGTTCTGCTGCGATTAGATCATCTTCCTCATTTTTGCTGCAACCAATGTGACAAAATCAGCAAATTAGAATGATTTCTCAAGGATCATGTGACACTGGAGACTGGAGTAATGATGCTGAAAATGGTCATTTTAAATTGTAATATTATTGTACAATTTTACTGCATTTTTTATTTAAAAAAATGGTGAGCATAAGAGCCTTATTTTAAATACAAAATAAAATCTTACTGACAGCAAAATTTTGAAAAGTAGTGCCAAACAGAACACCCACAAAACAGAAATGGGTTTCACAAGACCTTTGGGTCTAAAGGGACCTAAAGGGACATGATTAGGCTTTCTGTTACATTACAGTACTTCATGATTTCACTTCCCACGTGAAGATATTAAGGAGAGATGATTGATAAGATGATTTCAGAGGATTTGGTGCGCAACAGATCCTGAGCATCAATGACAAATATCATATCTTGTAATATGTGTGGTCATTACTGCCGCTCCTATAAACAGATTATGTGTGATCGCGAATTCGAAAGTGAAAGTAAACAGCAAATGTGCATTCAAAAGTGATTTCAGTACCCTACATATTGATAGCGGCTCCCTGATGTCCGCAAATTATATAGCCTACAATATAATTACCCAACTATATAATTCCGAGAGAACGTATTTTTTTTTTTTACACCACCATGTCCATTTAGGAGCTCCATACAATGTGTCATTACTTTTCCAGACATAGTATTCAGCTTTAGGCACATCTCTAGTAAATAATATTCTATGGTTACTACAGTAACTTTAGAAGCAACGACAAATAAAAAGAGGAAAAGAATGATAAATATCATGTTAAATTTTTATAGTCTGCCATCAGTATTAAATGAGAAACTTCTGAAATATTGTGTTACAATATCAGTGAGACAGGTGACGACAAGTTTTATGACTTTACAAAAAGCTTTTCATGTTTGGGATGTTTCTTTATGACAGATTGACAGACCATCTCTGAACTTTCCATTTGTGAGTCCTTCACTTCAGTAATATAAGTGGGCCTCACCCACCCCCATCTCTCTAAACAGTCATTTTCAGGCCTCGTCTTTAATCCGGCTCTCCTCTGAGCTGTGTGTGTTGAGGTGACAGATGTCATGAGACCTGACAGCTGTAAAGCTGTTTCCAAACAGCAGCCCAGTGCAGCTTTCAGAAAAGCTTGCTGCGATACACTGTTAGTACAATACACTGATAGTGGTTCAGGCTCGATGCCAACAGGTACCCTCCCCAGAGATGACAGAACATGCTGCTTTATGTGGCCTTATTAAAGTGACAGATGGAAATTTCTGAATCAAATCAAATCAAAAGACAGAGATGCAGATGGTGGCTAGGTTACAATGCATGCTAACTGTAAGTATGTTTCTGTGTGCATTACCAACAACAAGCAATGTGTCTCTTCACACTGAACAATATGACACAACCACAACCAATCAGAACATATCTAATGTGAATGTACAGTTGATCGAGTGCAATAGAATGATAGAATAATAGATAGAAAATAAGAAATTTAGCACAATAGAAAAAACAGAGATAGATAGATAGATAGATAGATAGATAGATAGATAGATAGATAGATAGATAGATAGATAGATAGATAGATAGATAGATAGATAGATAGATAAGAGCATCTCTGAACACACAACACATCGAACCTTGAAGCAGATGGACTACAGCAGCAGAAGAACACACAATATGCCACTTCTGTCAGCTAAGAACTGGAAACTGAGGCTACAATTCACACAGGCTCACCAAAATTCGACAATAGAAGACTGGAAAAACATCACCTGTTCTGATGAGTCTCGGTTTCTGCTGCGGCACTCAGATGATAGGGTCAGAATTTGGCGTAAACAACATGAATCCATCCAATCCATCTCCATTGAGGAGATATATTCTTGGCACACTTTGGGCCCCTTAGTACCAACTGAGCATTGTTTAAACACCACAGTCCTTTATGACCGCAATGCACTCATTGTCTGATGGCTACTTCCAATAGGATATGATGTCACAAAGTTCAAATCATCTCAAACTGGTTTGTTGAACATGACAATGGAGTTTACTATACTTAAATTACCTTCACAGTCACCAGATCAAATCCAACAGCAACAGAGTTATGAAGGCAAAAGGAGATCAAAGCTGCAAGGTACCTAATAAAGTGGTCTGGATGGATGGATGGATGGATGGATGAATGGATGGATGGATGGATGGATGAATGAATGGGTGGATGGATGGATGGATGGAAGGATGGGTGGATGAATGGGTGGATGGATGGATGGATGGATGGATGGTTGGATGGATGGGTGGATGGATTGGTGGGTGGATGAATGGGTGGATGGATGGATGGGTGGATGGATGGATGGATGGGTGGATGAATGGGTGGATGAATGGGTGGATGGATGGATGGATGGATGGGTGGATGAATGGGTGGATGGATGGGTGGATGAATGGGTGGATGAATGGATGGATGGATGGATGGGTGGATGAATCAACAGACAGACAGAAAGATAGATAGACAGACAGAGAGACAGACATTTATACATCTGGCACACTTTTATCCAAAGCTTACACTTTCCTGGGAATCAAATCCATGACCTTGGAGTAGCTAGAGCCACAATCTACCAGTTGAGCTAGAGGAACTTGAGTCACTGTCCTGGAAACTAATAATAAAGGTAAACATCAAACATTTGGAAATGTCACCATAAGCTTTGCAGCTTAGTTGGAAAAGACATTAATAGAGGTTGGATTTGGTGGTGAAAATCTAAACTTTGATCATGGTGAAAGAAAATGTCTGGGATTAATCAATCAGAAAGAGATTCGTTTAAATAGTCATCTGTCTCTGCTGCTCTGAGCTCACAGTGACACGTCTGATTTGGCAAAAACACAATCAAATCTTTCACCTTATCTAAGCATAGCAGACAAACGAACAAAATCACACACATGCAACTCCCAAACGCTTTTAAACACATGTGAAAACACTCAAATCTACGAGAACATGCACTTTTTCTCTCCATATACAACTCATAGAATCACATTGTCAAGTATATTATAATATTTATATTAGCAGTTATTATATTATCAGTTCTTCATGAAATGTTTGTGCCTCCACCTATCCATTTTCTGACACAAGTCGGATTCTTTAAGTTACCTACAATCCCTGAAACGTTCTTCCACTGAGTGGTTCATGCAGAGAGAACAGGCTAATTATTACCATCTCTGCTCTCTGCCTCACACACCTCTTAAACTAAATCACTGGTGTTGCTTTTTGAAACTGGCATCCTTCCACCTGGTTTTAGCTGTTTATGATTACAGTGTGAACAGTAGATGTTTCCTTAAAACAAGGAGAGAACTCAGAAGCTTTGAATAACAAGAAGGCCTGGGGGGACTATTGCAGACAATCACTCATGAATGAAGATCATATCGAGCACACAATGTTGTCTGAAAGCTGATCATGTCTTGATATTTAGCCTGCTGAAAACAGGATTTTCAATCTTTCAATTTGCCGTTTGAAGTAAAGCCTGTTGTGGCATGAAAATGAAGTGTGTTGACTTTTTGTGAACGTACTTAGCTGAACAACGCTGATTGTACGTTACATAAACAAATGAATTGGATCGCTCGGAGAGCTAACGTTTCTTTCAATTCATTCTCAGACATAAAGGAGATTTGCCTGAAATAGCTCTTGCTTTTAACATTTGTTCTACTATGAAAGGGCTGATTTTTCTCTATTTTGGCGCCTCCTGTGAGCTTTAGGACCATTTTAGCAATGTGAAATTCAGCATAGCTTGAAAAGAGGAGCTTATCCGTAATCTCTTATTATTTAAGGATGGGTAGGGAAGCAGTCATGGAAAGTGTCTTAAAAAATCAAATTCTGCTGTCAGACTGGCTTAAGAAATAGCTTGTACGTGGATTCATGCTTGAAGGCCAACATGTCTGTGTCTGTTTTAGAGAGCTCTGCAACAGATTTCAAACTGAAGACCTTTAAATCAACAATGCACTCCAATAAAAAAAAGATAATAAATAAATAAATAAATAAATCTTATTCATGTAAAACTTGCCACTAAACTAAGGTACTCTGGGTTTAGATCAATCAATCAATCAATCTTATTTGTGCAAAACTTGCCACTAAACTAAGGTATTCTGCAATTAAATAAACAGATAAACAAACAAACAAACAACGTGTGAAGTTTGTTTGCACAAAATGATGCCACAATGCTAAGATATTCTGAGTGGAATGAATGAATGAAGCAGAAAATTTTTTCTGCATTTTGACCACTCATTTACCTGAAATTGCAAACTTTTTTTTAAAGTGCAAGTTTTTCATGCATCATGCACATGCATATTCCCTCGGTTTCACAGACAAGGCTTAAGCTAGTCCCACACTAAAAGCCATGTTTGAGCTGTTTTAACTGAAAGTAACTTGCACTGACATATCTTAAAATATAATGCCGTTGTTTTGTCTCAAGTTACACACCAGTAATGTTTTTTTTTCTAGTGAACATTTACAAAAGTACAATTTAAATGCCCTAATTGAACTAAGGCCTAATCCTGGCTTAAGCTAAACCCTGTCTGTGAAACCGGGCCATTATGTGTTCACTCTATAGCTACATAATATTTCTTTACAAAGTAACATTGCCAACTACTGGCCTGGCAGCATAATACCGCGTTTTAGCCATTTTCTTGGATTCGTGTGAAAGGGGATCGTTTTGAAAAAGTTGTCATCTGTATGCGAAAAAAAGCCAAGGATTTTTTTTTCCATTTTTAGTACATCGTTGTCCTGTAAAAAACCCTTAGTTTGGTTTTCCCTGTTCCTGTTTGCCTGAGTTTTAGCTCCTTGTTTGTTTCTATGGTTGCGAGTTTCTGTTTCTTTGGTTTATGAGTTACTCACCCGTTCCCTTTTCTGTGTTGGTAATTTTTATTAGTATTTTTAAATGTCTATATAGTTTTCAAGTTTTAATATTAGTTATTTTAGTACGTCAAAAAACTATTTAGTTTTTTAATTTCAGTTAATATTTATTTCATTTCAATGGGAATGTTTTTTTATGATTTTAGTTTTAGTACACGACAACCTTGGCGTGTGAAGCTTGTTTGTCCAAAGCACCACAATGCTATGTTACGGACTGCTTGTACTGAGCGTCATGATGCACTTCCATTTTGAAATAGTACAACTCATTTATTTCCGGTTATGTATATTTTCAACGTGCTGCAGTCACTTAGTTGACTAAACGCCATGAACGTGTCTGCAAGAAGATTTAAAAATCTGGACATTTTCAGAGACAGGAGAGGAGATATTCTCATGATTACTGAATAAAGAATTTTCCAAACTCAATGTAACATAAAGTTTTAATCCAATCCGAGCCGATCCGAGAAAGCAGCGGCTGTGAAACATACACGATTATTTCACCACAGGAAGTCAGTGTTCGTCTAAACCGGTGACCACGGTGCTGAAGTGTGTGAGACCTGATGAATACGAACCTTTATTTATTTGTATTAAATAATTTAATCACTATTATGTGTCATTTTTTATTGTTAATGATTTTACTGTATGTAATTGACATGCCTAAAATGCTTAATTATTATTCAAAGTAGTTGACTGTCATTCTCCTCTATACTGCTTAAGATTAATTAAATATGTAACATCGTTAAATTTACTTAAGGCACGTACATAAGGCATTCATTCAACTATTTTAAAAGACTGGAATAAGAGCACCAGCGCACACAAATTCATTGTTAGTTATGGAAAATATATTTATTTATTATTCAAAATGCACAGTTATATGGAAAATATATTTATAGGAACATTTCAGCAGGTTCAAGACAACTCATGTTAATGTAGAGATTGTTTTAATACAGTTGACAGCCATAAAACGTACAGTAGTATGTAGGTGTACTGTTACCGGAGTTGTAATAAGTAGAACGACAGAAGTAGTTGTCATTGTTAGCATGTTCCGAATATTTCCTAAGGTGGTTTCTAGGGCACTGCAAGGTGGTTGTAAGTGAAAAGTGCTTTTTTTAGGTACTTATTTACTGGTCCAAGTCCAAAGAGCCCACCCAAAACTTTTGGCTAGGGTTATAACTTCAATGTAAGTCTATTTGATTTTATTGACCAAAAGGGGAAAATAAATCTGTCCGATTAAGAAAATAATAGCACACCTCTACTTAGCAAACCACACGATTCGAGGTATCATTCATGTCCGTGAAACTGTGCAGGATGAGTTACAAGCTAAAGGCTGAGGGTTTGTTTAAATCCTTAACTCTAAACATGAGCAATAGTATGCAGTAGTAAATATAAAACACTCATTCAAGGAAACTGTTTTTACATGAGCATCACAGCTGTGTTCTGATCTTTGAGTGTTATTAAGAAAGATTTGAGGTCCGCCCCTGGACTTTGACAGGCTGTCTGTGAGACAGAGAACAGAAAGCCCTGATAATGTTAATGGGTTATAGTTTAAAGAGAGGCACTGAACTTTGAGGGAATCAAACCATCATTAATAAACTCTGATAAAGTCCTCCTGAGGCTCCGCAGATGCGCAGGACTCTCTCACACACACATCTTAGTTTAAATGGATACTATCGGTGGGTTAATTCAGAGGTCAAGACTCTTGGCAGTATGCAGTCAGGCTGATTCAGAAACCAAATAATCGGCCCTTAAGATAAAGTTGGCTTTTAAGTGACTTATGGTAGCCAAAAACAATAAATTCATATGATGGAGAGAATGAGTCTGAAAAGCAGGACAAATAGATTAATGAGTCATTGGGTTGATGGTGCAATGGCCAGTGAGGATACAATCACTTTAACAGGCCTCTGCTAAAGCCAAGTTTTGCAATATATATATATATATATATACATATATATATATATATATATATATATATATATATATATCTTTCACTAATTAATTTGCAAACCATAGGCTTGGATTCGGAAAGGTGTTAAATGTCCCCCTCAATCTTGCTTATTTAAATGTATTTATTTAAATATTTAGACTTTTAAATAAAAAATCACTGCAAGTGTACACTAGCATATATATATATATATATATATATATATATATATATATATATACTCTGGATGCGAACACACACAAACTGAAAGCACCAAATCATAGAATGATTTCTGAAGGATTGTGTGACACTGAAGACTGGAGTAATGCCTGCTGAAAATTCAGCTTTGCAATCACATCTTAAATTACATTTTAAAATATGTTAAAATATATTAAAAATAGAAAATAGTTATTTTGAATTCAAATAATATTTCACAATATTACTGTATTTTTGGTCAAATAAATGCAGCCTGAACATAAGACTCTTCTTTCAAAAACATCTTACTGACCCCAAACTTTTTATTATTATTAGGTATAGTTATTTTTGTGTGTATATATTACACGATTACATGTATGTATCTTATATATATATATATATATATATATATACATATATATTAAAGCTGCAGTTTGAAACCTGCATCAGCATGGCGCGGATGAATCTAATGTTTGCTGTCAGTCACCACATCGATATGGAAATAAGAATTTTTACTGGAAAATATCATCTGAACAAGTAACAACTTTTCAGACCAACTGAGAAAAAAAAGCATAACAATAAATCGCGCTGGCAACGGTGATTAAATCTAGCGATCAGTTTGCTTGGATCACGTCAAACTGTGCAAATTATTATTATTGTTATACTTTGTTCCAAAATTGTTAATGTTAACAATATCAGCATTGCATGACTATGTATATTTAGTGTGTATTAGCGTTATCTAAAGATTTCGATTTCTGTAGCCACTCCACAGTCCGAAGTCTTTTGCTTTTGACTACGGGTGAATCTCCAGTTGCCGCTGGTGATTGTCATTTGGGCCTTTCTGGATTACAAACCGCCATCAAAATGATAAGTTTAATTATTGCAGCTGCTGTGAGAAAAGGCTATAAATGATCTGTCACCTGCAGCATCATGTGATATAACATACTAGCTGGGACTCCTTCTTTATGTAAACAGATGTGACGTAATGGCGCAAAGACGAATGGCTGCATTCTCTGCATTCTCGATTCTGTGAGTCGGGCTAAGATAAGGAGACAGTTTTGAGCACTGGCTGGTTATGTACTTGCTCAAAAGTTGATTTTGGATCATTTTTAACCAAAAAAAAGTTACAGACTGCAACTGCTGATGACATCTTGCACTACACAAATTTTTGTCCAATCAGATGCTCTCTAGAATGAGAATGTTGATTCCTTCGATATGCCCTCTCCAATAGGAAACACACTAACACAAGACTCGTAAACAATTTACATGAAATCAAAACACTGTACTACATGACATGCTCACGTTACAAGCAAATATCAACACGAATGTTAACATCTTAACATCCTATTTCACACCAGATCCAGAACACACAAATGTTCTAGCAATAGTGAAAAGTGAAACTAAACTTTCTCTTTGTACATCACCCATATACAAACATAAATAACATCTCCAGTGCAAAACGGTAATGAAGCTAAAAATGAGTGTGACGAAATTCCTGTTCTGGCTATACTAGTCACACAGTAACGCATACATTATAATCTCCCTGACTGTGTTATTCTTGAAAAGCAGCTCTCCAGTGCTCAAAATGAACACCTATGCTATGGTTATGAATAAACTGGTTATGAAAGTTTCTGTGATTCTGACTCTACCGTCTTGTCTTGAGCAGAAGTAGAAATTAGCCCCTTAAACATTCAGTGCTGCAACAGTAACTAATGCTGACTGTATTTTCATAATTTATGATTTACTCATAAATACTGTGAATGCAGGGCTCAATGAATTAGAAAATGTCATAAATAAATCAATCTCACTCTATTTAATCAACTGTTATTTTGATTAAATTTCATTATGACTATCAACAATTTCATTATGTCTTTAAATACACAAGGAAATTTTCTTCCGGACCCCCCAAAACTCTCTGCTAAATATCCCACAAGTTGACAGAAGAAAAACAGAATATTTGAGCTTTAAATTCAGCGGGGAGAACAGCAAACCTTTCTTAAAAATAGCATCTACCAAAAATAACAGCTTTGATGGCGTTTAACTGTAATCCCCTTTACTCTCTGCCACAAACATTAATTTTAACAACTTGTGGTCCTCGTGGGACCATCTTTCTCCCTGTGCTCAGAATATTTCTATGGTCCATTTAGCCTAAACTTCTCTGGTGCTGCATTTGTAAATATTTATGTAAAGCATAAAACAATGGGTAATTTTGGTTCTCTGAGCTCTGGTATTTTGAATGCAAACACCAAATGTTGTCTGAGAGGGAGAATGTTCAGTCCGGTGTGCTTTAATTGGCCAGATAGAATCTGGGAAGGTCATTTTGCTCCTGTGCCACTGTTCCCTCCATTAAATCCTTAAAGCAGACTGGGATACAAACAGTTTTTTAGATGTTACTGGGTGAAAGAACCAGCAATGTCTGAGTGGTACAATGGTAGAAGAAGCTCAACAATCAGGAGAAACTGACCTAAAGATTTCAGTCCGGTTGTGCGTTTGAACAGTTACTGTATACATTTTTAACAATAAAAAGTTTATTTTGAACCTCCTTATCCTAATCGGTCTGTTCCAAATTTTCGTCCTAAGCAGACATGACAACAACAAGAGAGAAGTTCCAAGAATAAAATAAAATGGTAACACTATAATATGGTCTCATTTTTTAACATTAATTAGTGCATTAAATAACATGAACTAACAAGGAGCAATATATTTTAACATAATTTAATAACCTTTGTTAATGTTACTTAATACAAATTATCATGTTATTTCACAGTGTTAACCAATATAACATTTAGCCTTTAAAATATAAATAAAATAAAATAAATTTAAATAAAATAAAACATCAATATACATTATATAAAATATCTATATAAATGAAAATATGCAGCTCCATTTATATTTTAGGCTGCGGTCCTCTATAAAGTTCATTTCATTTCATTTAAAAAAAATTAATTAAATAAATTAAATAATAAATTATATAAAATAAAATATATATTATATAAAAATTAAATTAAATTATATTAAATAATTAAATTAAATTAAATTAAATTAAATTAAATTAAATTAAATTAAATTAAATTAAATTAAATTAAATTAAATTAAATTAAATTAAATTAAATTAAATTATTTGGTCCCAAATTGTTCCACAGTTCCTTGTTAAGATGAGGCATAACTTAAACCAGCTGTCAAGAATGCCTCTAAATTGTCAAGGGTCAGAATAATACCATATTCACAATGCCTTCAAAGACCCAAGAGCTTTGTGAATGACTAATTGTCGGTGTTGAGCAGGTCTCGGTGAGAAATGAGGTATGAGTTCACTGTGACATTGTCCACAGCAGAGGAGTCTGCCTGCCGTGAGATATGATGCAATATGATGGATAAGAGCGGCCTATGCTTTTCAAAGGCCTACATTACCACATTCCCCACGTGAAGGGAATATTTATCTTCTCTCACTCTCTTTCTGCCGAGGATTGAGTGGGTGGTTGTCTTACCTGTCTGGAGTCAGGTTTACACTGGGTGGGAGGAGGGACATTTTTACATTTTCAGAGGGAGCCACAGCCAATATGAAAAGCCACAGCCAAAGGAAACAAACATGCTAAATCTCAGTAAAAGATCTTCAGAAAACGAATCAAGCAAATACAAACAACATTGCATTGCACAGAAGCAAAGCCACTTCAGAAACACCTTCGATAAGGTGAGGTGGATCAGAACTATTACTTTAACACTGCTTTTCATGCGGCATTGCAACTTAACACTGAATTTGGAGGACGTACAATGAATCAGCTGGGCACAAAATCAGTTTCAAAATCAGTATTTGCATCATGTTTCCAGCCACTTCATCAAATTAATTTGTATAATTTGCATTAGCTGTGTTAAATATATTATATATAATATGAATAATATAAAAAAAAAAATATATATATATATATATATATATATATATATATATATATGTATACATCAAATATTCTAATTATTTAATTATTTTTATTTAATTTAATTATATAATTTTATATATATATATATATATATATATATGTATATATATATATGCAAGCACATACACGCTACAGTTTTGTAAGATATTTTATTTATTTATTTATGGTAAGATTTTTTGTGCTTTTGAAGTTATGTTTTTTCACAGTGATACTGGGAAATATTATTAAAATTTAAAATAACTGCTCTCACACAAATTATATATTAGAAACTGTTTACTAGAAAGCCAGCCAGAAACAAAATGACTTGCATTGTATGCATGAGACAGAAAACATCATAATAAACAATAAAATATGACTTATAAGATCACACTATGCAACAGATGGAACTGTTGTGTCCTCTTCTTGCCTCAAAATGACTTGGATGAAGTAAAGCAGAGCACGTTTGAAGAACTGACTGCGTTTAATGTGACCGACACCACAACTGGATTCTGTACATATCATCAGAGTTTCGGCCCAGAGTAAGCGCTGCGCTCTCAGACAGGAAACCTGTCTTTTCCAACATACATCTCAGGTTGACAGGTAGGTTTTGGGTTTGGGAAGGGGTATGTGCTAGAGAAAAAGACCACCTGTGTCACAGTGTGGTATAGTAGCAGGCACTTTAATGTAGTCAAAAGGGTTGAAAAGGAATTAAAGTGAAAGTTCCCACCATGACACAGTGCCAAGGTATCGATGTTGCAGTTCAAAACACAAATTCACAGCATACCTCTGGATCGCCTCGGGTTGCATTGTCTCTTTTTTGAAGACTGACTGCAAACAAACATGCCATGTTGTGTCTACCTGCCCTGCCAACCTCAACAGAAATCATGGCAGCAAGCCGTTCTTTTCCCGTATCAGGGAAGGAAAAAGAAAAACAAAGTCACTATTCCTGCTTGGACACAGACTGATCTTAGATCAGCTTATGCTCTCAAGAATTTCATAAGAGGAAAATTCCATTTGGTGTGCAAATACAATAAATCTTAATGTGTAGGCCTAATATTTTTGACCAATATAAACACTCTACGTAGGCAGCAACTAGACTCACAAACCGTTTTCAAAAGGGTTTGATGTTAGCATGTTGCTACAATAGCAGGACTAGATAATGACTAGCCGTGATGTTGAGAGTGCACATTTCATGCATTCTTTGAGCAGCTCACTGCGTTTTGAGCAACTTGACTTTTGGGAGTCAACATTTAAGCAACAGCACTGAACGCAATTTGGACAAAAATAGCACAACAACTTGCTGAAACACTTCCCATGTGTTTTGTATTATTGTTTAGAAGTCATGCATGCATTTTGAATCGTGTTTTACTGGCACTACTAGAAATGACCTGGCATCCAAGAAAGTCAAGAAACAACATTCCACTGGTGTTTTACAAGCCGTGAGTAAACTCGCAGTTAAAATAATGGTATTAAAGCATGGAAGCTTGCTTCTGCTACCGAATAAAAAATAATTATGACATTTTATCACACAATTCTGACTTCTTTTCCCACAATTGTGAGTTTAAATCTTGCAATTCTGACGTTTTTCTCAGAATTGCGAGTTATAAAGTAAGAATTGTGTAATATAAAGTTGCAATTGTGATTTATAAAGTCAGAATTGTGAGATATAAAATCGCAATTGTGAGGAAAAAAGTCAACTCTGACTTTATATTCTTTATATTCAGTGCAATTCTGACTTTATAATTCGCAATTGTGAGTTTAAATATCTCAATAAGTCAGAATTGCGAGAGGTAAACTCACAATTATGAGGAAAAAAGTCAGAATTGTGAGATAAAAAGTCAAAAAAAATTTAATTGTTTCATTCTGTGGAGGAAACAAGCTTCCATGTAAAAGCCAGACCAAAAAAACAAAACAAAAGAAAAGATAAAAATACACACGGGTTTGTCTTTCTTATCTAGTGCTTAAAGGCAGTCTACAAACTTCTGTCTAGCCGTGACATCATTGGCTGAATGGAAATAGAAAATGAGAGGGTAACAGCATAGTAAACGAAGTAAATATGAATAGTATTTGTCCCAGTTAGCTCTTTTGATACTTCCTTTGAGAACAAGTCAGAGTTCTATACCTCTTGAACCCAAGGTGGGTCTTTACACTTCCATGATGGAAAAAAGCTGACAAAACTGACAACCTGATCGATGTGATATATGTTAACATCAGTCTGATTGGTCATTTGTCATGTAAATTGTGGTGTTCTGCTGGTTCCAGGATTATTTTGGATCTAAGTTTCTGCCACCTACTTAGGCAAAGAAAAAGAAAAAACATTCAAAAGAATGTTACTTACACACACAACGTATGGTCCCAAAAAAGATGATGTGAAGATGAAGATGACATTCAGATGATATTCTCTAGATATAGCTCAGGTCCCTCTGACAATGAAAGTCTATGATTTTTGTCTGTTTTTGTCATTTTGTCTTCTCCTAAGCGAAAATCCTTAGTATAATTGTACTATTATGAACCAAGGTTTAATACTTAGCTTTGGTGGTTTGTCCAAATTTGTATAGCACAAAGTATGAACATCAGCGATAATGATCCCTGCCTTAGCAAGCAACAATGCTTATATTAATACCGTTCTAAAGTTTAGTGAGATTTTAATTTATTTTCAAAGAAAAAAAGTGACAATAAAGACTTACATTGTCACAGAAAAAAATAAATACTGTTCATTTGAACTTTCTATTAATCAAATAATAGAATATTTTCCCCAATAATATTAAGCAGCACAAATGTTTTCAACTTTGATTAAAAAAATAAGAAATACACCAAAAATGCACCAAATCAGCATATTAGAATCTCTAAAAATATATTTTTTCTCTAAAAAAATATATATATATAACAGAAAAGTTATTTTAAATTCTAAAAATATTTCACAATACTGTATTTCTACAGTATTTTTAACCAAATAAATGCAACCTCAGTAAGTATTTACTCAAAAACATTAAAAGACTCCTACTGACCCCAAACTTTTGAACAGTATTTTATGTAATGACTCTTTGGATTTCCTTATTTTGCAGATTACTTCAAAGGGCTTTTTTAATAGTCATTAAATGCAAGTAATTTAATAATAGCCAGATATTACTAGCCAACATTTTCTTCGGGTGTTCTTATCATCAAGGCAGATATCAACCATTATTGAATCTAATATCCCTCCTAATCCATGTTTTTTCTGTCTATTATCAGTGTTACTATCTACTATGTCTACTCTCCAAACAAAAATACCAAACACCTCCTATTCTAATTATAGATTTAAGAGAACAGGGGAAAGAGAGAGACTCAACAGGACTGGGAGGCACTAAAATATTGTTGGCACTTCAGAGAGCAGAAGCACAAGACATAGTGAGGTGATGACAGGAATTGGGTTTCCTGCACGGATCTCTTTTATCAACAGGTGTGAGGAAGAGAATGAAGATATGTGAATAGATAACCCGCCTTTCGTGAACTGGCAGAGAGTGAGAGAGAGAGAGAAGGAGAGAGAGAGAGAGAGAGAAGCTATGTGTGACAGCTTTTATCACCACTCCAGATGAACCATCTCATTCTCTCTCTCTCTCTCTCTCTCTCTCTCTCTCTCCTTTCCCTCTCCTTCTTTCTCTCCCCTTCTTATCTCTTCATCTCAAATGAGCGGATGTGATGAAAGGTAAACAGTGTGCGTCCTATCTTAATTAGCAGAGCACATACTCTTCCACCCTGCTGAATAGTTAACGCAGCCATTAACACAACAAACACACACACTTCCAGAACAAACATCGAGCAGCCTCCGGACCAGCAGACACTCCGTTCAGGAAATGTGCACAAACAATGCTACCTATTTTTGAAATGAAAACTCAAGGACTAGCAACATACTAGTTGGATATGGAGGTCAACGTTTGTTTTGAACATTGATTGCTCAGTGGTGCTAAAAATGATGTTCAGAACTGAATTACATTGCAGAGACAAAATAGCGATTTATACTATTTGTTTCTAATAATATTTCTACTTTATTTCTAAGTTATTTAAAATGTCCATTATAATGGACATGGGTTCTGAACAACAGTAAAATCCAGAAAATTATACATATGAATTTACACTACTACTAAAAAGTTTGGGGTCATTAAGATTTTTTTTTTTTTTAAATAAAAACTTCAGCAAGAAGTTTTTTCAGCAAGGAGGAATTAAATTGAACAAAATTTATAATGTTGCAAAAGATTTATATTTTAAATAAAGCAATTCTTTTGATCTTTCTATACATTAAAGAATCATGAAAAATGTGATTTTTCAACGTATTTGTTTGCAAAGATTTTGAGCGTCTCGACTTGTACCAATATACGAGTTGCATTTCTAATCTGCCACAAAAGGGGAGCTTGTGAGCACCCATCTGAAACCTAAACCTCAATAACAGACTGTACAGACATACACACATGCTAAAAAACAAAATTTAAGCGCTACTATAGGACAAAATGTGCCTTTCAGTCTGAATGCTTTTATGTGTGGAGGTGGACAATGAGCCTGTATTATGATCTTATGGCTGTATTATGATGCACGCTGATTATGTTTTGTTCCCCAGTAATCTAGAAACCATACAGTGTCAGTTCATTGTGATAAAAGACAAAACACCATAAATAATAAATAAACAGCAATTCCCAGGTATATATCAGGTTCTAAAGGCTTTAAATTCATAAAGTCTTCTAAATCATCTCTTTTGTAACATTTGCAATCGTGCTGATCCCAATCAGAGTACTCTGGCGACACTCACCTTGTGTGACCGGATGGATTCAGTCTTTCTCATCAGCAGCTGTGAGTTAAAGCCACCTGTCGACACCCAATAGCAAGCCTCTCCTTGACACAACACATCTGGTTGGACCTTGGAGAAAAGATTCACCAAATTGTCATATTTCTTGAAAAGTTGTGAATATGTGATGAAAATGTTCTCACAGATGAGGAATGCAAATATTTCATTGGGCTACTCATGAATTGTGAATTCACTACACAATATCAGGTTTGCACATAAGAACATGCAGGTGATGGGAAAGGAAGCCTGTGATCTGGGGGTCACAAGTAGTTATAGTGTTGATTGATGGATCCTGAATGGCTTCTTCTCTTTCTTAAATTAGAGTATAACAGCTGGCCAGAAAGGAGAGGAGAGGATGGCACTCTCTTTACCATGTTAGCAAGTAATCTGTGCCATAAGAGCCTTTCGGCCTAAACTTTGGGTAGTGCTTGAGAAAGTTACTTTTAAAAATAATGGATTAAAATATTGCATTACTCCTTAAAAAATAACTAATTGTGTTACTTAGTTACTTTTTATGGAAAGTAATGTGTTACATTACTTTTACGTTCCTTTTTCTCACCTGGGCTGGGTTTGCTTGTTTGTTTTTAAAGGGGTGGTTTATTATTTCACCTTTTTAACTTTATTTTAGTGTGTAAACTTCAATGCAAAGGGAGATATTTTCTATATTCTCTGTTTAAAGACTACAACAAAAGGCTGGTAGGGACTACAACAAGCTTCTTCCCAGGTTAGTGACATCACTAAACCTAAAATTTACACAAACCCTGCCCCTGAGAACATGCAACAAAGGGGGTGAGACCTGCTTTAAAGAAGAAGAAGAGTTTTAGTACAGTGTTGTTGTCTTTTTACACCAGACTGCTTCACAAACGAGCGTCAATTCAACTCTGGATTTGCACAAAAGATTAACATGACGGCACATGCAGTTGAATCAACTCCACAGCAACTACATACATTTATCCACAAACCATTCATGACAATCGTCATTTTGGCTGCATGAGATTCTCAAGGTTTGTTGTTGTTGAGCAACAGCTTTGCAAGCTGTTAAAGCTCCGCCCTCTTCTGGAAAGTGGGCCAGAAGCAGCAGCTCATTTGCATTTAAAGGGACACACACAAAAATGGCGTGTTTTTGCTCACACCCAAATAGGGTCAAATTTGACAAGCTATAATAAATGATCTGTCTGGTATTCTGAGCTGAAACTTCACAAGCACATTGTGGGGACACCAGAGACTTATATTACAAGCCTCAGGCTAAAGGAAACGCAAATTCATACCTGTACAATAAAGGGAGCAACTAAAATAAACCTTTCAGCTGAGCTGCCATTCTTGACTTAAGAATAGGATGCTGGAGAAGAAAGTTCAACACTCTTCAGCAATAAAAATGTAAAAAATATTATATTTTATTTTAATGTATTTATAACACATATATTGTCATTTTTGCTTAGTATGGTTGAATTGGATCATCAAAGGTCAGCAGCAAAAACATTAGTTAATAAAGTGAGATTAAATTCATAAAGTATAAAGTAACAAAGCAGCTTGTGTTTCTTATTTGAAAAAGTAACTTGGATATTTTGTTGTAAATTTAAAAGTAATGTATTACTTTACTAGTTACTTAAAAAAGTAATCTGATTACATAACTCAAGATACTTGTAATGCGAATTACCAATTTATATCACACTGTGTCCGTTCATCTAGGCCAGAGGAGGACTGGTCCCCTGATAGAGCCAGGTTTTTTTTTCTCCATTTCTGTCACCTAAAGGAGTTGGGTTCCTTGCCACTGTTGTCTTTATCTTGCTTAGTTGAGGACACTTAATATTCTGGTAATTCAGGATTTGACTGCACTGACACTACCGGATGAGAAGTGAACTTTATACTATTGTCAATATTTTTTTTTTCAAAACTGATGAAGTTTGCGACGTCAATACTGTTATCAAACAGAACTGAATGAGCAGTGAACTGACTTGAGCTGAATAATGACACATCTTGCTACAGCTGCTTTACAGCAGAATTTGAATTAATCTCATATTTGAAGAAGTTTCCAGTATATTACTGTGAAGCTGCTTTGAAACGTATAAAATGTATGAATGTATAAAGCGCTATAAAATAAAAATGACTTAACTTGGTTAAAATAGTATTAGTTTTCCCATGCTGCATCTTAAACAAGCGACACTCTGTCAAGACATTGAGGGATGGCAGGAAAGGGATGGGTAGGGAAGGATGGAGGGAGACAAATGGAAGAAGGTAAGTGGTCTTGAATGATGTCCATTGTCTCAAATACGGAAGTTTGCAAATGGATGAGCATCCTGTGCTGCAGTTCTGGAAATGAATAATGGATCAAACCTGGGATGCTCATGCAGCCTCATATACAGCAACTATATGTGTTGTAAAAAATTGAGTTATGACTAAATCAGGTCTCTTATGATCCATCTTATTTCAATGTTTTAGGTCGACTGAATCGTATATATCAAAATTCAGATCAGACTCCCTGCCAGCACTATTTGCAATGAAGTGATTTATGATTCCTGTTCCCTCTCTGTTGTTTTTTTCTTTTCCTTTTGGTGTTGAAGGAAATTAAAAAAGGTTTCATCACAGGAACCCCAGACGTAGAGTGAGGCCGACATCACCGCATGCATTAATTTATTCCTTCGTTTCAGATGATGAATCGTAAAATAGAGGAGACTTCAGAGTCAATCTGTAGCAGTTTTAATCATTTTGAAAAAAGACATGGGAGAAAAGATGCAAGACAATTAAGATTATTTCTCAAAGGCTGTTCATGTCATAATAAACCACAAATGATATAAAATCACTCTATTCCCTCCCAGTGCCCTCTCTTTTTTTTTGCTCTTTTATAACCCAGGAGACTTCTCAGTCTTCGCAATGCATTCCAACTTTCTTCTAAAATTTTGGCATCATTTTTGGCTCTCATGTGACCTTTATAGCTTTGTAAAAAGCCAAAAGAGATATTTTACAAAACCTCTGTTTTACATATAAAGTGGATGTTGATTTTTACCACCTCAATTCATGGGAAAATGTAACTAATTTTCAAACTAGTGATTTCGCGTGAATTCACATGATTTGATTCACGTGAAAATGTACAATTTTTTCTTTTTAAAAAAGTAACCCTAAAGGTTCACCGCTAAACCTCAACCTCAGTGGGGCTTAAACAGATCGAACCAAAATGCCAAAATTGCTACCAATTCCCCAGTTTTACAACTCAAGTTTCAACAAGGTGAAGCAATTGAGTCAATATGGAAGCCATGAGATGCAATTTACCCAAGATCAGGTCCAATGCCAAAAGAATGAACAGAAGCAGGGCCTATTACTAATATGTATGTGTATGGAATCTCTCTTTGACCCTGTGTGCTTTGTTTCTGAATATAACTTGACAAGCTGTGTGACAGGAATGCTGTAACCTTTCTATGCAGTCATCCGAGCCCGTGCGTGTATAGAGTGGGGTAAAAAAGTATAAAAGAGAATGCATATGAGTATTGCGTATGTTCTGTTGAACATGTCACATGCCTTGATGTCAGTTATGGGCATGCTGGCACATTATTTTAAAAAAGCAAGAAAAGCTTTACATTACAAACATGCTCGTATGAAACAGCACACAACAACAGTTGCTAATATTACATTCTTAAACAGTGGCATTTCATCTCTTAATAAACATACGGAGAAAAAGACGAAAGCAAATACTGTGAAACTACAAAACCCAAATGAGGCGGCTGCGATCGTAGACCACATTAAATAGAGAACGCTGGGTAAAGGGGCTCAGGGGGGCTTTCCGAACCAGATATGGCCATTCAAAGACTTGCAGCAACCGTCCAAACAAAAAGACCACCCAAAGCAAGCTGTGGCATAAGACAAATGAACCTCTCTAGTACCTCTGCATCACAGAAAAATATATCCAATTACAGATATACACTAAATAATTCAATCATCTGTTCTCAGGAGATTTTAAACTTTTTTTTCTCCCACTGGTGGCCTCATTGGGTCATGCACCACCTATTTCCAGGTATTCAAGGAATCTAAACTAGGGAAAAAATATATGGTGTAGAACAGAAACAGTAAGAGTTTATGAATTCAGTTATGATCAGAACAGTTCTGCTTAGAAGAAAAGGTTAAACAGAAGTGTTGTGAGAGGTTTATTTCTGTGTGCCAGTGTACTGGGGGGGTACTAACACATTCATTTGAACCCATTGAAATTGGGCACATATGCTCTGGCAAAACAGATACATACAAAGAAATGGAATATGCACACTTAAACAATTTATCAGACGAATAATGTGTTTAAAAAAGAGAAATTTTCTAGTCCGCAAAGAATTAACTCTCTTAAAGTTAAATGATTATGTACAGTAATTATACTTTTTTATTTATGGATTATTTCACTACTTTAAAGGGCTAGTTCACTTCAGAATTCAAATTTCCTGATAATTTACTAATGTCATCCAAGATGTTTATGTCTTCAGTCGAAAAGAAAGGAAGGTTTTTGAGGAAGACATTCCAGGATTTTTCTCCATATAGTGGACTTCACTGGGGTTCAACGGGTTAAAGGTCCAAATTGCAGTTTCAGGATCTTATCTAACAAAATAATTGGTCATTTTCTAAAAAAATAAATGAATAAAAATTCACATTTTTACAGTTTTACATTTTATGTTGCCACGCATTACGTAATCATGTTGGAAAGGTCATGCGCATTTGTGTTTAAAAAGTATTTATTATGTTTTTTTAGAAAATGACTTTGCTTGAATATTCCTTGGTATTTGATGCACAACTTTAAGTTTCTCAATAATAAATTATTCCAACTACAATCTACCAATGTATATGTAATAAAAAATAATAAAGAAAAAAATGTTTTCATATTAGAAAACGTTCATGCTTCCTACAACAAGGAGAGGCTGCAAACATTCCTTTTGACAAAAGAAAAAAATAAAGTGACTGGCTTTTTGCTGATGTGTTTATAAAAATACACAGAAAATGTATTTCTGCTAAAGTTTTCTCCCAATTTTCTCTTTTTAAGAGAGACACCTGCTTTATAGAAGGATTCATATGATGCAAGAGGTATTTCAATGGAAATCCACCTAATATACACCATACTGTGAGATGTTGTTATGCATAAAAGTGTTAGCAAAATAATATGCTAACTAAAACAGTTGGGTTTAGACGCAACATTGTGATCTTCTCTCCCTTTCATTTCTGTTTCTTTTCACTATAACCTGATACACTTGCAGACATGGCTCGTCATTGTATAATGCATATAATGGAATCAGGGCTTTTGTCTGAGTATATCATGATATCCTCTAACATCATGATGAAAACAGGACCCAGCTGCCCGCCACCGCCGTTATTAGCCCTAGTTTCCCTTCTCTGAAAACCACTCACACCGCCCACAAAGACACAACATTCCACATCACGCTGCTCTGCGACAGTCCACCTTTCACACATTTTTAGGCTTTGTTCACACTGTAGACAATTTACTGATTGTCGGCACTATTATTTTGGAAATGAGTTGAAAACAGTAAATGCACATACAGTGATGCCCGGCCTATAGGAAAATTGACATCTTTGGTCTTTATTCAAATATTATTCAAAATGTATTAAAGATTTTGTAATCATAATGAGTAGTTGTGCTTGGAGTCAATTGTTTTATTTGTGATAATGCAATGGACACGCCAAATTGTGATGATGTAATTTTTGGCCAGGCTGTCATACAAAGAAATTTTAGTCAAATTCAATAAAAAGAGAGAACCAACAAAGTATTAATAACTGAGTATGTAGTCAATATGCTTTTTCCTGTGAGCTGTTTGTTTTTTGCATAGTAAAATAAAACCTGCTGTTTTACCCTTTTTTGCCAAATAATTTTGTCAGATATAACTTAACCAAGTATAGGGTTTGCTTATTCTCTCATATTTAAAATATTTTACTCATATTTTGATGGTTCAATCAAACTTACAGGTTCATTAAAAACAAAATATTCCCTCCGAAGATCACTTGACCACTTCTGTACACATCTCTGGTTACCCATTACAGGCATTTTAAACATTCTTGCTGTCATTATGGCAAAATTTACTCAAAATTGCTTTTAGAATCATTGAGGAATCACATTTGTAAAAATGGAATTGCAATCAAACTAAATTTAAAAAAAAATGTTTTTTAGCATGTCTAAAATTAATTTGGGCTGTCAGTGTAAACAAAGCAATAGATATAAAAAATTAATAGTCAATATTTTTAACCATTATAGGCAGAGTTTGGAACTAATATTTGCAGGTTCAAAGACTTTCTCTCCATGAGGTCCTGATTCCAAAAAAAAAAAAACCTATCTGTTTGTTTAATAAACAAATGCCTTTATTTCTAAGTGAGAAGTTAATGTTGGCAGTGTGTTTGTGTGTGCATAGACCATATGTGATGTATATCAGGTCCAGACAGAAAGATAACATGGATGTCCCATTAGAAGAAAGCAGGAAAGACTGATAAGTCGGATAGAGAATGAGAGTGCATGTCTGTTTTTCTGCGCTGTATCTCCATGATCCAGACATTGAACATACACTGTGTTGCTTGTGAATAAACATTCATTCCTTTTGTTGCTCTCTCTCTCTCTCTCTCTCTCTCCCTCTCTCTCTCTCTCTCTCTCTCCCACACACACACACACTTTTGGTACCAGCATGAGGGTAGTGTGAAGAGCAGGCAGAGCTAATATGCTGAGTGAAGTGTAAACACACAGCGCCATTATGTCAAGGCCTCATGCTTAGCATGCTAGCACCTCAAAACCTAACAACTAAACCTCCATCTGATGTCACTCACACACAGCAAGATCAGATGTGGCTACTGTATAAGAAGTACACATAAATGAGTTGATGGTTGGACAGTTGACAGAACCACACCGTTGACATAAACTTATAGAACTGTTCTTTCATAATGGCTAATTTGTCTTGTTAATTTCAAAGGGCTTTTAGCATAGTGGTTAAGGACTCCCACAAACATTTGGACATTTAATGACCGTTGAAAGGATGTCCTTCCGAAACGTCCCTTCATGGTTGAAAAATAGTTCCAAAATGAAATTTGAATGGACGTCTTAGACATTATCTTATTAATTAATTAATCAAGTATTATATATATATATACACGTATATACATTATAAATACATGTAAGAGTCAAAGTAATAATTATACATGCAATCCCAGAGAATTGTAGACATGTACAAAGGTATCTGAAAGCATTTTTAGGAAATGTTCTGTGTTATATATTTTTACCAATTTATGCCGTCCTACCGTGACTATTTTTGGCCAGGGACACATTGTTGGCTGGGCGGTAACTATCACAAGAATGTGAGTTCACATGCTTGACAAATCAAACATTCATTTAGTGACTCTTTCTGCAGGTTACATTTACACACCAGTAGTCTTTATGAGTGAGTCTATTATTCAGACACTCCAAGAACTTTGATCCAGTAACAATTCAGTAACAAACCTGGACCATCTTTATGAGTGAGTCACTGAATCATTCCACCAATCATCTTGTTCAAAACAGTGATTCATTCAGTAACAAAACTTGTGAGTCATTCAGTCATTCACTAAATTGATTCTTTCAAAAACACAGATTCATTCTTTCAGTAATGCCACAACGACTACACAGAGATGCACAACGGTGACTTTATAGTGCTAAAACTGGTCATTTTAATTGGACCCCAGCGTTCTTCATTTGTGTTCATGGAAGGTGAGCAGATGATGACAGAATTTCCCATTTTAGGTAAACTATCTCTTTAAATATAATTAAAAATTAACATTTGAACGTTTTATGTAATTTACAGCCAGACAAACAAAACACACCCACACAGGACAAACACACTTGTTTCCTTATAGGATGGATCTACTCCAGGGCACAGGGCAGAAAGAATACTGATCCATCACAGTAAGAGGCTGTCTGAACACACACACACACACACACACATAACAGCTGCTGCAAAGAGCGAAATGATGAAGTCCAGGTGGACTCCACAAGTCCATTAAAGATAAAGACCTGGTGAATTTTTTGTATGTGTGTGTTGCTCAGTTTCTCATTATTGTAATATTCCTGGAGTTTTATTGGAGGAGTTCGACAGGGAAACGTCCCTCTTGGATCATTAAAGTCACACTGGAACACCTTTGACACGATCTCACATTTTTTATAGAATTTAAAAGCTTTCACACCTTGTTACACCTCCTGTCCTGTTGGGAAAATAAACAGAGATATTGAGTCAAATGATATAAAATATCCATAAACAACTTGCACAAAAAAAGCAAGTATGCTCTACACAAATCGGTACGGATGTCAAACCCAACACGCATTTACATCGAGTCATGGGTGAGTGTGTGAATACGAGAACTGAATTTTCCTTAAATGTTTATGAAGGACAAAAGCCCAAATCACTCCAAAACGTGCGTCTGTGTGTGTGTGTGTGCGCACACATCCTTGTGTGTACAATAAACTTTTGTGTCTCTGCTCCTTGACTTTGGATGCCTTCGTTAAATCCGGAAATTTGTGACATGTTTGATTTAGAACTGTTTTGACTGAAACTGCAGAAGCTCCTATTTAACAATCAATCAAATTAAAGTGAAAGCTGTTATTTTTCTAACCTGCCATGAATGACAGAGGTATGAAGTAAACCTATAAATTCAACCAATCAGGCAATGAACACACACACCAACACACATGCAAACAAGACCTTCCTCCTGTTAAAGCCAAAAAGTCTGAATCACTGCATCAGGCTCCATTGATCTGATATATGATAAACTGATATTTCAAGATTAGTTGCCAAAATCAACTATTGATGAAGTGAGGTAATTTAACAGTACAGAATTGCACTGACCCATCACGACCAAGTGGTCATAACACACTTGCAGGCAATGTAACATGGCATTTACATGACATTTTAAAAAGAACAAGTAATGCTTTAGTCCCTCTGAAATCAAACTTTTAAAATACACTTGCTGTTCTTCAAAAAGAACAAAAAAGTCTGCATTTCCAAATATCCATTTCGACAAGGTAAAATCCCTGTCACTGGATTGCAAAAGGTTACTGAGCAGAAATATCAGGACAATTTACACCCCTCCGAGTTATAATTCAAAGCTGTCGATTCCCTCTTAAAAAGAAAAGTGCCATAAGGGCTGAAATGGAACCATAATTTTGGTTATCCAATGAGCCTTTAAGTGAACAGTTCTTTAAAAAAAAAAAAAAAAACATTTTTTCCCCCTCATTTTCCACTGTAAAGAAACTTTAGTGAAATAGAAAGGTTCCATGGATGTTTAAAGGGTTAGTTTCAAACGCGTATGACCTCCAATCATCTTCGGAACACAAATTAAGATATTTTTGATGAAATCCGTGAGCTTTCTTGCCTCCGATAGGCTGCAATGTTATTACCGCTTTCAAGGCCCAGAAAGGTAGTAGAGACATTGTAAAAATAGTCCATGTGACTACAGTAGTTCAACCTTAATGTTATAAAGCGACGAAAATACTCTTTTGTGCAAAAAACCCCCAAATCTCTTCCATGTCAGTCTCCTATGTTGTCGGCATAGTAAACACAGTGCAGCACTTCCAGGTTCTATGTCAGAACAACAAAGTCTTTACTACGTTTCTAGGCCTTGATAGTGGTAATCATGTTGCAGTCTATCAGAGGTCAGAAAGCTCTTCGATTTCATTATAATATCTTAATTTGTGTTCCGAAGATGAAGAAAGGTCTTACGGGTTTGGAACGACATGAGAGAGAGTAATTAATGACAGAATTTAAAATTTTGAGTGAAATAACCTTTTAAGCTTCTTCACAGAATCATAGATGTCAATAAAGAACCTTTATTTACAAGTGTATATCATTGAGAAACACAAAGTAAAGTAGACCTGGTCCATATGGCAACTAGCTGGATCAAGTGCAGTTTTCTGGTCCCATCTCACCCAGTAAAACAGATTAAAGCTTGTCAGCGTCATTCTTGCTGAGAGCAGACTGCTGCAAAGAGGAATGTATGAGAGGAGAGCAGTGATAAGACAGTAGGATGTGTGCCGTGTAATGCTGGAGTTTGTTACTGCGTGGCGACTTGTTAACTGCACATCCTGGATATCTTATCGTTGAGTGTCTGAAAGGGTCAGAGTGTATCAGCTCTTGAACTCAGTTTGCTTACATCTGACCTTCGATTCACAATTTAACAAACAATTACGGAGCACTATTATTATAGCATATACTTTGAGATTAGAGATTTGAACAAACCCCTAACCCTAAATATTAAACTGTGATGCAAAACTCATCCCTAGGTGCATATGGAAATGATACCAACGGCTTGCTGAGGAGCTGTGCTGCACTTTTATAAGTGATCATTCTAACAATTTTAGCAGCCAAAATAATAAGTAAAGAAATTTCCATAGACTAACACTGAATGACATACTCTACCTTTTGACCATAGCTATGACCGTAGCTTGGGACCAGCATACCAGCATGTAGCTTGGGACCAGCATATATCATAGAAAGCTAGGAATGAAAATTGTAGACCTACGCTCTTAAAAAATGCTGGGTTGTTTCAACCCATGTTTGGGTCAAATATAGACAAACCCAACCATTGGTTAAATTTTTTAAATTAAATTTTTAAACCCAATGATTGGGTTTGTCCTCCATATTTGGCCCAAAACGTGGGTTGAAACAACCCAGAATTTTTTAGATTGTAGCAAGCATTCAGAACATTCCACATACTACCTAGTAACACCCTAACAACCACAGAGCAATGCACTTAAAATACAAATTAGATACAGTTGTTTGGGGATTAAACATGTTCTTGAGATAACTTTATAGGTTCTTCAGATCAGTCTATTGATTCATGGTGAATTTTTGTAAAGCACCAGTATAGAAACAACTCATCTAAAAAAACTAAAGGTTTGAAAAATGAGTGTGAATATCCGATCATGATCCACTACCTTATCACAATTATTTTCATGTTGGTTTTTCAAGTTACTGAGAAGCACAGGAAAACGAATTTCCCTATTTAAAATACACAGCCCTACAAAGAAAAGAAAAAAAACATTACAGAAAAAAGTAAAACAGACCACTTACACTCCCTCCAAAATGATTATAAGGGGTCGCTAACACAGAACACGCTTTTGCATCTCACTGCACTGCTTTTTTATTGCTTTTCTGTGAAAACGTGTTATAGGTGTTTACAGTTTTGCTCCCATTGCAGAGTCTTGCGCATGACAAGACATTCCACAAACCGCGCTCAAGTTCAAAAAGTAGCACTCAAGTTTAACACATATCTTGAAACCTGGCTCTTTTTTTTCAATCCACTGCCCTAAATCTTTCATTTTTAAATGCAAAAACGCGACTTGTGTGAATGCCCCCTAAGATAATTATGAGTCGATTTCATTTTAATTTGTGCATTTTCAAAGATTGCTGTTCATTTTTTGAGCATCTCAAAAACACTGACTCAACCAAAGTTTTGAGTTTGATGTGAGTTTGAGGCGGGATTAACCATGTGCTCGACAAATGGCAGACAGCTTGGGAAAAGTGTTTGAAAACATTTGGAGGAGCTACTCATCCAACATTTTATGTTGGGACCAATGTATGATATGAGCTTGAGGTATGGGTTTGTCCATTGGCCCAACAATGAAATGCTGGCGGGGTAGAGAAAAAGGTTCTCCTTCTACAGAATTATAAAACCCGTATTGGTTCAAACGAGAAGCTTTTGTTTTAAGTGTAAAGTTATGTACAGAAATTAAACTTGTGAGTTTCCAATTCCAGGCATTTCATTTCTTTAGAAGTATATGATCTAGACATAAAACACTCACAAACACTTAAACAGCAAATGCAGTGAATGCAGTGGCACCGAGCCAATCACACAGGAATGCACTCTCTGTCTGTCTCTCTCTCTCTCTCTCTCTCTGTCTCTCTCTCTCTCTCTCTCTCTCTCTCATGCTTTCTTTTTGAGGATGCCCGTCTTCCTGAAACTCCCCCAGCAGGTGTTGACTGACAGGTTGTAGGTGTGATTGAGATCATTTGTACATGTTGTTTCTCTGAATGACAAAAGTGCTGGCCAACGTGACAGCATAGCACTTATCTCTTGTCTGTTGGCAGTTGCAGGAAGCACAACACCCAAGACAAGAAACTTACCTGAGGCATGCCGTAAAATATTTTCAGGCCTTGCACATGGTTGTCTTGGGCAATATGCAAATGCAACAACGTATGATTGCATGACTGATCTGCATGGGTCAGATCAGTGCCTGCAAACATAGATCGCCTTTTATTGACTTAAAACGGTCCTTAAAATAGTTGTTGAGGGGGTAGTTCCAATGGCGTTAGCCAAAAGCAAACCAACTGAGACATTTTCAGTAAACACTATGCAACATTTATGATGCTTACAACCAACTTTATAAAAAGTTAAAGTGAGTTGCATTGTCAGTTGCGATCGTTGGACAAAAACATTCCATGGTAAACACACACACTGTTTATCCGCAAAGAAGCACAATTAATTATTAACTGACATTAAAGGAGTCCACATCATAATCTTTTGAAATAAGCAACTTTCAGAACTCAAAACTTTACATTGCAGCTACTTTTGGATAGCAATCATGTATTTAATCAAGAACAAAAAATCCAACACAAAGTGGCAAACTAAAGTTCATTTTGTTTATACATTGTGTTCAGGCTTTATCTGATGTCAGTGGCACAATAAAAGACATGAAAATGATGATGCAGTAAACATTCGTACAAAATATGTGCCTCATTTTATAGGCATCATGGTCATAGTCAGAGCAGCACAAAATGGCACATTTAATTCAAAGAGTCCGCTGAAAAATTTTAAATATTATTAATATAAAAATTCATTATGATTATGATATTTATTACAATATTGTGAATCATTATAACATTATTATTAGACCTCATGTGAAAAAAACAAAAAACAAAATCAAGGGCTTAAAAAGAAGTTAAAAGATGTTATTTCACTTCAAAATTAAAATTAGGATAAAGGATTAATTCACCTAAAATTACCTGATAATTTACTCACCCCCATGTCATCCAAGATGTTTATGTCTTTCTTTCTTCAGTCGAAAAGGAATTAAGGTTTCTGAGGAAAACTTCCAACAGGGTTCAACGGGTTGAAGTTCCAAATTGCAGTTTCAATGCAGCTTCAAAGGGCTCTCCACGACCCCGGCTTAGGAATACAGGTCTTATCTAGTGAAACAATCTGCCATTTCCTAAAAAAAATAAAAAATAAAAATGTACCAAACCACATTTTCAAAAAAAAAAAAAATTAAAACAATGATGTCAGGCAATTTTAAAATGAGATGAAATGAGTTTTTCGCCCTACAGTGGTACCTCAGTCTACGATATGCGTGACCTTTCCAACGTGATTGCGTAATGTGTGGTGCATTGCAGAGCAGTGCAAGATGAGCATTTGTGGTTAAAAAGTATATCAATATTTATTTATTTTTTTTTTTAGAAAATGACCAATAATTTCGCTAGATGAGACCATTTTTCCTCGCATTTCTTCCTTAATCTGCATTGAAACTGCAGTTGGACCCTCAACCCATTGTAGCCTAGTGAAGTCTACAGTAGGGAAGTCTAGTATATGGAGAAAAATCCTGGAAAGTTTTCCTCAAAAAAAACTTAATTTCCTTTTGACTTAAGAAAGAAATACATCTTGAAAGAAAAAACATCTTGGATGACATGGGGGTGAGTAAATTATCATTTTAGGTGAACTAATCCTTTAAACAGTGCATAAAAATACTAACAAAGCTTTACCATTCTTTCTCACAATATGCTAGTGTTTTATAGGACAAAGCATCCCGTGAGTGACATTCATGATGCTGTGTGGCTGCATTGTTTTGCATAAAGTTCTTCAGTAGTTGACGTTTTCACCCCACGTCAGAGATTACCAGAAAAAGATACTCTGCAAGAAAGTTCTTCAATCATCAATTATGCTGTTACCTCATTTGACTCTTTTGAGGATGTGGCACAATTGTCCTATTCCAGCAATAAAACTGCGCTGGAATAATGCCAAGAGAAACAGGTAGTTTTAATACTCATGGTGGAAAATTGGCATCAAGAGTTGTTTTTAAGCCTAATTTTACTACTGCACAGCAACTCATTTGATATAGCGATGGTAGACGCGCTATGATGAAACACAGCTCACGTCTTTTGAAGTTCTGCGGTTTGTGAAACTGCTCTGTGGAAAACAGCAACATGAAAAAATAAACCAACTGCAAATCATTCAAGGGAGATATCTGGGACAATTGGTCTGTGTTTAAGAAGAGAGGAACGTACAAGGACATGTGTGCCAGTCGGCCTTGTTCTTTTTGGGATGGTTCCACATGGATGTAATGTAAAACCTATGGGACAGGCCGAAAGACTAGGGCTGCCCTAAACTATAGAAACATCCCACCGCACATGTTGTCAAAGCATGAGGAATTTGTTACAAATGTTGGTCAGCTGCAGCTCGTTGGTTTTTCCAGAACAATGTGGAAAGTGAAAGGGAGAAAAAGAGAAGAGAAAATAGAACGGAGGAATCATCAGTTATCTGCAGGAGACTCTTTGATCGCCTTTATAATTTCAGACAACCTCAGCTCCCGCCCGCAAGTTCCCACAGCACATTCAACCGTCCTTATACCACATTCATCTTTTTTTTTTTTACATCTAGACAAAATGTTCTAGCAAATCTACTTCAAAAATTTAAAAGTAATCTATAGAATAGGAAACCTGAAAGCAAATCATCATATTTTAGTCTTAAATGTCATTAATATTATATGCTGATGATAGTCTAATAGTTAACTGACCATTCGCAAACAGTTTGATTGACAGGCGATCTAACCAATCACAACCCCGAATCCGCCATTTTATCTGACAAAGCAGTCAGGGGTAGATTAGTAGATTAACGTTGGTGAACTTGAACTTGACAAATTGTGTGTACTCATGTTTTGAAACAACATTCCTTCTGATGTTCATTCATGTTTATTTGATTCTATAAATGAACTAGTATGAAGAGATGATCGATTCACGAGCCTCTTGAACTGGAGCTACAGCGATCTGTCACGACACATTAAAGAGACACTATACGGTATTTATTGTTTAAACTTCATGAAAAAATTACAATATTTTAAATATGAAACTGTTTCATACGTTATCAGTGTCCTCTTTGATAGCTGAGCATAGCAACAGTAACTAAAGGGAGCGGGTCAATTGCTTCAGCTATCAATGTATTATAAGTTTCTAATGCAAAACTTATCTACAAAATGGTATCCAAATATTAATATCTGAATATTGCTTCAGTTAATTTACAGACACTGAATCAAACAATAAACTTGAATTTTTATCAGCAAAACGCACTGCCATGGGTGTTGTAGGTGGTTACCAAGGTGTTGTCATCTGGTTAAGATGTTCTGAGTAGTTTTTATCCAGTTGCTACGCAGTTGCTAGGGTGTTCTGAGTTTCCGTTTCAATGTTCAAAGCAGTGCTATCAAAAGTATTGACATCAATACCAAGTCGATACTGAAATTTAAAAATATGACACTTTGAGTGCTGTTGAGCAGATTCATAAACACCTCTGATTGGCCATTGTGTTCATGCACTCAACAGATATGTCTGTGATTAGCTACAATGATCAACGCACGGAAGCATTTGAAAGCACACGGAAGTCTTGTTTTTTTGTTTTTTTTTAATATGAATTTTAAAGTGTTTTGAAAGTGGGAGCATTCAAATCCTCCTGTGTGTATCTGTGTAATCGCTCGGTAAAGAGTATCATTGATGTCTATTTACAACATGTATTTGAAGCGTTGATCATTGTAGCCAATCACAGACATATATGTTGAGCATGTGAACACAATGGCCAATCAGAGGTGTTTATGAATAGCCAAAACGGCGCTCAAAGCGTCCCATTTTTAATATTTCAGTATCGACTTGCTATCGAAGTCAGTGCTTTTGACAACACTACCCCAAATACTATATAATTTTCTGATCTCTATATGGGACCAGAAAAGTCTGATTGCGCATTCCTCTCCTCAATGAGTTACACTGTACATATTTTGAGATATCGCTCATATCCAGAGTTTAAAACGGTGCTGAGTGAGTAACATGCTGAATAACAAGTGGATGTTTAGGTGGAGAGTTCACAATTATGTAATTGGCTGTTGGTCAGTAGAGTGAATCAGAACTGATCATTATCAGTTTTTTGAAACTGACCCATTTTACCTCACCATTTGAATGATATCAGTTACTTCTCACTGATTAAGGTTTCACTTCACTAATTCCAACAGCAGAAAGAGTTGAAGCTTGACAAAGCCTGCTGGGCAGAGCAGCTTCCACCATCCATCAGCTGTGTCAGCTCTCCCACAGCGGCAGAGCAGAGGCTAAGAGGATGGAATAAATCACACTTTTACCCACAAGCCCTGCCACTCAGAGAGACAGTGATTTATTCGTGAAATGTACCTGAGGAATGAGAAACAACTTTTGTAAGATTTACAAAATGTCAATTTAATCATTAAATATTATATAAATTTTAATGAACTGATTTTAGTTTTAAATTAATAACTAAAAAAACTTCAACTTAAAAAATAGAAAAATACTTTCAAACAAAAGACAAAGCAAGAGTTTTTTCTTTGAAAACATTAACTGAATACATTTTTATACTTTGCAAAAGGCAGTAATTATATTTAAATTAATAGAGTTTAAGCCATTTATTTAAATTCTTATAATATTCTATTACAACTTGAAGATGAGGGAGACACATACCCGTTTACACCTGGTACTAAGATGCGTTTTGGTCAATCGGATCTCAAGTAGATGAGGGAGACATATTCCTGTTTACATCTGGTGCTTTAATCCATCTCTTTTGTCCATTTTCAACCACTTCTGTCCAGGTTTCTTCAAGGCGAGGGTCTCTGGGCTCTGGGTAAATGTATGTTTTTCTTTCTGATCTTTCGGTCTAATGAACAAAATAAGCTCACGCAGTTAATATATGAAAGCCCGGAGACAACGGAAAAACGTACGGATCAGCTTCCGTTTCTGCTCTGATGGCCGCTAGACCATACCGAACGCTGTGAGTGTTTTAGAAATCAGGAATGGTGAGAGAAAATTATGCTTGGTATGTTTTTCATCTTCAAACCAAACTTGGGTCTTCATCCTACAAAGTTTAAATCTCGTCTTGCTAGTGCGCTTCCCATAATGTTTACACATTCGGTAAGGAGGCGAAGATTCTTTTGTAGCAGTTCAAAAACATTCGGCCACATGAGTGTCTACGAAAGCAATCCGGTCGAATGCGTTTTCGACTACCTCTGGAAGTGGTCGAAAGTGGACAAACTCAAAACTTTTTATACCCCGTTTACACTCGTATTTAGCACCGTCCACTTGAGATCCGATCAACCAAAACGCATCTCAATACCAGGTGTAAACACGGCCTCGGTCAAACCCCAGTACATTGCATATCAAATGTTCTGCAAACATGGACAAAACTAAAGAAAATAAAACTCTGCTGACTTCACTGTTAACTAACTCATAGATTATATCCACCCGACTGCACCCTGGAGAGCCAGTCTCCTTGCGGAAGAGCTGCGATGTGTAATGTGTTTTAATTGGCATGCAAGGGAAATTCTGATGGGGCTTCTTATACTGCAGCTATTGCATGACCTACATACTGTTCAACAATTTCCCACACGTGCTTCGGCAGTGATAAGGGTCACTTTTCCAAAAGGTGTCACAAGAGCAAAGCTCAGCTCCTTCTTCTCAGGGTAAATGCACTTTTTAAGGCAATGAGCAGACAATAGACACAGCAGCCAAAAAATATCACTGAATAGTATTGTCATGGTCTTCTGCAGTGTGTCATGTACTTGTGTGAGTGCTGTAATATGATCTATTCAAGACCTGCCTCAGCCTTACTAGATTTCATGCAATATCTATAATATGTGTGTTATGTTGGTTGGCAATTATTGCTATGCAATTGCTAGTGTTTTTGGTTGTTTTTGAAAAACATAAGGAGTGCAACCTCAAGTAATTTCATATTAGGGGTTTAACTTACATTTATTCATCCTGAACCGTACGGTATATTTGTCACAGTTCGATGCATGCAATCAGAAAATGAATACAGTCAGTCACAGGTGAAGAAGAAGAAGAACATACAAAGTCCACTAGATAGTGCACACGCATTGAATGCTTTTTTTCTGTGCTCATGGACAAGGGAGAATACTTTGAAAGGTTTGCACACTCAACTGTGCGTGAAACAGAGTGGAAGGCGGAAAATTAAGTATAGGAGGATTGGGCTTAAACTTTGAATGTTTAAATTTAGTTTAAGAGGAGAACATTGTAACACTCCTAATGCACAAGTTTTATTTTTCATTATTCCATTTGTACTTTTATAATACAAGATGCTTTTTAGTTTTTTACCTTTTGTTTTTTATATCACCCCTGGAAAAAAATATGACCTATGCAAGAATGCATTCTGTTCACTGCTTAGTGCTTAATACACTATAGGAGGCTGTATGGTTCCAATATTGGGACTAAATGCCACTAGGTGGAATAAACTGTGATTTGCACTACTGTCTGTTCAAAATAAAACAAAAGAAGCAGATTTTAATGCCTTATTCTGCATGGCATATTCTACATCCCATAATCCTATAGGGTTGGGGGGTAATGAAATACAAGTAACTTAGTTACGTATTAAAAATACAAAATTTGAGTAACTGTATTTCATTACAGTTACATTTTAAAAGTATTTTAGATTACCAAAGTGATTACTTTGAATTCTAATGTCATTTAAACAGCAATTGGTGATTCTCTGACTCTGACAGTACGAAAAAGCGGAGTTACGTTTCATGTTTTCGACTGTTTTCATGTTTTGTGATAGTTGTTTGTGAGTCATTTTTCAGGTCACTGCAACTTTTTCTCATAATTTGTTTTCCCCTCACAATTGTGAGTTTGCATTTCACAATTCTGACTTCTTTTTCTCAGAATTGCGAGATTTAAACTCACAATTGCAAGTAATAAAGTCATAATTGGGAGATATAAACATGCAATACTATTTTTTTTTCTTGAAATTGTGAATTTAGTATGTGAGTTTATATCTCATAATTCTGACTTTTCTCAATATTGCGATTTTATATCTCATAATTATGACTTTATAACTCGCAATTGCAACTTTAAACCACACAATTCTGAGGGAAAAAGTCAGAACTGTGAGATAAAAACTTGCAATTACCTTTTTTGTGTTTGTTCCACACTTATTAGTATTCCAAAGTATTCTAAAGTATTTAGATTAAGTTACTAAACTTGAGTAATGTAACGAAATACATTACAAATTACTTTTTAAAGCATGTATTTTGTAATCTGTAGTGAAATACACTTTAAAAGTAACCTTCCCAGTCCTGATCCTACCCAATACCTAAACTTAACAACTACCTTCTAACAATTAATAAGTAGAAATTAGATTTTTTCTGAGACAAAAAACATAGTTAATATTTAGCTAATAGTGATAATTGGACCTGAAATTAAAGTGACCATTTTTCCTATTGTACCGAAATTGTACCAAACCGTGACCCCAAAACTGAAGTTTGTACCGAACCATGACTTTTGTGTACCGTTACACCCCTACTAAATAAAGTTCTTTAATGGAAACCCCCCATTTCATCACCCACTATGAAAAAAATTCCAAGCCCAAAAGCTTAGAAAAGTAAAAGCACATATCTCTTCAAAAAGTCAGACATTTTGAGATATCATTCGTGTCTGTAGCACAAACATTCCAAGATACATCCTTAGCAAGCAAAAAAAGTCCAGAAACATAAAAACAAAACAAAAAGTGTAGCCTGATTTCTGCATGCAACATGTTGAGCTCCGCCTCCATGCCGTGCAATAGTATCCCCTCTAAAATAACCAGATTTCTGTCCAAACATACTCTGCCACTAATGTTTCCTGGCCCACAAATTAATGGCTATGTAAGTGTTTCACTGAGATGACTGCCTGAGGCTGAAATGAAACCTCACTTTGATATTCTGTGTCTCTGTTGACCAATGTTACTGTTGGGGCCTCCAGAGGAGGTGTGTAAGACCACCTCTGTGTTATCGAAAAGAGCTTGGTTTTAACTTGCCCGCCTCCAGCGAACGCTTTCCGTGTGTACCGCGTGCCAAGATTCTAGATCATATGAACACTCTGAAGAATTAACAAGCACTCTTTCCAGATCTTTATCACAAAGAAAATGACCTTCCCTGCCCACAATCTTCCTGTACGCTGAAATAAAAGTCTTATTAACAACAACAACAAAAAACGTAGGATTATCTTGACTTATCTTGACTGTTGTGAGACCGAATTCACAGAGGCACTAAAAGAGTCGGTTTGCAGGGATAATATTACATACATTTTCCTGCTTGAATCTGTGGCAGAACAGTAACGTAAAGCTCTTTCCAGCTCAGCTAACGTGGTATTAACAGCTCATTTAGCTTCTGATGGGCTCCATGTGCAAAAACGCTTCGCCACAAGAGCGAGAGTCAGATCGCATGGATTTTTCAAGCCTTTCCTCATCGCTCCACACAAACCAGAACAAACGCAGAGAGCCAGCAGGAAAACAAATAGCTTGTCCTGGTATGAGAGAGTGTTTGTGTGTATTGCTCTCTTTGGAATCAAATGAGTAAGCAGAGAGATGGAAGGCCCGTGTCAGGCTGCTATGGGGTCTTTGCTGTATTTATTTGCTCTTATTGGGGCATTACATCTTCTCCAACAGGAAGTCACTGGTCTGCACTACGGTGCTGCTTTGAAACGGAGACGACTGGGGGTTGGAAAACTTCACCACCACAAATTTGTGAAAGAGTTATGCAACACAGTCTCTAGCGTTACATGAAAGCGTTATTAGAGAATGTTTTGTTTCTGTTTAGGGTGTGTGTGCGTTATTATCATAATTATTATGATAATTATTATCTTTATTACAATTTAATTACTTCAGTCTTCAGCATCACATAATCCTTTAGAAATGTAGAAATTGTAATAAATGCGACCAGAACATGAGAGACTTATTATAGTTATTATCTTACAATTATCTTAATTATTCCAGGTAGTATCATAATCTGATTTGTATATATACACGTACATATTAATATATGGTGCATAATAGATTAATCAAAAACATGTATGTGTGTGTTTTTGTGTTTGTGCGTGTGTACTTGTTTTGGCCATACTTGTGAGAACCAAATGTCCTCACTGATATTGTGAAATACTTTCTCAACCCATAGTGAGGACATTTGACTGGTCCTCACTAGTTAAAAAGGCTTATAAATCAACCAAAAGAGGTTTTTATTTAAATCTAGTGATGCTCACATGTTTCTGTGATGGGTAGGTTTAGGAGTATATGGGTTGGGTTAGGTGATAGAAAATATCATTGACCTGATATAAAATCAATGGAAGTCTATGCAATGTCCTCACTAAGATAGCAAAACAAACCTGTGTGGGTGTATGTGTGTGCGTGGGTGTGGGTGTGTGTGTGTGTGTGTGTGTGTGAGTGTGTGTGTGTTTATGTGGGTGTGTGTACTTGTATTCCTTACACTGTGGGGACCAAATGTCCCCATAACACAAGTAAAACCAGTAAATCTTGACATTGTGGGGACATTTTGTTGGTCCCCACAAGGAAACAAGCTTATAAATAATACAGAATTTTGAGAAATCTTTTTTGAAAATCTAAAATAGCAGAACATTTTCTGTGATGGGTAGGTTTAGGGGTAGGGGTATTGTAGGGGGACAGAATATTCAGTTTGTACAGTATAAAAAACCATTACGCCTATGGAAAGTCCCCACAAAACACAAAAAAAACAACTCTGTGTGAGTATGTAACGCTGTCCACTTTTCACAAATTGCACCCTTCATTTTCTTATCTCATAACATTACAGTCACATTACAGACATAACTAAAAATATCATATAATACAAATATAGTTTCAAGTTTGACATGACATTTCAAGGTCTGAAATGGGTCACTGGCAGTCGGTTAAAGTCTTAACAGTAAAGATTGTAGGTTATACAGCTGCCTTACATTCTGAAAAACAATTGTATTAAAAAAAACAGGACAAACAAGATTTAGCAAGAGGCCTTGACTTAAAATGGGGAGGAGTTTTGTCAAGTGTCATACACCAGAACTAATCTACACACAAACACATAGACATACACAGACGCGCTCTCTCTCCAGCATGTAAAGAGAGATGTCAGCATGCCTTTCACATCAGAGCGACGTGTATAATGGTGCTCTGTGGAAATCGGAATGACAGCAGAAAGAGTGGGAGAGTCGTTTATGGGAAGCCCCCCACTGTCCCTGCTTTCATCATGGAGTGCAGTTGTTAGTTTTTCTGTCTTGGCTCAGCATGATCTGGCAGAGAGGGAAGTTCGTGGAGAACGGGACTGCAGGGTAGAAGAGAGAGTTTCATTGCCTGAGGGAGCCACAGGTCTGCCAGCAGCAATCAGAAAGGCATACTTGCTCATGAGGGCCAGATATATCCAGATCTTTATTACGTTTTACGGCTTAAGCCCGTGCGCTGCCTCTGACAGAATGACTGATTGCATCATCTTAAAGAAACCCTCCAATCACATGCTTTCTTCATCCATTTGTTCCAGCAAAAAACATCTGCATCCACTAAATATCTGCAGAAATACTAGATGATCTACAGATACATAACATAAATTTAATACATTTTAAATTCTGTTGTTTTGACAGCTACTAGAAAAGTCCATCCCAAAACCTTTAATAAGTGTATTTAAAGGTACATTCAGTGTTTTTTCCCTAATAAAAAAATGTTCAGTAAGAGATTTGTTAGATTTTTTGAAAGAAATTAATACTTTTATTGAGCAAAGATGACAGTGAGGACTTACATTTTCTATTTCAATTTTTTTTTCTAATTAAATTTTTGAAATCCATTTCAAATAAATGCTGTTTTGAACTTTCTATTCAAAGAATCTTTGAAAAATGTATTATGGTTTCCTTTATATTTAAGCTTTAAGCAGCACAACTGTTCTCAGCATTGATAATATGACATTTTTTCAGAAATGTCCCCTTCTTAAGTCATATTCAAGTGATTTGTTGTTGGAAAGAACATTTACAACAAACTGAAAATGTATACAAGATAAGGTTGCCTACGGATCCTAAAATTTTAATAATTATTAACCATACGTCCTACTGTATATATATATACAGTACTAGATATATATATATAGCATAAGAATGCTGACGATTCTCGCATCTCAGTCAAATTCATGCTATTTCTGTTGTGCACAAAACATAAAATATGCTTAATATGGTGTGCACTTACAGCAGTTTCTGCTAAAACCAGATTCAGCCTCAAACAATGGGCAAGCATTCTTCCCAGTGCTAATCTACACATGAAAATGTTAAATATCTTACAAATATGACAAGAATTGCATATATCGATGTTGGTCAATGCAGGCTGTCAAGATTGAAATGCTCTAGACGCATATACTATCAGCGTTTTCTTGCAGATAAAATACAGAGACCAAACTTAATGCATAGGCGTGGTTAGTGTCTGCTAAAAAAAAAAAAAAACACTGACATGCCCAATTTGTCAGTTAACATTAGGACAAGTTATTTCCATGTTGTGCAAAACAAAACTCATTCATCAGTGCATGAGCTATTATAGTCTTATATTTAATGTCAGATTTCAGTCGTGCATTCTGAGTGAGTTGGGAGGGCGAGAGTGGGGGCTGACAGACCGGATATGTAAAAGTGAGTGTCACGCTGCACAATGTGTGTGTATGTGTGCGTTTGTGTTTTTTCAGATGGCGTAGTCGGGCAAATTCAGACCCAACCGCAGACTTTGGCAGCACGCCCTATCTGAGCCTAGTAAACGCCAAAAGAAGATACCTGCAATTTGTCATCCATATAAAATAACAGCGCTGAGCGGTAGAGTCATTCTGGAAGGCGCGCCTGTGTTACTCTGGGGATAATATTCAGCTTGGGATCCGTGCCCTTTCTGCTCTTTTTTTTACGATTACAATCTTTTTTTTCCCTCTTGCTTTATATTTTTACAACAGTTGGCAAGCCACAGTAACATGTTTAAGACTGAAGAATCTGTCCTGACTGCAGTGCTTTTGTATTCTGCTTCCAGAAGAGGAGAAAGGCCAGAGGGCAATGCATTAATTCTTTCTCTGACAAGATTTTCGGAGAAATGCCAAGGTTAGGTTTCTTACATGATGTGTAAGGCTTGTGCCCGTCCACAATTGGGCCGGCTAAATTACATGCTAGCTGTTAGAGATTTCACCCTGTCATTTACCATCAAAAGCTACAAGCCAATCCGGCACGAGCAGGAATTGAATCTCCCACTTTACGACCCACAATATAGTGTTTGCAACGAACATTGTAATAAAATGCACACTTTTAAATTCTTCTGTCCTACGAGACTGCTGGGAATATTATTTTTTTTTACATATATATATATATAATAAATATAAATTATATAAATTATATTTACATTTTTATCTTTTACATAAAAAACAATTTATATTTTATAATTTAAAAATTATAAATTTTACATTTTTAGAATTTATACAAATATAATTTATATTTTAATAAATATTTATATTTTAATTATATATATTTTCATTCATGTTTTTCAATAAAACATTATTAATTTATATTTATATATATTTTTTTATCAGAATACTCTTATATATATATATATATATATATATATATATGGCTAGTGAAATATATGTGTGATGTGCACAGTATGGGATGGTTGATGCATGTGTGTTAGCTGTGGTTAGTTATCTTTATAGAATTAACTAACTAGCACTCTGTCCCTTTCATTAATGTCATTAGAGTCTGGATTGTTCAAACCCTTTTATAAGAATAAGAGTTGTTTTGCTTTATATTCATGTTGCTCAGAATAGAACAGCACAGTTAATCTTGTGTTTTGTGTACAAGTGTGCTCAGGTGTAGCACCTTTGAAAGTAAATTCCTGCTGGATTTCAAGCGTCTGCTTGGCCAAAGGTGACAAATCTTGGTACAGTGTACTCAGCTAATCTTTAGATCTAGAGCCATCGATCTTTTTCACACATGACAAATACGACAGAATGCGAGCACATTCCTGTCTAAGCAAGGCCTTAGATCCTACTACAAATTATAGCGAGCGTTTAAGAGACTGATCAAACAAATATGGCACTGTTGTGTTTGTATATCTATTGTGCAGACACAAACATAAGTGGAAGAGTAATACCCACTACAAAGGTGAGTGCACACCAGTATATTGTCAGTAGACAGAATATGGTGTCATTCATCATTTAGCTCTCTTTTATCCAGCACAACTACAGGAATCAAAGGATGAAGCAGTTTACAGTGAATAGCTGGAGTTTAAGGGAGTTTTCACACTTCTGGCGGATGTAGTATGTCCAAAGAGAACATATTTTTTTTGTAGAACATACTTTTTTTTAACAGTTGCAAAGTAACTTCAAATGTAGTACCTATTCAGACAGTATTAGATTTGGGATGCAGCAAATATCTTGAGATCTTATGCCGAGTTCAGACTACACGATATCATGGGATGGAAGAATCGATCGTTTCATATTGTATAGTGTGTCACAGTGGATAACAAATGATGTCGCAGCTATGACGCTTTAAGATGTCGTAACTGAAAGACTAGCATGTTTAATTTTTTTTGATACTCCACAATATGTCATATCTGTGATGTTGACCAATAGGAGTACAGAAGCTCTCCCATAGACAGCTTGGCTAAATGAGAGAGAGAGAATTGTATTTGTGCTGCTAGGTGGAATTATGCAAGGTTTGGGAAACTTTTGCAACAATACTCCTGCCTCTATGATGTTTCTAGGGTTGAAAGAGATAAATGCTGGTGAACGATAGCGGAGACATTTCAGCAACCCGGCGAGTACTGGAATTAGCATTAAGCTAACATGCCGTTTTTTGTTTACGCTCTTGTTTCTGGAAGTCAGTTGCTAGTTCTACCTTGTCGTTAAAGGTAGCAAATGGGGGTGTGATGAGACCCGAGATTGAGTTCACGAGAATGAGAAAAGATTTTTACACAGTATTTTTAAGAAATACCCCATTAAGAAATACATGACTAGAAAAATAGTCTGCAGGTGCATTTGAAATGTTTGAGCTAATCATCTTTTAATGAATGTCCTTTCAGTTCTACTTTCTGAGTATGAATTATCATATGCTGTAGAAGACAACAATATACAAGCGCTGTAAAAGGTTTTGCCACAAACTGAACTGACTGGCTTCTTTCCTATATTATTTCAAATGAGTCTCTTCAGACCTTAGGACTGAACATGATTTAAGAGCTTCTACAACTTTTGACCTCCTAACTGAACTCCTTTCCACAAATTGATCATAGAAATAAAAAATAGTATGAATAAAAATGAATAACACAGTTTTCTCTTTGTCTTATTAAGTGCAAACATAAAGTACTCTCTTAATATTCAAAGTGCAAATAGAGACCCAATTTTTCTAAAAGCATGATACAGAAGCTAAGAGATGGTTACTACTACAAAGCCCAGCCTAAGATAGAGTTCATATTGGAAGATATTTGCATGCATTCAAAATGCGGGGTATTGAAATCGCGTTTGAATGTGCGCTCGCATTTTACTTTCTCTTTCGATCGTGTGTACTCTGTGAATAGGGCTGTGGTGCTGAGCACGTATTCTACAAGATCAGACATTTGGTCATTGTGCATCGAATCCTCCGCCATTGTCTTGTCAGTCATCTCGTTACTTACTCTCATCATGCGATCAGTGAACTCTGATTCCTGCTACACTACGTGCGACTCTGCAGCTTGGATGAGCTGGAAGGAATTGAAGCAACCAATATTCCAACTGAATTTAATTTTATTTTATTTCTATAAAAAGCAAAACGACAGTGGAGGCATAATGTGAAGTGAAGTGAAAGTGAAGTTGTGATGTATTGTCAGGTATGGTGACCCATACTTGAAATTTGTGCAAGTGTAAATGTAAATGTAGCAGTGGTATATTCTATCCTAATTTCACCTTCACGCTCCATCATGGCAATATCGTGAGACTGCTTTTCACCTTGACAAGAAATCTAGTCACATTTTAATCTCGTCACACCCCTAGTGGCAAACAATGATTGGTCAGGAAGCAGCCAATCAAGTAAAAGTAGTCTGACATGTTTTTTGCCCATGACAAGACAAGAATTCAGGAGTCAAAATCGCATAATCTGACACAATGATTATCGTAAAGGACAAAATATAATGAAGTCTGAACCTGGCATTAGTTTGGTTTACTTAAAAGGGATCTGACTTTGTTTGGAGTGTTCACATTAATTCATGTATGACTTTGAGCTCAGTGGTCGTTTGCAGGTTGGCACTCGTTTCACTCTAGGATTAGCAGGCCAATCACATCTAAAACTCCCACGCTGCCACCATTCCATTAGGTGATCTGCTGGGGACGCCAACATTGTCTAATTTCTTCTTGACATATAGGCTGAAAATTACAACGACTTTTCAAGAGCTGCCATCCATGAAAGCCAAAAGCTAAAGAATCCATTTGTCAAACGTGAAGGTGTGCAAACTATGAGACACACAAACAATCAGGACGAACAGGAAGATACAGTTGACTCAGTGCAGACAGTGTGTTCACAAGTAACTGGTCACGAAATCAGGTTGTGTAATGTGTTATTAGCGGCAGTACAGAAAGCAGTGTGATTGGCAGGGCCCTCTGTGTGTCGTCAGGAGCACAGCTGTAGACAGACACAGAGGGGCTGTAGCGTCAGATATGGAGGGGAGAGGGGGCATACGCTGCAGAGTCGAGGGCCAGCGATTCGCTTTGCTGGGCCTCTGTGTGCTTTAATAAACACATCTACTGACTGACGAGAAAGAGCAAAGAGAGAGAGAGAGAGAGAGAGAGAGAGAGAGAGAGAGAGAGAGAGAGAGAGAGAGAGAGAGAAAGCGAAGAAAAGGACAAAGAACTCCTGACTTGAACTCTATCACAGGATGACCCAAAAGTTAAAGGAATTATTGACCAAAAAATTAAATGATGTCATTATTTACCCACCCCCATGTTGTTCAAAACCTGTAAGACTTTCTTTCTTTCTTATCTAAAACAGAACATTTCTTAGAGTCTTTAGTGAACTCAAGAAACAGCTTTATCTGATTTGTGAACAAATCATTCAGGGCTGCATTTCCCAAAAGTAAATCACAAAGATTGTTTAGTAGATCATAGAGATCATCTACCTTGGCTTACGATGCTTTTGGCAAACAAAACCCAGACCGGTTTCGTGATTTGAACCACAGAATTGAGACGGCTTCATTGGGTAAAGTCATTTAAGAATTCTTTCAGACTTGTGTCCACTTTAAAAGTGGACTAAAAAAGAACCCAATTCACTTTGAGTCTACGTTTTTCCTAAAAATTAAAAAAAAAAAAAAATTACATTTATTATTTGTAATAATATGTAATATAATATGTTCATAACTTCTCTTTTCAGAGACCAATGACTTAAATTTTGGTTTCGAAAACTTGACACAAGTAAAATTACCTGCTTTTATGATGCTTTTATGTCCTATTTGAAACTTGAACGCTTCAGTCCGCATTCATTGTAATTGCATGGAAAACCAATACACCCTTCAGAATGTCTAAATCAAACAAAATCATACAAATTTGGTGGTTTGTGAACAATGAGCATTTTCATTTCTCTTAGTTCCCTTAAAAAAGTTCCCTTAAGTTCAATCTAATAAAATTTTGCTACTGTATTTTTTTACTGTAAAGTTCTTGCAACTACAGATGTAGTTGTACATTTCACTGATTCGTTTACAGTGTATCCCTTTAAGGTGTGTGTGAATTCCTTCTGAAATCAACCTGGGATACTCAGACTCTTCATCATGGCTGTTCCCATCTAGCCAGACACTGGTATAAAAAGCTTTGAGACAAACATAATAAGTTTAATCTCTCATTTTCTGACTTCCTCCAGACTACTGCCATTTGGACACCAGCAAAGCTCAAATTCAATTTGCAACCTTTTAATTACAGGGGTTTGCTTTCATCTTAATCTTACACTGATCCTCAGATTGATCCTCATATCATCTGCTCCTCGCACCCGTCGGCCCATCGTGACACGCACACTGCACGAGGCAGTGCTTAATGCTCACATTAGAGGAGTAGAAAGAAGACCCAATAAAGCAGGCTTAGGTGAACGGGCCTGACCGATATTAGATCTGACTCAGACACTGCTGCGCACATGTGCTCCCGCCACCCTCAAAGGCCCATAATCCTCCTTGCTTCTCAGGTGTTGTGTGTTTAGACAGCTTTGAGAGCACAAAGACACGTAAAACCCCCAGGCAGAGAAAGGACTCGGCCAAGCATCGCATCTGAAATGAACAATCTTGATAATGGAAACCACTTAAGAGGATAGAGTGTGTGAGAGAGAGAGAGGAAATGTGTGATACTATAGAGAGGTGCCCAGCTGTACGTGTCTCTGCCAGGGCGTGTGGTTTTGCGGTGAGTTTTGTGTGCCGTGAGATTTAGCCGTTCTGTTTTTTTCAAAGACTGATGGGGGTGTTGGCTTGTTTTACCCTTCCAACCATGGGGCGAACAGCCAACTGGTTTGTGAGGATAAGCCGTGTCTTTGTCCACAGACGACCTTTAACATGTCCAAACAGTATGGGACAGACAGTCTAAAGCCAGTATTTTTATATCATAAAAGAAGTATAGCCATATTTATGTTTTACCAGGAGACAGGAGTGTGTAGCTCTGGAAAAACAGTGAATCATCTAATTTTTTAATACACCTACTTGAACTGAAATGTAACTGTAAAATATGTTTATGGATTTCAGAGTTTGGTCTCTTTCTCTTCTATTTACATCTACTTTTCACCATTTCTCTTTCTCCTTCTTTCCCATCTATTTCTTTCTTCCAGATTCAGAGCTATACTGCAATAGTAAAAAAAAAAAAAAGAAGAGAAGAGAAGAGAAAAGCTTTAGGGGCTCGTTCACGTATTGCGTCTTTTGCGAGCTTAGATTCGTTATTTCAAATGTAGGCGCACTCATAATGGAAGTGACGCGGTTGCGACGTGCATACTTTGCATTTTCCAGGCGCAGCGAGATGAAAAAATCTCCACTTTTCTGAACATAGCTGTACAGGGTGGTTGTTATATCTCATCCACATAAATATCAATTTTCCCTTTCCTAAAACGTCCTCATCGTTGTGGAGAGCGCAGTTCATGGTTGTATAGCAACGACAGACGCCAAGGGAGCGCAAGCGCTTCGGAAAGATGGAGAAAACGGCAGGGTCGCGCTTTCCGATATGTAAACGGCCCCTTTCACTGCCAAAGTATTAATAACATTATACACAGTAACATTAGTAATATAATGCAATTAATTATAAAATTTTAATTATTAAATTTAAAATAATAAGACTATTTCAGAATAAAAATAATATAGTAATAAAAATATATATTTTATTATTATACTTTTTCATATTATATATACAGTATATATATATATATATATATATATATATATATATATATATATATATATATTATATTTATTTATTAATTTGATAAAAAATAAAATCGATTTTTAAATTTATTTTAGGTTATGCTTTCCTGTACATAATTAACCACTGTGATGTTAGGGAGTTGTGTGTGGTTGCCAGGGTGTTGCTATGTGGTTGAAAAATGATTTGAAGTATCATTGATGTCCACGACACAAATCGTGCCGGACAAGTTGCATGCCAATATTTACAACCAAAGGACAATCCCGAGTGTTAATGGATGAAAGAGACATAGAGGCACTCACTTATAATGATAATCTCTTTCTATTTATGTTTCTTTCATTCCCTCACTCATTCTGTCTCTCGGTCCGTCTGTGAGAAATGTTGGCGTTTTAAAACAGCAAATTGTAATGGGCTTTGGAAGAATGTTCTGGTAATGTGATACTGCAATTAGAGATTATTGTCTTTGCATAAATTTCAGAACAGGAGGGAGGGGAAGCTCCCCTAGGATAAGTGAGAAAAAGGCTGTCTTTGAGAGGCAGCCAGACCAGCCTTCCTCCCCGGGGAAGAGTTTCGGAGAGACACACTGTAACCTACACACATTCATACACATTTGCTCAGAATTTAACCCTGCCTCTTAAGGGTACCACAAGTGCTGGCCCGGAACTGATAAACATATCGAAACATACACACACACACATACTGTATGTGGCCCACCGCAAAAACGGGACCACCTACCAGAGAGGAGCTGCCAATATAGTATCACTTTACAATGAACTTCATGTAGACAGCACTCTCATACATATGACACACACACACACACACATTCCAGGGTGTGTGGAGGAGGAAACGCACATGTACTCACACCGCAAGTAAACACCTGAGGAGCTCACTGCATATCTGTGGGCTGTCTCCAGGAAACAAGATTTTAATTGTCTGAGTCTTTTATTGGGTCGTGCAAGTCCGAACAGGATCTTTCTTTCCCATTCATAAGAAAAGGATGACATTTTCTTCCATAACTCTTTTTCTTTCTATATTGCAAGGAAAGGACACATGCTTTGAGCAAACAAGAAATTGTTGTACCATACTTAAAATGAAGTGTGTACATTTTTATGTATTTTTTTTATGTAAACAAGTAATTTCTATGTTGTTTTAGCCAAAAATATAAATGCTGTAAGGTGCTTTCAAAACATTCTATTTGTTTACACACAGCAACATTGCCTCAACCAATCTGCTTTGAGTTTGGGGCGGGGCTATCTGTTCGTTCTGACCAATTACAGATGCACTGTATCTAAAGTTGAGAAAACTGAAAAACTTGAGGCAACCAGATCAACTTAAGAAACAAATGCTATAGGCTATCAACTCAAATTAAAGTTGGTCCGTTCTTTCATTAAAAATAATAAGCTCTAAAAACTCAAAAATCATGACTTTAGTTCAATAAGCTAAACTGAACATAAAATTTTCATAAAAGTGAAAAAAGCTTCTGTAAAGCTACTTTTAAACAATCTGTTTTGTATTAAGCGCTACATAAATACTTGCCTGTAAAAAATTAATGTTCAAAGTTTTAAATGCAACAAAGATTATTGGATTATGTTTTACAAGAAAATATTATTTGAGTCTTTCTACTTAAAAATGTCACTTTTAATTCTAATAATACTTGCCATTTCTTTGAAAATTATTTGTGAACTTTCTGAGAGAAAAAAGTGCTAAATAATGTTTTTCAGTCTGTGTACCACCAGTTTGTTGAGCAAGCTAAAAAAAGTTATTTCTATATACCAAAACAAATTGTTTATACTTAGTCAAATGGAAGAAACTTTAACGAAGTGAACACTAATCACTGTAATGGTGACACAAAACTTTCTTCAAGCTTTTACAAAAAACAAAAACAAAACCACTACTACATAGAGCTAAAGCATCTAATGAATAACATGAATAACAAAAATTTTTTTCTTCAAAAGTCTCCATGCTTTGACCAAAAACAACGTATTCAAGTGAATTATCAATGATCAAACTGAGCATGCTCAGCAGCCTTTTACTTGGACTCTCACCACAAAAGTGACATTGTATTGTAAAATTATAAAAAAAAAATATATATATATATAATCTTGCTGTTTAATATTTATTTTGTTTCTCATAATAAATGGGCTAAAAAATAGAAATTATTTGATGTAATGTAAACTTTTTTTTTTACAATAAATAGCTCAATCAACCTCTAAAACAGAGTTTCACAAACATTTAAAAGGTTTCAGTTTGCTGTCCTTATACCGCTTGTACACTTCACTTGTGTCTTTGCATTCAATGAAGCGTTTGATTTAGACTCAAACGTTTTGCTGTAAAAACTTGGAAGATTCATAGGGTATTAGCTTGTCGTTCGCTAAATGGTGAAAATAAGTTCTATGGCCCCATCGTAAATCAATTGTTTGCTCTCCATTTTCCCTCTTTCTCTCTCCACACACACACACACAAATATATACACACACACAAATGTATACACACATCGTTACAAAAAGCCACATGCACACGCTCTCCAATGTGCACATGCATGGTTTTGCTTTGTTGTTTTAAATGATCAATAATTTATGGTATTGTGTAGTGTGAGCTGACAAGGGCAAGCCATACACTAAACACTGCAGTCAAAGAGAATCCCAGCCTCATAAATCACAGCTGGGCTGGACCCCTCTGAATTTCACACACACACAAATAAATACACATTAACTTATAGCTTATGGCATATAACTTGCCAACTTGGACTTGTAAGTAGTAGTTGGTCTCACTGAACACCTACTAAACATCAAAATTTGAGTACGATTTTTTTTTTCAGCAAGCAAGCATGCATTAAATTGTTTGCACAAAATATTAACTGGTTTCAACATCATAATAAGAAATCTTGAGTGTCAAATAAGTATATTAGAATGATTTCTGAAGGGAGTATAGACAGGTGAAAATTTAGTTTTGCAGTAATAAATTATATAGTAAAATATATTAAAGTTATTTTAAATTGTTATAACATTTTGCAAAATTTTATTGCATTTTTGATCAAATAAAGCATAAGCATATTTTAACTTTCAAAACTATTTTTAAAAAATCTAAACTTGGTAGTGTAAATACTTAAAATTATTATGTAATCTCAATTTAAATATCTTTAGTAGTGGAAACTTGGTTAGCTACAACTAGTTAATTCAGTAAATGCTAACTTGTTAATTGGTGAACCAATTTTTCGATAGCATTATCACAATTGCTGATGTAGTACAGCAATATAGACAATTATAGACAAAATAATTTATATCTTATTGCATTTTTGATCAAATAAAGGATAAGAGCCTACTTTCAAAACCATTTTTAAAAAATCTAAACTTGGTAGTGTATGAAAACATCCTAGCAACCACATAAACACCCTGTCAACTGCATAGCAAGAATTACTCAGAAAACCTTAGAAATCACATTGCAATGCCCTAGCAACCAATCATGACACTCAAAACTGTGGCAGTAACTCATTTGCCATTTCCTCAGAAAATGTGCAAATCTAGTTGACCTTCAATAGTTTTCAGTCTAATAATCAGCAACCAGCTCTAAATTATAATTTTTTAACTTTGTAATTCATATCTGAGAGCCCATGCCATGAAGTGTTCAATGTCCTAATGATGTCACCAGAGCAGGGGATCGTGGGATAGGTCCAACAGACTGAAGGTGGGTTTGATGCCAAATGCTCCATCAGTGACTAATGAAACAGCCACAGTCGGACTAATGATCACTCAGGGAAAGTAAATAGATGGATCCACATCTCTGACTCCTAATTACGGCGTTTTCCTGTGGAGCCCTCAACGGACAAAAGCATCATCAATCCACAAGCTTCATCCATACGAAACGGAGGAAACTTCAGTATAAACTGTCATTAGCCAAGCAGTCATTTCATAATGTTAAAGAGAATTCATTATTTAAGGGAAAAGTTCATCCAAAAATGACTTCTGTGTCATTATTTACTCACGCTCATGTTTTTCCATGATTTATTTCTAGGCTAAAACTATTACAAATCATTACAGTTGAACAGCTAATTCAAATAAAGCTGAAATAGAATAAATTATAAATACTGCATTAAACTGAAATAAAATAAGTTAAAATATTATAATTATTAAAACTAAAGCTGAAATTTAAAAAAATAATAATTAATTAACAACAAAATCACGAAAAAGCTATTGCAAGATTTGAATAAAACTATAGTAATATATAAATAATACTAAAATATCACTGCTTGGCACATTCATGAGTTCATGAGATGTACGATTTTTCAGATCTTTTCAAGGTTACACTTTGCTTCGATATTCTACTTTAGTAACATTGCAAATACATGTAAACTTATTCATTAATTTGCAACTACAAGTCAAATGACTTTAGAGGAGTGGATTGTTAGGTTAAACAGTAAACCCTAACACTCAAAATAATTCGTTGATTTGAGTAGGGCAAACTTAAATTAAACAAATTAGTTATCAAATTAACTTTCATGAATATTTGGAAATTTCTTTTTCATTCAGTTCACAAAACTGTCACATTAAGTAATCTGAACAGTTTCATTGTTTTGAGTTTCATGAACTTGCTTCTTTTAATTTAGACAAACTTAAATTTAACTGAAACTAGGCTGGGATTTCTAGTTCCCAGCATGCTTTGCCATGGCACTCAAAAGGGAGAGTAAATCCTAAAATTAAGTGTTAAACTTTTTTTTTTCTTTTAAATTATTGTCACGTAGGATATTTGGTAGTGTTTCTGTTATGTGGGGGGTGGGGGGGTGAGCTTGGTTTGTATGAACAGTTATATTAAATTGTCTATATTGCTGTACTACATCGAAAAATTGGTTCACGTTAGCATTTACTGAATTAACTAGTTGTAGCTATAAGTTTCCACTACTAAAGATATTTAAATTGAGATTACATGACAATTTTAAGTTAAATGTATGAATGAGCTTACTCAAATATTTCAAATTAACAGCAATTAAAATGTAGGAGAACAAAATAAAAGTCTGCCAGTTCTGCCAACTTAAACTTTGAATTTCTTAACTTAAAAAATGGAACTTATTACCTCAAATGTTTTGAGTTTTGCCAACTTATTCGGGTTTTTGGTGTTAAGGTTCAGGAAATTAGAATAAGTCTCCATGTACTTGAAAAGCTACTTACAGTATAGTCTGTTAGGGGAGCATCGAAATAATACTCTAATGACTGGTAGTTGACATGTAGTTGCAAAGTTAGTTGAATGTCTAAAGTGGATTATTGAATTAAAGTGTTACCCTTTTTAAACAATCTGCTAAAGCCCAATTCACAAACAAGTTTGAATGATTCATTCAAGAATCAGAGTAAACTTCATTAACAGCTCACTGGAGGGGACAATTATCAGTGAATGATGACTACAATTTCCATTTGTCTGTCTCACATTTGTAAAGTTATTATACAGCTTCATAAGTATGGCCCACTTCTATGATGCTTTTGCAGCCTTTTTTTAATCTTGACAGTTCCAGTCCCCATTCGCTGTAAATTTGCATTGAAGAACAAAAAAGAACAAAAAATCCTAAACATTTTCCTCAAGGACAAAATAATGAGTCCTACAGGTTTAGAAAGACATGAGTGTGAGTAAAGTGTGTAAAATTCAAAATAACTAAGATTATAACATCAACATACATTTATGTGTTTCAGCAAATGTGTATATGAGAGAATTGTAAAGAGCGAGTGAAAGTGAGCCTCTGTGATCCCTGCTGCTGTGCATGTAAAGGCTGGAGAATGTGTTTATGGAGGTGATGGAGTTGTACTGAGCCGTCATTGGCGGTTGAGCAAAAACACACGCATACACGCATATAAACACGGGATCTGCTTTCATAAAAGCCCTGTAATCCCACTTCTACGAGCGCCTGAGAAAGTCAGGCAGCTGCCACCAAAAAGTAAACGTGTAAAAAATGTATCAGTGAATGAGTATGTGCATGTGCGTGTTTGTGCGCACGGACAGCTGTCTGGAAAGACGCTGCACACCTGCAGTTTGTGTGGTTCCTCATTCCCTATGTCTTTCTCAACCTGAGTGATTTTACCAAATCCTCCCCCCCTCCACTCCCAAGAAGGGCCTTGTCTACCTGCACAGGTCTGTGTGTATTGTTAGCTTGTCTCAGACTAGTACACGGCACTTTGATGCACTTCAGGCAGCTGGGGGAACATGTCTGGACCGACGTCTGTATGTTCAACCAACCTGCATCTACTGTGTTTGCAGTGGGTGCGATTAGTCCTCACCCAGTAACCTACAAAGAGCCTCTTTAATTGTCAATTGCTTTTTAAAGGTCTCTTAAAGCAGTTTATAGGTTATAAGCAAAGAAAACATTAGTCTGCAAAGGCAATTTACTCTGTCATGGATACCTGTGTCAGATCATTTAAGTACCTGAATGAAAAACTGTTACCCAATGGGTTTAAAACACACTCTAAACAAGAACATTTCTAGCACAAGGTTAACTTCACGCAGTGCTCAAATGTATCACAGTTTACACAAAAAATACTAAGCAGCAACTGTTTTTAACATTGATAATAATGTTTCTTGAGCACCAAATCAGCATATTAGAATGATGATGAACAGTTATTTTAAATTGAAAAAAGTTGACAGTATTTATGTTTTACTGTACTTTCACTCAAATAAATGCAGCATTAGTGGGCATTCAAAGACTCAAAATGAATTAAAAAAATCATTAAAAATCTTAAAGCGACAGTTCACCAAAAAATTATCCCATGATTTACTCACCCTCAACCCATCCTAGGTGTATATGATTATCTTCTTTCAGATGAACACAATCGGAGATATATTTCAAAATATCCGTAGTCCTCCAATTTTTATAATGGTTGTGAATGGGGTGCCGCATATTGAACAAAAACAAAAAAGCATCCATCCATAATCAAAGTAATCCAAACGGCCCCCGTGGGTTAATGAAAGCATTTTGAAGTGAAGGGATGCGTTTTTATAAGAAAAAATAACTTTATATATGCAAATAACTAGCTTCTGATGGATGACCGAACACATACGGCCCCCCATCCACAACCATTATAAACCTTGAAGGACTAAGGATATTTTTAAATATATCTCTGATTGTGTTCGTCTTAAAGAAGATCGTCATATGCACCTAAGATGGCTTGAGGGTGAGTAAATCATGGAATCATTTTCCTTTTTGGGTGAACTGTCCTTTTAATGGTAATGTGTGTACAGGGGCTGGACAATGAAACTGAAAGACTGGCCATAATAGTGATGGAGTTTTCACATTATTTTATTCACTGATTTTACATTGCATCAGTAAGAACAGAGAGTGAAGATTGAATTAGCAGAGCAATAGCTGTACATAAAATATTGCAATCCACATAACATAATGGGTGACATATAAGAGTTCAAAAGAGGACAAATTGTTAGTGCGCATCTCACTATCTAATCTGTGACCCGGACAGCAAGTTTTTGTGGTGTGAGAGCTATGGTATCCAGCATAGGACGTAGGACGAACCGCATCCATCAGGAGAAACTGTCGACGCAAGAGGAAGCTGTCTGAAAGGGATGACGAGGAACTAACCCAGACTGTATCTAAAAAAACATAAAACCACAGCTGCCCAAATCACTGCAGAATTAAATCTGCACCTCGTCTCTCCTGTTTCCACCAAAACTGTTCATCGGGAGCTTCACAGAGTAAATATTCATGGTCGGACTGATATAGCCAAACCTGCGGTCACTCGTGCCAATGCCAAATGTATTTATTGGTGCCAACAGTGCAAATCTTGGGCTGCAAAGAATGTGAAACACGTATTGAGTTCACCTTTATTGTCTTTCCCACATCCATGGGAGTTACTGTGTGGAGAAACTCCAAAGAGGCTTGACACCTGGACTGCTGCGTGTCCAGAGTGAAGCACTGGGGTGGATCAGTGATGGTTTGGGTTGCAATATCACGTCATTTCCTACTGTGCTCGATGAATGCATCACTGCCAAGGACTACCGAATCATTCTGATGGACCGCGTAGTTAAAACATTGGGGGGGTGCCGTGCATCAGTATGATAATGCACCAATACATAGAGCAATATTTGTGACGGAATGGTTTGATGAACACGAAAGTGAATTGAACATCTCCAATGGGCTGCACAATTACCAGATGTTTGTGTTTTTGAGCCACTTTGGGATATTTTGGAGGAGTAAGTCAGAAATCTTTTTCCTCCAGCAGCATCAGATAGTGACCTGGCCACTGTTATGGAAGAGGATTCTTCCAATCCTTCACCATTCTGAAGGATTGTATCTGTCATTCCCAATAAATATTAAATATATTAAATAATAAATATCCCAAATCCTAATAAATTATTGTGGTTTAAAACCAGGTGTAGTTTAAACCCCTGTATAGTGTATGTATAGGCCTAAATCATAAATGTGATTAGATGATGATGATGATAAAAAAATAAATAAATAAATAAAGTAAGTAAGTTCAGAGCAGCTCAAAATAACCCTGCACCCGTCACAAATCAGCAGAGCTGTCAACACTGGAAGCATCCAATTTAAATTTATATAAAAACACCTGTAATGTCATAATTGTTCAACTGGCCACCAATGGAGAACACTTTACCATTTGAGACTCCTAACTTATAGTGAGTGTGCTCATTAGCCATTTTGGTTTTGAAATGACTTGTGAAGTAGTTTCACAGAGGTAGTTTCTGGTTACAGAAACCAAAGGCGTTAGCATCCTGAATTTAAATTCTTGAAAGCTAATTACTGCTGGTGTGCATCCAAAACAGCATGAGTCAGTTATTTATGAGCCTCATTTTTCACTCCATCTCTCTCTCTTTCTCTGTTTGTCTCTTTCATTTTAAGACGGTCTGTACCTTTCTTCAAAAATAAACACCCTGCTTATTAGTTGCACATAAATCAACTCCTTCCGTACTGACACTATATGTTAGACTTCATAACCTTAACCACACAAGAAGCGGATATAGCCAAAGGTGTTTTACCACAAAATTACTACAATAACAGTACAGACTACACCTCCCTCAGAGTTACAGGTGAACCTCAAGATTACCAGCATGTGGCTTTATCATCAACTATATCCATCATCAACTCAGAACAAACAGCTAAAGCTCTACACTGCCGATTTTCAAAATAGTGAAGAAACTGGGTTGCCTGAACATCTAGCGGACTACAAGCCATTGAGCAATCAATCAGATTGTGTTCTTTAAAAAGTCTTAACTTAGGGTGTGTTCACACTTGTAGTTTGGTTTGATTGGTTTGTTTGGTCCCGACCCAAAAAAAACAAAAAACAAAGCATTTAGTCTTGGTCCGCTTAGCGTTCACATTGGCATTTTTAAGACCAAACCTAAAGATACTGAACCTAAAGGCATAGGGATACATTCACAACCTGATTGGTCAGCTTTTATGGCGTATATTTTGTGACGGAACTTACCTTACATCCAAAACAATGCTGTGTGCTGGGCTAAATGCACTCGTTGTATGTGTTCACACTAACTCAAATGAACTGCACTAACACCTATGCTGGCCAGGTATGTTTGTATGGCAGCTGGTTTGATATGGTTTAAGATGGTCCTCCTTAGTTGGTCATGAGCTGGTTTAAGCTGGTCCTGAGCTGGAGCTAGTTGATTAGGACCAGCACTTGACCATCTTAAACCAGATCAAACCAGCTGCCATACTTCAAACATACCTAACAGCATATGCTGTTTTTTTTTCAACAGACCTATAGCACCAGGGATCATTCAAATTGAACCAAACATGCCAAGTGTGAACACACCCTTAAAAAACAGAACATTTCTGAGAGGATTTCATCATGCAAACAGTCTAAACACAAGCTCTCAACATGCATACATATGAATACTGTACATATAAACACATAAATGAATATATATAGGTAAATTAGTAAATTTGCCCCACTAACTAGCCATTGTGACACATCCCAACTCTTCATCATAAATGTTTATGCTTACAGTTTGCTTAATGAGAAAAACATGGAAGAAGAACAAGGCTGTAATTTCCTGTATCAGTTCATCTGAGGCCAGAAACCAGACTGGTTGAATGGCCTTCTTTGTTGATACTAAGATACGAAGTCAGTCATTTGCATGCAATGATAAATGTTGTTTACTTTCGACTTACACATGACTGAGACGACAGGTAAGCAGAATGAAAATGATCTATGTATGTGCTCCGCTGATTACAAGCCACACACATTCAAATACACACACATGGACGAGTGAATATTTCACACTGAGGAGGGAATTATAGTTACATGATGCATTCTGATGTTTGCTGTTAAATATTGAGTTACTGGTTTACATTTATTGGCCATATAAACTGGGTGATATCCATCAACTTACGGCTCATCAGTAGCAGCTCATTTGGGCCATTACAACCAGTGGTGTGGGGGGGGGGGGGTAGTCCACCTACATATTAGTTACAGCCATACGAAAGAAGAAGGGCAGCTCATTTTAAACCCAACCACCCCATTTAAAAGTATCTCACCCATTTTTCTCTTTAAGTAGACCTGGAAAGGCAGTTATGGGATTTGGGTCACTGAAATCACACAGTACCTCAGTCTGCACACTCCCCGGGAAGCCTCGCACCCTCTTTACCCCCTCCTTTCACACGAAGTACGAGGGTTCAGTCATCTCCTCATTTCACACAGTGTTGGATAGCAGGGTCTATATTTGTGTCTCTATTAATGCAGCAGAAAAAGGCTCTTTTTGGAACAGAATACTTACCACATTTTGCACAATATTATACATACTGCTATAAAACTTTAAGAAAATATGTGGAAACAGTATGCAACAATAAATGTTTCAAACAGTAGTTTGCTACACTATTGTCATCTAACCTTACAATATTGCATGTTTAATTCAGCAAGTGACATCTAGAATCATACAGTGAGTCCAAATTGAATTGAATATATTATTCATTTGTATCATTATATCTTTCTTTTTTTGTTTCATTATGTATATATATATATATATATATATATATATATATTTTTTTTTTTTTTTTTTTTTTTTTTTTTTACTTGATGGTATAGGGGGGTTTGTTAATGTTGAAAACTGGGCTGTTAATGTTTCTGGTCTTATTACATTTAGTTATGAATTACTATACGTAAATCATAGCCTATATTATAAAGGGCAAAAATCAATTATTTGCCATTCTTATATATTTTGATGAGTGCCGTTACACATAAATGCATTTATACATAAATACATAAGTATATTTTAAAAAATTGTGACTGCATTGTGAAATACTGCCTTCCATGCAGTGTTTTGCTTTGCACATTTTGTAGTTTCCGTGTATTCGATGCATGCAGCATATTCACTTTGCATTCTATCCACTATCAACAAACTACTTTCAAGTTACTTTCATTAGAAAAACAGTAGACTAGTATGCCCTATATCTGCTGAAGAGCCTGTTATGCATACAGTACATCACCCCACTTTAAGTCTGCCCTTTACTTTGGGTCCCGTCTTGCTTGTGAACACAGTCCATCTCTCTCGACCTCTCTCACTTTAGCACATCTCTGCTGTGAGCACAAATAATATTGAGATTTCCTGTTTCCCACAGTCCAGCGGTGCCTACAGAAACCCAACCGAGCTGCCAACCGAGGAGTTGTGGAGGCCTTGACTCAGTAAATCTCACATTAGACCAACACACACATACACCAACACTTGACCTGACAAAGCCCTCTGTCTCTTCACAAGAAAGAGATTGATCTCAGCTCTTCTGAAACATCAGATTGTGCCTTCAGACCACAGCAGCAGGATTTGGAAGGTAAAAAGCCATTCAGTGCTGCATTTACATCAGAATCACAGTAATTATGAGCTGTCAACAGAGATGTTCACATCCGAGGAGAGTCAATTGCATCGTTCACAATCAAAAATGAATCGGTCAACGGCAAATTACCCACTAAACTAATTCAGGCTTATTTTCTATTGTAAAATCTTAAAGAACAACCGCAAACAAGGAAACAGTGGCTTTAATAAAACAAAAATGTATAAATATACTTGTTTATAATTCAAAGAATAATTCAAAATTTAAATACATAAACACTTTAACTGTTAAAGTCAATTCCAATTTTTCAAATTAACTTTTTTACTAGCTGAAAACTTAATTCTGACATGGCATGCACATACGTATCTTCAAGGAAAATTTTTTTTTTAGGAATAACATAAAATTTTCAAATCAGGCCTCATAAAGTATCTATTCTGTACTGTAATGTCAATGTGTCATGCGAAGAAGGGATTAATTCAAACCATATAGTGTCAAATATAATAAACAAACTACAATAACAATATAATTACCTCATCTGTTAACACAAAGCCGGCGAATTGCAGAGCTTTTGCAAACATATCCACATCGCTATGATCAGATGTTTTCTTAACTGCTTTCTCGCCGCTGCCATTATAGCTGTGTGGAAAGCGCGCGGCACATATTTACATATCCAAACGTCGTTTTCAGTAGCGTGGACGCCGTTAGGATCTGCATTAAAAGTTATATATAACGCTGCAAAGGTATTTACATCTTCTTTTTATTTCTAGCCAAAGAACTCGTACACCTTACATGTGCACAAGTGCGAGCACGAGTGATACATCATTGGCTGCAGTTCACTTAACGGCCTCTGGTGTCGCTAATAACCCGCTGATTTCTTCGAGATTTTCCTGTTGGGTTTTATAATGGAGGTTTTCGATTTATAAAATAAATCCTATGGTAAGCGTAAACATAACTTGGAGATACTTTGACGTTTTGTTCTACAACGTAAAACGTACGTTTTAATAAATAACTAGATAATTTACCATCACATGAATTAAAAATATATTAAGAAAACAGTAGTTATAAAACTAATGTTTTTACTATATTTTTGATCAAATAAACGAGGCCTTGTTGAGCAAAAGAGTTTCAAAAACATTAAAAAAAATATTTCCCAGCCCAAAACTTTTGAATGTATCATGTGATGTAGCATTACAGTATAAAGGACACTAGTGTTGTTTTCTAAAAACAAATTAATATAAAAAAGGCTTATTAAATAACATAATTCACAATTCCAAGCGCTAAGGCCACTGAAAATGAGGGTGATGTGGTATATTGGGTTAATCAGCCTGCCTAAAGACAAAGGCACCTGATAGTGTGGGGGGGGTCACAAAAGTAACAGAGGCAGGATGAAATGTGGACATGTATGAAGAAGGGAAGGAGAACGTTTGAGGAAAAAGTGAAAAGCAAACGTCTGTTTCTCTCACATGAAGGCAGAGGTTTAGTGGCCTCCAGTGAATGCAGACCCTGGGTGGGCTGTCTTACCCTCTCCCTGAGGTCCTATTCTCAGGGAATAGCCTCGGACAGAGACTGAGAGAGAGAGATGGCAGATTCTTTAAGCAGAACACAGTGGCCAGACGCTGCTTCTCCATCTCACCTCCTGGCATTCCTCTCAGCAGTCCCGCTTATTATTGGAGAAAATTTATGAGGTCATTCATTTAACTGGATTTAAATGACATCGGTTCTGGTTGAGGAAGCATCATGCAAACTCCAGGATCATGTGGGCTAGAGAAAACAGTCGACCAAATAAATCAGCATGAGGGAGAGAGAGAAAGTAAAAAAAAAAAAAAAAAAAAAAAAAAAAAAAAACAGAGGAAGAAAAGGGAAAAAAATACAGACAGTACACAACTATTTCATGACAGGTTTCACTTTCACTGTTGATATGAGGATGTCTCTGCCCAGTCGGTGTCTGCACAACAAACACCACATGAGAGTAAAATTTGCTTTGGCAAGTTGGATGGTACATTCGAAAATATAATTTTCTTAAATCAAGTTTATCCACTATATCTAAACATCTTTAAAACAATACATTCACTAAACTAAGACTTGTTTTCAGATATTATATCTTGAATAAGGTTTGTTTTTCTTACCCTACTGCCAAATTGTGGTAGTTTCCAAGAGGGATAAAAATAGAAAATTCCACTACATTATTATTTAAAAGTTTTTGAAAGAAGTCTCATGTTCTGCATTTATATGAACAAAAACACATGGAAAAAAACAGTCATACGTAATATTATTAAAATGTAAAATGTGTTTTCTTTTTTAATATATTTTAAATGTAATTTATTCCTGTGATGCAAAGCTGAATTTTCATCATCCTTCAGAAATCATTCTAATATGCTGATTTGCTCAAGAAACATTTCTTTAAAAAAAAAAATCATGTCCCTGTTTATATCAGGTGTCTTTAACAACTATATTCTAAGATTTAAATTAATAATTTGATATTTTATAATAATTGATTATTGTGTACAATAATTATGTCTGTACATTGTGGGTGCGTGTGTCAGAGTGCAAAAGAAATGAGTAAAGAGAAGAACAGGAAGCATATTACACAACAGGCAAATGACTTCAGGCACTTTAAACGCCATTATACAGACACACATACTTCAGAAGAAATATAACTCACAACACAGACCAGTACTGCTGCAGGGCTGAGAGAGAGAGAGGCAGACAGACAGAGAGAGAGAGAGAGAGAGAGAGACAGACAGACAGAGAGAGAAAGAGAGAGAGACATACAGAGCGAGAGAGAGGGAGGAAAGACAAACCACCTGATCTGAAGAATTAAAAAAAAAAAAAAAAAGTCTCAAACTGCACAGGTGTCAGTAGACAATAATCACAGTTTCACCATTCCAGTTCCAGACACACTGTATATGTGTGTTTGGCTTGCATATTAATGGCTGTGTAGGCAAAGAGGCCTGCATTTGCTTTATGTTTGTTACATTAAAAGTACCAGGAGAAAGGAAAAAGAGAGAGAGAGTGAGTGAGAGAACGGACCACCCACTGACTGCTGGAGGAGTGATGAGACCCTGAGGAGATCTGAGAGCTCCATCTAGAAACAGCCACCGGGAGGGAGAGAGTTGCCGTATCCCTCTCACACACTCACGCACGCATGTTACACCTACCTATATAAACCATTGAAAAATGCCAGCAAGATTACATAGATTTTGAAACGGCAGATGCATTGAGTCACATCATTGTTTGTTTTTCCCAACAGTAAGTTTGACTCCAAAACCACTCCTGGCAAAACACAACATAAATCAAAAAGGAAATGTAATTAAAGGCTAATAGCTCAAGTTTATTTTGCATCTTTCCAGATCAAAAGATATTAGGCACGGTGGTGGACGGTCACACCTCCAGATATCTACCGGCCCCAGAGGAAACTTTTAGTGAAACATCAAGTTTGAGCGGTTTCTCCTAAAATTCATTATGAGAAAATAAGAAAGAAATTAGACAAAATGTCTAAAAAAAGAAGTAAAACTGAGATAGTACTTTCTTGTTTGATATAGTACACTTTAAAAAATGCTGGATTAAAAACAACCCAAGTTGGGTCGAGAATGGACAAACCCAGCGGTTGGGTTAAATGTTTGACCAACCTGCTGTGCAGTTTTATTTACCTCAACTCTTGATTAAAAAATACTGCATTGCTTGCCTATAAATGTACTCAGAATATGTTGGAAATTAACACTAACATGTTTAATAACTGAACATTTATTAATAAGTTTAATGAATAAACATTTATTAAATTGCTTATTAATAAATGTTCACCGTTTGATTATGTTGCCTCCAGTAATTGTGTGTCTGATTTTTAATTTCCAACCTTTTTTGGGTTAATTTTATGCCAGCCATATAGTATTTTTTTATTCAAGACTTGAGTTAAATAAAACTGCCCAGCACATTGGGCAAATATTTAACCCAACTGCTGGGTTTGTCCATTTTCAACCCAACTTGGGTTATTTTTAACCCAGCATTTCTTTTAGAGTGAATTTCTTTTGATTGACTGACTGACAATATACATTATTTTTCGTATACATGTACATTGTTCTCATCGACAGTCCCTTTCCCTGATGTTGTTGGGCAGGGAAAAAAAGAATGAAAACAAAGGTCAGATATAATACACTTACATAATAAAAGTATAATATAAATATATTCTCTTAACAGAAAAAAAACATCTGTACTTTTTTCCTCAGGAGAACAGCAGAAGACTTCAATTTGCTCTCCATTAAATCTCACTGGTGTCCAGGAGAAACAATTGAGATCTCCTTTATGACATTTCACAGACTCTTCTCGCATCTCTATTACAGCTCGTACCTCTGCGAGTCCTCTTCCCGACAGAAAGCTCCTAAGCTCTGGGCAGGGGCCTCCTCCCCGGGGTTGACCCCTGCCGCTCGGGGTCGGCATCCTCAGCGTGCAGTCAGCCTCTGTGGTCTGGCTTCCTCTCTCCGCAGAGAAACCAACACACGCAGTGGCTGCGGCCGCTAAAAGAAAACACCCGCTGCTGGTTTAAGCCATAGGAGCTCATCTGCATCAGCAATAATGAGCTTGCTGTGCAGAGCCAGGATAAACACACTTAAAACCACCACAGAAAATCCAGCCCTGATTCAGCAAGGCTTCTGAAGCTATCACAGACCCATTCATCACTAGAAGTTTATTTATAGGGGCTAAATTTGGGTGTTTTATGAGCAATAAACATTCTTTACATACAGGAGGATTAACTCAGGACACTGATTTCACCATTGAATCACATTGAAGCGAACGGTTTTAAGTGCAGTTTGTACATATCTTCGTATTTATTATAAAAGAGGGTGCAAACAGAACCAATCATGCCATTCGTTTTGTGAATCTCCACAGTTCATCTCTTTGGGGTCAAGTGAGGTCATGCATCAACTGTACCAACCACTGAGAATGAGAGAATGCCAACTCTCTCTTTCACACACACAATGGGGACACTGCATAAACGTATATATATATATACTTATTACTATAAACTTTCCCAACCCACACCCTAAACTGCATTTCCCTTTCTGCATTTAAATAAATAAATAAATAAATAAACGCCCTAATTCTAGCCCTTGCAAACGCCTATGGGCATTTTTTGCATGTAAAATAACAAATAATACATTAGTAGTAGACTTGAGACTTGACATGCTATATAATCTAAAACTACTGTAATTGTTTTCAATTAAATTATTTGAAATAATTATTATCCTTCAATTAGAATGATTTTAATTATTATGTATGAAAATTGAATTCATTATTTAATCAAATTTATTATTGTTTGTAATTATTAACATACATGCTGTTTTTATGATAATATGTTACAGTGTCAATTAATGTTAACATATTATGTCACCAAATGACTACGAAAAAGTAGTAATGTAACGAAAGAAAGACCAAAGCACCTAAAATACACTGTGAAAAGAAAAAAAATGAAAAAGAGGAGACTAACACTGCAAAAATATTTAATAAGTTTTTTTTTTCAGTATTTTTGTTTTCCAGTACAAATAACATTCTTAAGTCAAGATGCATTTACATAAGAAGCAAAGTTACTTAGATATTAGGTTTTTTTATGTATCAAAATTAAGTGAGTTTGTTTAAAATTAACTTAAATATAAAGGGGGGAAAGTTTATTTTTCTTACACCTCTGGCAAAATTGTTTTTCTTCTTTTCAGCAAAAACTCAAAAACAAAAATAAAACTTAATATCTTGAGTAATTTAGCATCTGATGTAAATGTATCAATTTAAGAATGTTTAGAAATTTGTATTGGAAAACAAGACAAGTGTACAGTGTACACGCTTTCCCTTATAAGTGTCTTAGACAAACATTGTAAGATTTTGGAGGTTCTAAGGATGCTTCTGAGATTTGAAATTAAGATTCTAAAAGTAATAGGGGAAAATTAAACAATGAATTCATATTTGTTGATCAAAAGAAAAAGAAAATCACCAAGCACTTATAGGTGTCTGCAGATCTGTCTCTATCTGCTCTTTCAGTAGCGAGCAGGGCTGTAGAAGCGAGAGGAAAAGGCAGGAAGCAACAGAGGCCACTGCCTCCCTCAACTTTCCATTAACACGGACTGAAAATCTACAGGCTCTGCCGCTGCAGTCTAATTTGCATCAGTAAACATTCATGCAGCTCCTTCAAAGCACAGCGGGCAATGAGCCACGATGCTGGAATGTGCGTGTGTGCGAGTGTTCATTTATTGATTCTTGCTCCAGTGTAAATTACCATTGAACTTCATGTTTACAATTCTGCATAAGTTTCCAGTATGTATTTTTGCACGAGGGTGTGTATTTGTCCAACTGTATGCACGATCGAAAGAAGGAGAGAAAGAAAGCATAATCGTGCACTTTTAAGTTGCGCCTTCATTGCCACCCAGGGTGCATCGACAGGTGTGTGAAAGGTGAAGTGGTCCATCACGAGAGAGAGTGAGCCATCTCAGGCCTGCGACCCGAAAACGTGTGTGTCCAAACACGCCTAATATAGACGAGTCACCTGATCCAACATTAGAGAAGCAGTACTCCTCTGATGCTCACCGCACCACAAACACAAACTTGAACCAAAGCGCCACGGGCAAACAACTGAAAGTGCATCATTTGTGCATGCGAGCGCGCAGTCTGTCTCAATGCGGATGGCAGATTTAGCAGTAAATGTTGCATTTAGCATCCCATCCAAAAATTCTTCATCCATCTGCAAATTTACATATGCATAAACAAGAAACATGAGGAAGCAATCCAATGATCTATTGTAAAAATATCCCTACATGTGAAATGAAACAAGAATATAACAATTTAGAATTCCGGTGTGCTTAAAAGCATTCTTTTGAGTGGAAAAACTACATAAAATGACAAAAGCAATTATTTTGATCTTTGATAGACAATCATTTCTGGCTCTACATTGGCTGACATAAAACAGGGTTTCCGTTCCCTTTCCAGCTGTCTATGTCCATCCCATTCCACTGCAGATCACTGCTGGACCACAAAGGGGAGCTGCAGCTTTTTGGAAAACTGCAGACACACACACACACACACACACACATATTGGGCTTCCATGTTTTATGGGGACTTTCCATAGACATAATGATGTTTATGCTTCACAAACTTTATATTCTATCTCCTAACCTTTCCCCTAAACCTACACATCAAAGAAACGTTTTTGCATTTTAACATAACTTTGTATGATTTATAAGCGGTTTTCCTCATGGGGTCCAAAAAAAATGTTCCCACAAGGCCAAATATTTCTGGTATTGCCATCCTTGTTGGGACATTTTGTCCCCACTGCGTAGGGAATACCTGAACCCCACACACACACACACACACACACACAGTACCAACAGACATGTTACTCCATGTCTAGAAACCCAACAAACTAAAAACAACACTTTCATCATGTCAGCATGAATCTTTAACATAAAAGAAACTCTAAATAAGACCTCGAGAATAAAGAGCAAAAGTCTTTAGCGCAACGACACTGCGAGGCGGTCCAAGGGCGTAAACAGGCTTCGGTAAATATCATCACACATGGGCTTTGCCAAATATCCCATGATTCCAAGTCCCACACAAACCCAGGGCTGTGAAGATGAATGGAGGGAGAAATTGGACCCAAACACACTCTGTCTTTTTTTTTTTTTACCCTCGTCTCATTACTGTGTTTTCGCTCCTCTCGTTTTAACCACATGGGAGGTTACTACAACACGCTGCAGCAAGAGGCTTCACTCTGTTGTCTGTTTTTCTTTTCTCCGCTCGCCCAAGATTCGCTCCATATTTCAATCTGGGTGAGGGTGTAAAAAGAAGTCTGTGTTGTGAATTTTGTGTGACTGAGAGTAGAAAAGGAGACCAAAAAAACAAATAATATGCTCACACAAATCACAATTCTTTTGACTAGTGAAAATAGAAGAAAATCCCAACATTTTTGTGGTGATGCACTAGATACGGGAGGAAGAATTTTAGGGATGCATTTAAAGTGAAGGGATTTAGGGTGGTGTGTGACTGCATTTTCTAAGGTGCTGAGAGGCAGGTGATTCAGAAAGTGTAATGCTGAAATGTGCTGCACAAGACAAAAAAATTTAATAAATTACACACACACACACACACACACACATATATATATATATATATATATATATATATAAATACATATAAATATTGAAAAATATTTACACTAAAAACACAACATTTACAAAATGTTAAATGGATAGTTCACCCAAAAATGAAAATTAAAAAATTGTCATCATTTACTCACCCTCAAATCGTTCCAAACCTGTATGACAACTTGAAGGTGAGTAAATGATGACAGAATTTTCATTTTTGGATGAACTATTCCTTTAAGTACATGAAAAATCCTCAAGAATGCAGTGTGCTTAAGAATTATTATACAAAATTATTGATTTTATTTGATCAAAAATCTGATTTATACACACACACATACAATACAAACAGAGAAAGAGAAACTAACAATCAAACATGTCTACATTAATATTCCCCAACAGAAAAATAACATAAATAAGTCAAGCACTATGCAAAATCACATTAATGAAACAAATATATAGCCCATATTTCCTCTTTTTCAGCAGACTAAAAGAGCTTCAACTGAAATATAGATATAAATAATTAATTTGTCTGTTATAACAACATTATGAAAAACAACAAAATGCACTAATATTTAGTATAAAAACATTAAATATAATGAGTGTAGTAATGAAATTTAATTAAGTAATTTAAATATATTAGTATATTCTAAGAAAGATTCAGCATGGAATTCAGCTCTATGCAACATTAGATCAAAGTTGTAAAAAGATCAAAGAATCAAATCACATTAGAAAAAACAAATATCTTATAATTTAGTGATTATTGCATATCATAATAAATAAAGTTATTATAAGTCATGCAATACAAACAACCCATTTTGAAGAGGTTAAAAAAAAAAGAAGTCATAACGGAGAAGTATATGTCCTACTGTATGTTCTTTCTTTCGCCTTATTATAAACCAATATCTTTGGAATTCAGAAAATGTAATTGCCAGAGCAGAATGAACCCTTATATTAAAAACAGGAAACGTTATCTGCCCTACTATTTTTCTCAGTCTCAAATGTTCGTGCCACCTACTAAACATGTCTTAATGGATGCAAATGGAGGAAGTGCGTGACAAACATAATACGTGGCTTGTACGTGCTTTGCGAGACGCGGCGGTCAATCTCCACCTCTCCCATGACACTCTGGCCACCGTAAAAAGCCATTGCACGGGTCCTGCTGGAGTGCCAGGGATTTCCATAACTGGTGAGGGGGTGTTGGTCCCAGTGAGCAAACGTCAACATGCCGTGGCCTTCGCACACAAATGCACACATATACACATTTTCAGACACATCCACCAGCATATGTATGCAGTGCTGTCAATGACACCAACAGAGTAAAACACATACAGACATGCACCTTCACGTTCCATACACAGCACCGTCCGCAGCTACCCGACTGGACCACATGCTACCTCATCTCTCAATGTCAGAACACACTTCACAAAGTGATCAAAACAAACGTGTGGAGGCAGCCAGCGCCAAGATGATGAATCTCTCTAATCTTCAGGGTCTGACCTGCCTTGCCATCTGATTGGCTGAAAGGCAGTTTTCTTTCTCATAAGGCTGTGCCACGTTATGATAGTCAGCACATCCACTGGAAAACACGAAAATGGATTTCGTCACAACTTTTGTTATGCTTACGGCACTTATAGAGAGTTTATTAATTGAGATTAGAATCTCATATTCCTGTAGCTCTAATAGCAGAGCATGGCGTGAGCAACGCCAAGGTCATGGGTTCAATTCTCAGAGAATGTATGACAAAATGTATTAGTTCACCCAAAAATTAAAATCATCCCATGATTTACACACCCTCGAGCCATCTTAGGTGTATATGACAATCTTCTTTCAGACGAACAAAATTGATATATGTTTAAAAATGTCCTGGCTCTTTCAAGCTTTATAATGGCAGTGAATGGGGCGATTTTGAAGCAAAAAAAAGTAAATCCATCCATCGTGAAAGTAATGCACAAGGCTCCGGGGGGTAATAAAGGCCTTCTGAAGCGATGAGTTTTTGTGAAAGAAATATCCATATTTAAAACTTTATTAATTATAATCACTAGCTTCAGGCAGACGGCCGTACGCATCGATTCGTGGCGGAAGACTAAGCCCTGACCCGACGCATGTCGTAATGATAAGTGTGAAAGCACAGAGGATACAGAACAAAACACCAGTCATGAATTAGAAGTCTAAAATGAGTCATTTTAAAGAGAAAAGTCTGAGGATTTTAGTTTGAGAGAAGAGGAGCTTGAGTTTGTTGCACAGCCTTATTTGTTTAAATCGCGTCACGGGTTACTCTTGTGGCGCAAGTCGACTTGCGCAAATTGCATATGGTCGTCTGCTGGAAACTACTTATTTTAGATAAAGTTTTAAATATGGATATTTTTTCCTACAAAAACCCATTGCTTCGTTTCCGAAGGATCATAGCCCCCCGGATCCGTGTGTTCAAAATCGAGCCCCGCATTCATTATAGAGCTTGGGATAGCCAGGATATTTTTTAAATATATCTACAACTGACCCTTGGCCGGGAGTTTGATTGACAGGCGTTCTAATAGCGCCAAATCCGCTGTTATTTCCGACAAAGCAGTCAAGTGAGCTGGTAGATTAAAGTCGGTGGACTCGAACTTGAGAAATTGTGTGTTCTGACGTCTTTCCTTGGTTGAAAAAGACATTAATTCTTTTTATTTAATATTTATTTAATGGTATAAATGAATTAATATAGGAAGAGATGGTCGGTTCACGAGCCGCTTGAACTGAGGAGCTGCAGCATCGTCACGACACATTAAAGAGCCACAAAATGGTGTTTTCCGTTTAAATTTCTTTAAAAATTACTAAATTTGAAATCTGAGACTGTTTCGTATCAAAAGTACCTGCTCTGTCTTGTCTGTCGATGCATTGTCATTGCTTCACGATGTATTTCTCACTCCGTGAGAACATGATGTGTGGCGTGAGGGCACATGATTTGTCAGACACAGCAAGAGAAACTAAAGGGGGCTGAAAGAAGAAAGTCATATACACCTTAGACGGCTTGAGATTGACTAAATCATGCTGTTATTTTCATTTGGGTGAACTATTAATTTAAATGCAAGTTGCTTTGAATTAAAGCATCTTCCAAATGGATGAAGTTTGGTGTGGAGTTAACTTTGAACCATTTCCACAGAGAAATTGCTAGTAGATTTACTAGTAATAATTACAGTGACAAACAACACATTTATTTTATTAATTACTATTATTATTATTATTATTATTATGAAGTAGAACGAATAAAATTGTATCTTCTAAAATTTACTCCAATAATCTTTTATTTGCATCATTTTTCACGGTGTATATCTGGGAATTCTCTATCATTTGGCGAAGGACCAGAATTCTTCCAAATTTAGCATTTCACTCAAACCCCATATTGTTCACAAGCCCATGTGACTTCCTGCTCTTCATCTGGATGGCAAAGATGAGGAGCACAGGAAAGAGCCATGGCAAATTCCTGCACGTTTTGCCCTCTGTGGACCAAACTTTATTTTAGATGGTTTTCCAACAAAGTCATTTGGTCATTGTGACTGGGGGTGATGAGTATAAACTCACCATTCTGAGATTTCAAAGCATCTTATGCTAAATTTAACTCTCAGGGATCTTTCTAAATGAACAAGTCATATGTGCAAAGATCATTACTGTGTACCCTCCTTAAAATGGCGAAAACTTTAATCCTATGCATAATGGCGCAGTGTCATCGAATTACAGTCCACCAATGAATGAAATGCAAAAGAAACCAGACAGAAAGTGGGCGTTTTGGGAGTAAAAACAGCAAGACATGGAGTCCTTTACTTCTGTCAATCATGGTTGGTCTTTACAGTAGTCCAAGGACACACATTCATGCTCTGCATGACCAGCTGAAAACAGGCTCCAGTTCTCAGAAGGTAATAGAGAGAGGACAGCAGCGGTCAGCAGTAGCAGCAGGAGGGAGAAAGAGAGAAAGAAAGAGATGAGCTTGCAATCTCTCCGGAACAACAACATGAGACCTTTGCATATTAAAATAAACACTGGCTTGTGTTGGTGAAGAGGTCAGGGAAAATGGTGAGATACAAACTCTACAATAAATTGTAACTAGTGATAATTACGAACAGAGATTCTCCTTATATTCAATTCAGAGCTTAAAACAAATTAGAGAAACAATTGCATCAGCTCTTTCTGAGATGGAGAAAAAGGTCTTAATTAATTTGGAAGATCACTGCGGCTCTGAGTCCATATCATGGGTTTTTTGTAACAGGAATGCCAGCTATTTACCAGCTGGCCAATGGGAGAGCTGGAGAGGGTTTAGGTGATGATGGGCTTGCCGCCTCTGCTCAGATAGGAAAAGGATACTTTTCAAAAGCTAAAAGCTTTCCCATTTTAAAACAAAGGAGGGGGGTGATTTTTCAGAAAAACCTCATTCGTGGGACATTCCAGGCTCTCTCTGTGTTCTGTGAGAAATCTGCTCGACAAAATATGTTTTCGTGACCCTTTCAAAAGTGCCTGGATTTATATGCAGCATGAACCTGTGGATGACCACTATGACCACATTTATCACACAGTGGAAAAAACACACGCCAAGTTTAAAATAAAAAAGGACTAGAAATCTGTCATAAATTGTCAATTGTCTGCACATTTAACATTAAAAACAGACACCTGTAAAATCATTACCATCCTCCCAAACATTCCCATACTGAAGGAGAAGTACAGTTGGAAGGATTAATCCAAGATGTCACAAATATATATATATATATATATATTGTGTTCAGATTTTACAAAAAGAAAATCATTGCAGGGTCCGTCCCAAGATGTGGAGCTCTTAATAATGATATTAATAATTAAAGGCACATCTGTCGAAAATATGTATTTTTAAAATACATTTAGATTTTTAGTAGTTATAGATCACAGTTCAGTGGTCTATGAAATTTCTTAACATTAGTCTAAGCAAAACTGTAAGTTGGGTGGACAAATTATTATTAATAATAATAATAAATACATGACAAAGTTATTAATAAAAAGAAATAATAAATGCTAAATTTATACTGTCATACTAACAGGTACAAATTCAAAGGTCAACTCTCTCCAAATGTGCGTGACAAACAGTTGCTCAGAGGTCAGTATTTGTTTGGACACACGAGAATAACTGTTTCATTGTATCCATGACCATTGTGTTTTTATGTCCCTATACTCAAATGACAAAAATAAAAAACGAACAGTTTAACAGGAAACATGAAATTTTGAGCCAAAAAGGAAGCGTGTTTACAGTAAATGTTCTTTAACCATGCCCAGTTCATATCCCCAGTTATTGTCATATTTCCCGTTACTGACAGACGGATCCCATGACAGGGATGCTGAACAAAACTATCAAAACGCAAAAGAATGATTTTTTGGTTAAAAACATATTGATAACCCCACGCAAGAAACACATTTAGATATGGATCGAATTATAAATAGCTAAATTAACTATTATAATCTTATTATTATTAATTGATTGCAAAAAATTTAGCAATAAAATCACTGCAATAAAGCTTATCGCCGTGAATAGAAAACGAACATAAACCTCAACGAAATAAACCCTAATATTTTGTTTTCTTGACTTTGTTTAGGAGTTTCACAACTAATATTGCAAGAAAAAAGAAAAAAAAATTAAATATATACACCAACACAACTACCACCGGGGTTTCATTAAGAACCTTTAACGTCCATGGAAACTTCTTAATGTTGGAAGGTTCTTTAGATAATAAAATGTTCTTCACACTAAGAAAAAAATTGTTTTAAAAACTGTTCACTAAAAAAAAAAGAAGTTCTTCTATGGCATCACTGCCCTTTTTATTTTTAAGAGTGTAACAAAAGTGGTTAATATTACTATAATTATAACACAAAAGCCTCACAAGGATTTCCTTTAAACAATCAAACAGCCTGTCAGACACAAATCACTATTATTATGTGATCACAAAAACTAGATTTCATTCATCGTGCACCCGCATTCCGACTTTTCAATTAGCCATAATTTATTTTAGGGCGCATTTTTTGCGTTGTAGATTTGCACCGCTATGTGAAACCGGTCTGGGAATCAAGGGACATCTACTCAGCAACCCAACTGTCAGCGGTCAACTGCTCACTTCCTGCGGGTCTTACTCAGGGATTTGGGCTAATATTTATATAGGATAGGATTTTATATACCGTCCCCATACATGAATGCTCGAAAATCAGCGCCGCGCGCTCCTCTGACACGCCATGATTTATTATCTGCTAATTGATATCGGGTTCTAATTAACATCTGACCGTTTTCCCTCTCCAGGGTTTTGTAAAAAAAAAAAAAAAAAAAAAATTGGAGAGATACCTAAAAAACGCCTGGAGGCACTGTGAGATACATGCAGTGTGGAAGGATCCCATTCATGAACACTGGATGCTGAAAGACGCAAATATCACAACCAGATCCCAGTGTAAAACATGAAAACGGGGGCTGTTTTTTGTTTGGGTGTTTGCAATGGCTTTCCCTGCAGGTTAATCATCTTCGCACCTTTGAGAGGACACAGAACATGTCTTAACTTATGAAAGTTTCTAATGAGGCATCGAGTCTCGTGTTACCACAGAACCCAGAGCCCGCGTGCAGGACCACACACTTCACGAAACTCTGAGAGAGTTATGCCCCTTCATAAATATTCATATAAAAATATCAATATCCATCTCTTTTTCTTTACTATGAATAGGAAAGTCACTACTATTAATATTGCTATAACTTCGAGAAATAGAATTGCAATATATATTAACGGTTTTTTCCAGGCCAGTGGATTCACAAACCCTGGTTAATCTACAACTAGTTATTTATATAACTTAAATTTATATATAAATACACGGGAACCATTTTAGGTTACGAAAAAGTTCTCTTTTTTACCGCTTCTCGCAAATAATGACAAGATTTTTATTATTATTATTATTATTACTATCCCATTTGGATTCACCACTAAAAACTGAATTTACATTCTTTTGAGGATTCTTGATCGTTTAATAAATAAACTTTTGTTAATATAATGGCGTTTTTTAAACGCTGGATGAAAATGAAGTAGGTTATACGGCTTGTCGGGAAAAAAATAAGGCATTTAAATTAATTTTCATTCATTTTTCGAGCATTTAAAAACATCCTCGGATAGTCGAGTTAGTTCATGCTAATATCTTCTATATATTTGCATAAATGAGCACGAGTTTGTTCTTAAACTATAGAAACGCTTTGTCCAGATTATCAACAAAAGAGCCGTAAAATAAAAGATGAAAAATCCTCGAGCATTTAATTTTCCGAACTAAATGAATATAGTAAGCTATGGCTTTCAACATTAATTTCATTATTTCAGGATAGAATAACGTGTAGCAATGGATTCTCTGTATAATTTTCATTTGACTCCAAATATCGAATATTTTTTTCCAGCATCTCCAAATGGTCCTCAGTTATTTTAAACAGAGAATTAAGTTTAACGCAAATAATATTTGCTCTCAACTCACATATGGAGAACAACAACGGCCATTATTACAAAAAAAAGATTCTTTTTAGATTAAAAAATAAATACATAATTTATCAACCTGTGTAAATGTCCTCTAAGCGTGACAGAACATGAACTTGCAACAAAAAACAAACAAAACAAAGACACTTTATTTATATGTCACGAAACTTTGATCCAGTCAAGTATTCATATTTGAATTCTAACTTGAGCTTTATAAGCTAAAATGATTCGGTGAATAATTTAAGACGTTTAATCTCATATCATCCTGTGTCTTGAGGATAAACGGCTTCTACTTTAGATGTAATACGGTATAATATCCAGGAGCGCGCGCACACACACACTCACACACACCTGGTGCATTCTGAAAGGCGCCGTTGAGAGACAAAACAGGAAGTGTGTCTCCCTTGAAAACATCATCCAAACCACAAATTAATGGTGTGCACCCATCTTAAGCTGTGAAGGTCCAGTTTAACACAACGGAAGGTTCAGAAAAAATATAGGCGAAACATAAAAGCTTCCAATCTTACAAATAGACACAGTAAATATTGAATAATAATTTTAAATACTCCTTTAATTTGTAAATAAGAATTCCCTGTAAGGCAAATTGGGTTAACTCTACAGGCTAAATGCAATTTTGCCCCTAAAGGTCGGAATCCGCTGTTGAATGATTCTCTTAAACTTGTACTTGTAGATGCTGTGGTGAAAAAAAAAATCAACTCTTGCTTTTTTTAAAAAGGGGGTAAAACAATTTATGCAACACATTTTAATCTTAATATTATCATCTGAATATACGCATTTTTCCTTGCGCAAAATCTAAGATCTATGTTCCGTTGCGCAACATTACGCTCTGTCCAGTTTTTATCAAGCTCTGAATTGTGTCTGTTATCACCTGAGTATTTACAAAGGACGCTTCCGACCTGACAGTGATGAAGTGATCTGGAATCAAAAGACACATCTGATAAAAGAAGGAAATACTTACGCACGCCTGCCTTGATCTCGCGCAAAATCCCAATCACTGCAGCCATTTCTACAAATATGAAGAAAAAGTCAAATTAGGGAATGCGTCACAAATGCAACAATTTCCTTTTCGGCAGCTTTTAATGCTGTACTCCAAAATAATGATGGAAAAATATTCATTTTTATGTTCAAATCTATTTAATCAAATCATGTAAATGGTCCAAATTATAATCAGAAGAATAGAATAGAAAAGAATAGAATAGAAATGACAGGCCTATTTAGAATAGATACGTGTTGAGATGTTACTAATAATAACTAACTGTAAATAATTATTTATATATAATTATTATGCCCACACACCTCGAATCTTTCCTTATAAAAGAAAATAACATTTGTTTATTTACGCACGATAGCATGCTTACGCGCAAGATAAACATCCAAAAACAAATAGTGTTAAGCTGAAGTGAAAACAGTGGTGTGGTTAACTAGGTTATCTCATTAGTGCCCTGCTGCTTTCGCCTGTTATTCAATCGCCCGAGTGTAAATTAGATTCAATCCGGTTGCTATCGCTGCAGGTCAACAAAACATAACTTTTGTTTCTATTCATTAATTATGAACCTTGATAAGCCGATAACCAGTTAGATATTGTATACCAGAGAGAAGGGTCAAGTGCCTATAAGCCACGCGATACACTGCTGACGTTTCATGTGCACTTGGGTCATTATCTGGCTGCGTGGACGTGGAAAAAAAGCAAATATTTCAGCAACATAATGTCTTGCTCACAGGTATTGACCATTGAGAAATTTATATAAACACAAACATGCAATTTGATCAAATGAAAAATCTGATAAACTATTAAGGGCATTGATCTGAAGCAAAGAAGAAGAGCTTGACTAAATGGGTGAAAATTCATTCTTAAAGGTTCCAATAGAAATAAAAAAGAGGGTTAAACTTTCTGAAATTAAAAAAATATATATGTTAATAACTTTTTTTTAAAAGAGCCTATACTGTAACATCCGGAATCTTTAATAGCAGCTCAAAAACAACATGCAGTGAGCCTCAGATGTTGCCTTTGTTGAACGCACTGATAGGTCGACCGCTTAAAACCGGATTCATTTAGCGAGCAGGTCAGAGTGTCTGCGCGCAGTTCGCTGGTGTGGTTCAGTTCAGAGTGTCTGTGCATGTAATGCTTTCCACTACCGGTGGGAAAAGTCACAACATACAATTTGCTGTAAAAGTACAGCAGGACATCCGCGTGACGTTTTCTTTTTCTTTTTTCTTGCCAGTGAATTCAAATTTGCTACAGTGATTGACAAGGTCTTATTCAAATAAAACATCCCGCGGAGAGCGCGCGCACTTTTTTCAACCGTGCACGGGAGGCGTGGAGCTCGCGCTTCTGACATTCTCTCCCGCAGTAGCTCTTCTCCAGCGAGCCTTAATGACATCACCCAGACACCGTGGCTGAGGAAAACTGTTTTTTTGAGTGTGTGTGTGTGTGTGTGTGGAAGAGCGATGTTTTAATACAGCCGGACGTGTTCGAGCACATCTTTTAATCGGAGCGTATAAAGCAGAGCAAATTCCGTGGGAATAGTTTGTTTTGAAAACAGTGGAGCGCAGCAACATCGCCAAAAAGGCCCTTTCTGAGAGAATGAAACTTCGAGTTATTGTTTGTACTGTCTGTGTTCTCGACATGGAGTAGCTCGGAAGGGGGTGGAAGCGGTGTTCCTTGCCTCGGTTTCTCGCTTATGGACGACAGTAGTCCCCTTTCTCCAAAGGCAAATGCTTTCAGTATTGCCTGTCTGATTTCAGCGAGGGATCAAGCAGGAAACACAACATTTGACAAACACGCCACTAGCCTGGACAAGCAAGTGGTGCAAAACTGCTCCAGATCCATTAAAATGCATTACAGCACTGTCACGCGGGAGATGGAAGGTACGGGCACGATCTTGACAATAACCTTGTGATCATTTATAATGGCTCGCGCAGTTTCTTAACACTTTCGAGAAACTTTCAGCTCTCGCCAAAGACGCGTGTGTTTCAATATTCTAATTCAGAATTCAACACTGCATGTTTACGCCCAGCGCTTTCAAGTAAATAAAACGCCGCGCTTTCCTCTCACAGACATAACTGCAAATTATTAGTCCTAAGTTGCACATTGGCTGCAACTTGTAAAACGGGCTAGAGTCAATGCATGGTCCTCAAACGACATAAACCGGCCAAGGAAACATTAAGTCTGTTACAAGCGCGCGCAATGCGAAACGAAGCTTGCAGAGTTCCACAGAAATCTAGGAAACTCGGATTCCACCTTCAACCCGAGGATGAGCCTGTCAGACGAGCAGTGGCGCGGATAAAACCAGCAGTGAATATAGGAAATAGCATTCGAGAAATAGACGGGAGACTTGTTCCTTCGCAACATTAGTTGTTTGTCCTTGTTGCGCGGGTGTTTGCTTGCTTTGCGAAAAAAGGTTACTCTCCGTCGTGCCAGCTAACCAGTCTATTGTTAGAGGAGGGTGGTGTGGGCGATACACTTATCCAAAAGTAAATGGGTGCCGGAAAGCCCATTATAAGGGGCGCACTTCTCTGTCAATCAGTCTCGTCCCAAGGCGAGGAAAGGCACATTACCTGCAGTTCCTTATCTAAATAGAAATAAGAACCGGTTTTATCGCAAAGGGGAGGCCCTATGTGAGAGATAAGAGAGAAGTCTGGATTTCAGTTTAGCAGAGGGGCAGGACAGAGGCCGCTTGGAACAGTTCACAGCGCGCAAGCCTTTGAAAACAACGGACCGCGTACGCGCACACGTTTAGATCATCGGTAATCAATACGAAGCTACTTAGGAAGACGTTTTACAGGTTCAGCGAAAAAGTACTTCTAAGTACTTCACCTAGGCACAATGCGTTAACCTAGAAGGAGACCATCGTTCTTAAAGTTCTTGGATACACTTATAAAAGAAGGAAACTTACGCGACGCTCTTGAGGACATCGTAAAATTACTGTACATTTGATAATCATAAGCGAACTCACTTGCATATTGTTGCATATTTTAATCTCGAGTCCTGCGCAAATTGTAAACCCAACTTTTGGAATGATTTCAGCAATATCAAGCCCGTGGCTGACGCAGCTGTCCCATTTTTGCGATGTTGCAGCCTTCACGACCAGCAGCCTGAGCAGTCTCAATACGCCCGGGAGTTACCATCTCTCTCCTTCGCCTGGGGATCCCTACAGCCATCACGAAAGCCAGTTTGAGCCGTGCCCCGCTGCCCAGCACGGCTACAACTATTCCGGATCCAACCCAGCACAGGCCCCGGCGCAGGGAGACACCGGGACGTCCAACTGCTCCTCGTCGTCTTCAAGCTCAACGCCGAACAAAACGCTAGTCAAAAAGAACCCTAAAGTGGCCAATATTAATGTACAGTTGGAAATGAAGGCGCTCTGGGATGAATTTAATCAACTTGGAACTGAAATGATAGTCACAAAAGCTGGGAGGTGAGTTGACAGCTTTCTATAACCGACTGAACTTTGAGATCATCTGACATCAAGCTGCTGTTGTTTTAATACAATTGATCGGCATTTACGCGCAGGGAATTACAAAAAGATTAGTGATTTTGGATTTAAAACTAAGAAACATGATGTTTAACATACAATTAAATATCCATTTCAATTGTTTGAAATACAAATTAAACTTCATAATCAATCCACTTGAACTACTGATGCGTTTAGCATTATATAGACTATCTTTAAGGATTTAATAAGCCATTGACCATTTTTATGAGCGACTCGAAATCTCCTCCTTGCACGGGAAAGACATATTTATCATCAATAGGTCTGATTCTGAACAAATACCCTTAACAGTTCATTAGCTTAGCACAGTCATCATAGCCATTTAAATTGAACTGTAAACAGTCCATTGTGTGTATTTACACAGCGATAAGACAGATAGCATGAGATACAGTACATTTTCAGCTCACCTGTGTGCTGAAGGGTTCCTGACTGGCTTTCACGATTAATATGCATAGCTATAGTCTTTTATTTGTACAGCTCGGTCTGTTTATTCAGGTGAATGTCGAGTTTTAGCTTGCATTTACTTCGTGCAAAACAGAACATATATATATATACTATATATATAATATATATATATATATATATATATATATATACATATATATATACTATATATAACAATATATATATATATATATATATATATATATATATATACACACACACTAAATGACTAAGATAAATACACATATTTGGATATAAGCAGGCCTCAGTCAGGAAGTTGGCTATTTTACTTTGATGCTCCAAGGTACGTTTCTATCAGCAAATTATCGTTAAAATAATAAGTCATGTGGCAGAAGGAGCTGAACGACGCTTGCCATAATTTTAGAAGCATCTGCGTAAATACTGACAATGAGGTCACTAGACCACTGCATGGACCGTTCGTCTAGTTTAGTGTTCATTTCTTGCAGCTGCTGTGGCCTGCTTTAACTCGAAGCAGTTCAGTGGTGAATCAAACACCGCAGGCATCGTAAACAAATTTGCCTTTTATTCTGATTGGTAGCTGAACGTCGCGATATCTCTGTTAATATTAGCTTGACCACATATGAAAGTGCATTTTTTCCCCCAAGGCCTGTAATGTTTCACTTATATTTCAGTCCAAATTGCTTTATGGTGCAAAGATTTGCACAGAACATTTTTTCTTTCATGCATCAGCTATAGCGTCACTATACCTTCCAATTTATATATAGGCCTGTATCGGTGAATGTGTGAAAAAAAATTTTTTTTTTGGAAATAGATTTTTCTATTTAAAGTCATATGTTTTAAATCGAAATATTATTTTTGTTTGCATTCATTTAGCTTGTCATAATTTCTGCCATATTTTTACTCAATTTTTTTTCTTTCGTCAGTAGGCTGGGTTGAATTAAAAGTGGTCGAAAAGTGCAATGAACTTACCACTTCAGATAACTTATTACTGTAACTTTAGCACCAATCTGATTTTAACATAATAATTTTTTAATTTCAGAAGGTATATATAAATATTTTTTTTACGTGTATATTGAATGTCACAAGAAAGGTTATTAATTTTTCACCTGCATGCTTTTAGGAAGGAAAGGAAAGGTTTTCTGGTTTTGGAAGTTTTATTAAATTTTATACAATAACTAAATTATTAAACACTAATCCATTAAGGTTAATATATCTCAAATGCAATTGTCATCATGCTAAGTAGCTATACACTTAAAAAAGAAAAAAACGTTCATTTATTTAACCAATAATTCATATAAATTAATTAATTAAAAGCAAATAATAAAACTACAAGTATCACTCTGCAGAAACAATGCGTTTTTCTTGATGGCCTAAAGACGCGTATTCTTAATTTAAATACATTATCTGCAACATGGCATAAGAGAGTTATCATTATGAATCAAAGAATTAATTCTGCTATAATGACCCTTATGAAGTAATGGCTTTGATTCGTAATGCTTTGATTCGAAGCTAAAAGTGAAAGATAAAGGGACTTTAAAAAAAATAAAAAAAAATAATGAGACACATTTTACCTGGTTTTCCGCGTATGTGTTTGCGCGCGCGCAAGGTCATCTGTCATCCACTGCTCTGAATCTAAGGAAAGGCACTTTAAAAGCTACTTTAGCTTCACCTATCCACAACTAGAGCCCTGAAAAGACACTCGCACTCACCGAACAATGATTCCAGGATCACTTTCACTGGTATGCGGCATGCAGCTTCAGAGGGCCGCATACAGAAGCGTTTATGATTTCAGAATTATGTATTTGTCGACCCACATTTGAGCACAGCATGCGCGTGTTTGTGAGAGAGGGAAAGACTGCGATGTTTCACAGGAGGTCCGAAGTGTGTTGGAGATAATTCGCGCGCGTAACACAGGACTAATATCAGTTAAAATTGTTAGCATCATCCGAAAACATCGCCATAAAAAGAGTCCAATGAAAAAAAGGATTTAATTAATATAATCACCTGGTTGCATTCTCCTCTCCAGACGAATGTTTCCTACATTTCAAGTCAAAATATTTGGAATGGACCCAATGGCAGATTACATGCTCCTGATGGATTTCCTACCGGTGGATGATAAACGATACAGGTATGCCATAAGCCTCGGTACAATCCATTCTGTCTGCATTAAAACTAATAAACATATTTCCACGCTGAATCAAACGTTTTATTACTATACTCGAATGCGCATAATGTCATATTATTATAAAGTGTGACTAAAGAGCGCAACACTCATTCTCCTTCTCTGTACTGAAGGTATGCCTTCCACAGTTCATCGTGGCTGGTGGCGGGGAAGGCTGATCCAGCGACTCCAGGAAGAGTGCACTATCACCCCGACTCACCTGCCAAAGGAGCGCAGTGGATGAAACAGATCGTTTCCTTCGACAAACTAAAACTAACCAACAATCTGCTGGACGACAACGGACATGTATGTGCAATAAAAGTGTTTATTATCACACATTGCCTTTAATTATGAGAGATTTGGCTTTTATTTGAGAACAGCACAGACCAGTGGAAGACTGAGAGGAGTAAATATCATTAAATTAAGCACGTGACAAATCGACTCAGTATTATTGTGGCAGTGGAAACAGACCTATGAGTATTTTGGACGTCAATTATGCGTCATTAATTAATGTTTTGATTGCTTAGATCATTAAAGTATTTTTAAATAAATGTATTAACGTGAAGTAACCTACATTTTCCAAATAATACGTTTATATTTACTCGTAAACGACTACAGCGTGCCTGATTTCTATTTATTTATTTATTTGTTGTTTATTAATCGTGTTAAATTATATGTATTGCTCTTGCAGATCATACTGAACTCGATGCACAGATACCAGCCCAGATTCCACGTGGTCTATGTGGATCCTAGAAAAGACAGTGAGAAATACGCGGAGGAAAATTACAAGACATTTGTTTTTGAGGAGACCAGATTTACCGCCGTGACAGCGTATCAAAACCACAGAGTAAGTGCTCCTCTGACACCAACTACTGCTTTTTCAGAAACACCTTCCTGTTGTCGTATTATAATCACATAATTATTATTCGCTTGTAAGTCGCTTTGGATAAATGCGTCTGCTAAATGATTAAATGTAAAAAAAAAAAAAAATTCAAATTTTTATAATCACATAATTAAACCACTATTTTAAGGAGAAATGCTAATGTCCTCATTTGCTGCATATACATATGCATTGCTTCATTGAATCAAGTAAATCCGAGTACCGTGAGGTTATTTTTTATAACCGCATGTTAAAACTTTTACTGTAATTAACGCGTTCTGATTACTTTGAACACAGACCGCCTAATCTTTATGAAAAGCGAAATGAAAATAAAAATTAAAAGCGAAACACTTGACTAGATGTGTTACTGATGCTCTCGCGCAGCTGTCCAGTGTTTTTCTTCTCTTTTTTCATCCGTCTTTCCTGCTCTGTCTTCTATCAGTTTGACCTCTTGATCTCTAACTCTCACCGCGGGCTTTACATTTGTTTTTCAACTCATTCCGGAAAATCACGCTCACATCTTTATCGCAGCTCTTTTCCACAGCCTTGAGGCATTACCTCGCGCGTAAATAGTTTCCAGTCTGTGTCCAAATAAATGTTGAAATGTGTTATTGTTAATGTAAATACAATCGTCGAGTGTCTACGCCCTTTCAGGAATAGCGCACATACATTAACATCGTTGTATACGCGATTAATGGTAGAAAAATGAGTTTACAATTTAAAAATAACACAAGCTCTGGATTGGACTTTGAGAAATGATTGTCTGTATAAACAATTTCATTGTCTGAATAAAAATAAATTAATAATATTAAAGGTCAATACCCGAATTTGTTCATTTGGAAACTCGTTTTCACTCTCAGATAACACAACTGAAAATCGCCAGCAATCCGTTTGCTAAGGGCTTCAGAGACTGTGACCCGGAGGACTGGTGAGTGCTTTATTTTATCTATTTTTTGGTCTGCTGCTCAACTAAAATGGGCTAAATGTGACTAAGATAAATAAGGAAATATTAGAAGGATATTTGATTTTTATTCTAAACAATCAAATGCACATTAATGGCTATAGAACAGAAAAACTGCCACGTTTTTTTTTTGCTGATTTAACCATTAAAATAGTAATGAACATGTAAAATAAAGGTTCCAAAAGGCACATTTTGGGGAATTTTCACAGCAATGCCATAGAAGAATCATTTTGGGGTTCCCCAAGGAACCTTTCAGTGAACATTTCTTAAAAGAACCATTTTTTTTCTTAGTATGAGAAACATTGTAAGAACCTTTTGTGCAATAGAAAGATTCCATTAATGTTAAAGTTTGTTTATGGAACCATCAATGTGAACTTTTATTTTTAAGAGTGTATTGCCTTGTTAAATATAATAAACATTTATAAAATTATACTTCCACTTTTTACGTTACAATATGAAAAAAAAATCCTGTCCTAATATATTAATATATTTTTCTATTAAAGTTAACCATTTAACTTGTTTTTGGTTACATTTTGATATTCTATATATAGGGCATACGTACGCCAAAATAAATAAGTTGAAAGACTATGATTTATGGCTCTGAATGACAATTACATTTCTGCTAGAATACCATTAGACATAGCACTCATTCATAATACAAAACAATGCATTCCAGAACATGTCACTGATTCTATCTTGCCTGCTTTTCCAGGCCCCGAAATCACAGGCCGGGCTCTCTGCAAATCATGAGCGCGTTTGCTCGAACCAGGAACCCCATGTCCTCTCCCCCGCAGCAGAATGGCACAGAGAAAGGTCTGTATATAAAACACAGCTAACAAAATCTCATTTGGCACGGAAAAAAATGTTTTAAAACAATATTCCTGAGTTTACAAATGAACATTTCTACAATATGACAAGACGAATGGGCACATTTGCTGTATGGATAATATTGTGTGCCTATTACACATTTAAATCCATTACTGATCAAACAGCCTGTACAGGAATGTACACTCGCACACATAAACATTAAACCGTATTCAGCTGTGATTATCGTGTAAAAGCCAATTCGCTAGAAATGAGCAACAGGCCCAAATAAAGGGATTTTCAGTGGAGTAATGGCTCCGGCCTGTTTGGTCTCTCAGCATTTACGTTCCACTGCACAAAAAAGTTACATTTGTCTAGTTAAGCACTGCAAATTTCAATACACAAAAGTTTGAACAGCTGCGTGCCTGGAGGACATGCTCGGACTGGGATTTTTTCGGTCCTACTCTCTGTGTAAAATGATTTCCTGTGAGAATTTGGCTCTTTGGCTGAATGACACTTATGACTTATCCTGCCAATCAACCACAGCACATCTCATTTCACAAACGAACTAAATTACACCGCTTTTTCATTCCAGTTCAGGTGCTTGAACTCATTGTATGGGCTTCAAGAGCCATTCAAAACTGTGCGTCTATACACAAACACACTCTTAAAAATACATGTTTTGTTATTGGCATCAATGGTTCGGTGAAGAATCTTTAACATCCGAAGAACTTTACTCTTGCATAAATTCATACATTCCAAAAAATGCTGGGTTGTTTCAACCCGTGATTGGGTCAAATATGGACAACCCCAACCATTGGGTTTAACAAACAAACTAAATTACACAACTTTTCCATTCATTCTCTGGACTTCCTTCGTTTGTAATAGTTAAAAAAGATTCTTCACCGTGGTTAAATTATTCCACACACACACACACGCATGCACAAAGAAGTTTCTTTTACTCTCAAAAAATGTTGGGATAAAAATAACCCAAGTAGGGTTAAACATGGACAAACCCGGCGGTTGGGTTAAATAATATATATATATATATATATATATATATATATTTTTTTTTTTTTTATTTATTTATTATTATTATTATTATAATATATATATATATATATATATATATATATATATATATATTATTTTTAATTGCTTTTTAATAAATGTTCCCCTTTTGATTATTATTGTTGCTATTATTATGTCTGATTTTTCCAAACTATTTTGGGTTCATTTTAAGCCAGCTATACACTAAATTTTTAACAATATATGGGTTAAATTAAACTGCCAAGCATGTTGGGCAAACATTTGACCCAACTGCTGAGTTTGTCCATATTTAACCCAACTTGGGTTGTTTTTAACCCAGCATTTTTGTACATTTAAAATCTTTGTTTTTAAGAGTGCAGGCCTCTGACCACCAGTTTGATTATGCAAACCAATCCTAAAAATACTTCTCGCACCTGGATATATTTTGCACGATATCATATTTTGAAATCTTACAGCTTACACTTTTTATTTTCTATCCCGAACAGAGGACAGCAGACGAGAATATGACCGTGACCCCAGCGGCACTCCCCTCCATTCCGACCCCGCTCACCAGCTGATGTCCCGAGTGCTCAGCCCTGCCCTTCCAGTCCTCGGCGGCCTACACGCCGTGCCCCTCACGGCCGGCCCGCGCAGCCCACCCCACGAACTACGCCTCGACGGACACCCCCAACCACCCGACACCCTGCACCATCATCCGTACAAGTATCCGACCAGCTATGAACACTATCTGGGAGCCAAAACCAGGCCGTCCCCTTATCCCTCACCGAGCATTAGAGGCCACGGTTACCACCCCCACATGAACCCAGCCACAGCCAACATGTACTCTGCAACAAGCGCGCCGACTAATTACGACTACGGACCCAGATAATGACTCAATCGGAACCCAACTGAGAGCCACGCGGGACGAAACATTACGGGGGGCCGGAAAAACCCCCGCAAACATACCTTTGTGTCCCAAATTCACGAAACATGTTGAGTTTTGTGTTGGGCACATCTTTTGCAGTGGCTTCTAACAGATGAAAAGCGAAGCTGCCATATTTATTGAAGGGAGAAATATCAGAAATGTCCTTGTGGAGCATAAGGATGAGCCCAACATTAGCTCTGGACAGCCTGTGAACAATGGCAGGACACCTGAAAACGGCAGTGTTTGGAGTAATGAGGACAAAGACTTCTAATGCATTATCACGGACTGGAACTGAACTTTTGTGTTGGATGCACTTTTTGTTTTTGCTTTTAAAAAGCCATAAATTATATATTACCCTTGAGCCATCGAGCTTCTATAGATGGAATATTTGCATGTTGCGCTGTTTTGAAGGTGCTGAAATGCCCTGAAATGTTTTTTTTTTTTCCTGGTTGAGAATTGTTTTTTGAAAATGCTAGACCACCTTTAGCAGGTCCGTGAAGCTTGTAACGTGGCACTGACGTACAGCAATTCAAATAAATAAATGAACTGAATGACTGTGCTGAACTTGTAAAATAAACATTAAATATTTTACCTTTAAACATGTTCCATTAGCATTTGCAAATCGAATTCTTTCCGTACTGAATGCAACTCCTTGCTTTCTTTCTCAGAACTCCAAACATGTTTCATTTGGAAAGAAATTGTTGATGCTTTATCAAATAGAGAATTGTGATATAGTCAACCTCCGACCAAAATATGTATCTCCTGTGACAGTAAAAATATTTATCAGTTTTAAAAAAATATTAATTTTAATATTTATTTCTTAAAACGTATAGAATATATATGAAAACGAGCAAAGCAGTGCCCATGTTACATATACTAAAACAGAATGAATAACAAGACTTAATTCTAAGTGTATTTACAAAAAGAAAAGAAACACACAAAATAGGAAGGATACAGTATTTCTGTAATTCCACTGTAAATGAAAGTGAACCTTTATTGAAATAGATGAGTGTAATACAGAAGAGTGCGCGTGGCAGAGTATCTGCAGTTTCTCTACACACAGTGATTTAGGTAATCCCATGGTAGAGGAAAGAAACGCTTGCACACCATTTGACCTCTGACAGCTAACGACTTTCTGAAGTATCAAAGGTTAAACAATGTTTCCAGCCATTTGAGCGACGACTAATTGGTCGTATAATTTTTTGTTTATGGTAACAACTCGATGCACTGGGACCAGCGATACGTGATGGGGACGTTTCAAAATGTTCGTCAGGAAAAACGGAAAAATGTATCAAGAAAAAAAAGGGCAGTGAAAAACATTAAACACGAACGCATTATTTTTTTACGCGTTTTACGCACGCTAAATATGTTGCCAAGAAATCTAAAAATATTTCTATTTCTATTTACATTTTTGAAATATATATGAAATTATTTCTATTTCTGGCCGAATTATATGTACTTTAGGCTATAGCCTATAAACTAAACATTTAAAATTTAATGCTTTTCTGATTCCCTCGCTCTTTTTAAATATCAGAAATATACGCAGAATAGCGTATATTTACGCTATACATTTCCTTCTATATATATATTATTTTACATTTATTTTCTTTATATATATATATATATATATATATATATATATATATATATATATATATAATATATATATTATATATATATAATATATATATTATTTTACATTTATTTTCTTTATATATATGTATATAAACTAATATATAAATCTAAAACAAGATAATTGTTTGTAGATAGGCTATTATTTGAAAAAAATATTAATGAATATTTAATTTTACAACAAACGCTTAATAACAAAGATATAACGCCTATTATACTAAATCTTTTAACAATCCGTTCATTGTAAAGTGAAGTGCACATGTTATTTCCCTACTTTTGGAGCCGGAAGAGCCCCTTTGGAGGATTGGGCCTCCCTTCGCGTGAGCCTGTTCCCGGCTAGAGGTAATGAGTTTGGCCCATCAGGAAGACCGGGACACCCGGACCCATGGCTCTTCCGTCAGGGGTCTACCCATCTGTGTTTTCTCTGGTAGCGCTTCGCCTTGATGAGAGGGGCCGACTGGGGCCCACGCTCGCGCAGCCTGTGTACCTGCATCATGAATGACGATTGACGGCTGTTTCCAAAAACGCTCATTACTTATGGGCCAAAATGCAACGAAAATTGCATCCGTCTTTGAAGTTCAAACATGATGCGTGAGAAGTTCAGCGTGGAAAAAGTGTTTGATCCAGAGGAAATACCTGCGGCTCGAAAACGCGCGCGCACATCTGAGTAATTACGTGTAAAACACACGGGCTCGCGGGTTTTAATGCTACAAAGTCAGCAGTTGCTATTTAAAAAATGCTAATTTATATATATATATATATATATATATATATATATATATATATATATATATATATATATATATATATAATAGATTATATATATTATAGATATTGCGTAGGCTAAGGTAAAATGATGTTCAAGTTAGATTAGATCCTAATAAGATTCATTTTATTAGAAAAGTTAAGATGGCCTAATAATTAAAAAGCAGTGTGTTCGTACTACAAATGGACAATTTAAAATAACCATATAAATTCATTTTTTAAAAAAAAATATTTCCACGCAAAGACACAAATTAAATGAAGTCAAATCCTACGTAAAAAACAACAACTTATAGGTCTGTATTTACGCTATACATTTCCTTCTTTTATTAGCATGATCGAATTATCGCGCGGAGGAAAAAATGGCGCTATACAGAACTGAGACAATATTACAGATATGACGCCTGTTTAAAAAGGCGATGAAAACGGAAATCAGTATAAAAATCCTATAGTCTATAACATGGTTTGTAGCCTTTTAATGCGCAAGGATAATGCAGCATAAAATATAACATGCATATATTTCTCAATGAACAATATTGCATTAAGCCAAATTAGTTTAGAGCAGTTTCTCATTTAACTGTACCTTTATGTCTTCTGCCATGTTTCATCATGCAGTTGTTACGATCTTTTGTGTACAGAGAGAGGCAATAAATCAACTGATTAGAAACATTAGTAGAAATATTAGGCTAACCACATTTTAAAATACATTTTACTGTATAAATATTGTTTTATATATTAGTCCATTCTGAAAGGCTGGAAGGGTGTAACTCACCGCGCATGGATATTTCTTATCAGACGGCTAACTAAAGGCTCAGTGAAACAACATACTCTACGGCTAAAGGAAATAAAGAAGTGGTAATCATCTGACACAGGGTCGCATCTGGAACATCTGTTGTGACAAGCCTATCTTTTGTGTACATTTCTCTCGCTTGGCACATCCAAAGACAGCTCTTCAAAAAAAAAAAAAAAAAAAAAAAAAAAAAAATTAAGGTAGACCTACAGCCATGCACGTGTTCCACATTTTCCCGCGTTTTTTCAGCGAATTTGTGTTCCATTTGTCAACGCTGCATATAAAAACAAATCACCGCGTGCTTATCTCACACAACAGAAACCGTTTCATTCCGACTGAGCTTGCCAACATATAAATAATTTACTATAACACAACCAGTGTTGAGTTTCTCTCTTTCAAAGGCTCATTTCCTCAAACTGTGATTACCTGGGATTATTATTTGTTTCCAAAAACTAACATCTAGTCTTACCGTAAGAACCCAGAGTGTCTTTAAACCAGCAAAACATGCCATGCAGAGTCTGTTGTGGGGGACTATGAGTTTGTTTAAGCTGGTCAGGTGACCTCTGACCCCTGGTGCTATAGACAGGCGTGTGTCTGTTGTTCAGTGGCCCGTGTCGAGGTTCTGCTTATACTGACTGCTTAAGTGATCTATTATTGACTTGGGAGGTATAAGCTGAAATCTCCAGCAATAGACGGTTATGTGCTGATTCACAGAACGGATGGAAGGGACCCCTGGCATGGCTTTGTTGTGCCCCCCCACCAAGTCTACAAAAGTACAAAGTGATTACCAATCGGACGAGCTCTACAGAGGTCATGGACAGATGTACGTGAGGGTCCACAGATGACAAGGAGAAGGCTAATGACCAGGCGGACTGTGAAATGAACTGTTTTGTCTTCCTCTCCGGCCGGCGACTCGCCCGCTGTTGTTTTTCCTTTAAAAGGATGGCCTCCAAGTTCCCCGAGCTTCCTGTACCGTCTGATGAGATATTCCAGTCTGGGTACGTCCCTAGAGACACGTGCTTTATGGGGCAGAACGGCTGTGGGCCGTTTGAAGTTCCACCGCCGTCGTTTTGAGACGCATGAAATCCCACTTAGCTTAGTGCCATGGTCGGCTATTATTACCGTATACGCTGACAAAAATATACACTTCCAAACTCTCTGCATGTTAGTCAACGAATATTCATGCGTGTTTTGCCAAATATCATGTTTATTGCCTTAATATAAAGATCAACAGTTTTTATATGAATATTTTTTAAGTTCTTCACTGAAGGACATTTGAGATGGGAATTGTAAGGATTATTTTTTCATTCTTTCTTTTGAGGAAGAAATATTTGCAATATATGGTCTTCAGTAAAGCCACAGTTTCCAAATAATGTAATTACTTCAGTTTTAAAAACAAACAAACAAAAAAATCAGAAATCCAATTAAACCAATTAAATATAGTTCTTGAAATGACTTTTCACAACAAATCATTAAAAAGAGTCATTCATTAGGGAATCAAACTACACTGGTAATGCTGCACTATTTGATTCACCAAAAAGAATCAGTTCATAAGAGTCATTCATTTGAAAATTGGTAACAGAATCAAAAGTGATTAAAGTCTTTTTTTTTTTTTTAATGGAACTGGTTCTGAATAAGAACTGGCTCTCAGTTATACTTTGGTTGATTGGAATTGGTTATGCTTACTTAAAAGGATAGTTCACCCAAAAATGAAAATAACCAAACAGTTGATGGACTCCATTGACTTCCATAGTACGGGGGAAAAAAAACACTATGGAAGTTAATGGGTCACATCAACTATTTGGTTACAGACATTCTTCAGAATATCTTCTTTTGTGTTCAGCAGAAGAAAGAAATTCATACAGCTTTGGAACAACGTGAGAGTGAGTAACGATGACAGAATTTTAATTTTTGGGTGAACTATCCCTTTAAGAACCTCATTTACAAATAGTGTAAACAATACTAGGTATCAGTTTTCCTAATGTGTCACCTCAAGTCTTTACAAAAAACACAAGTAGAAAAGAAAAAGAAAACAATAAGAAAAAGTACAAACTACTCTGCTGAGTGAGCCGTACAGTTTTTGCGGAGCAAAAGCAATAAATACAAAAATAACTAGTTTGTCTTTTAGCCACATCCGAACACAGAGGTCAGCCTGAAAATAGAGCCGCCTTCATCAGCTCATGAGCTTAAAGGAAGAACGAAACCAAACTTGCTCCATGAATCTTTCTAACAAACAGGCCTGTCTGCGAAGCCTGAGCCCTTGTGATTAACCCTGTGTGATGTATGCAGGTCAGTCCAGAGGGCAATCTTAAACTCGGAGGCAGATTTAGAAAAACAGCGCTGGATTACTTTGCCGCTCAGGTGCGACTTCAAGAGCAAATACACCTACTGAAGCACATCGGCCTGGGGTAAAGCAAACAGATTGGAGCCGACGGTTTAAGCTCTGCCTTTGACAATAAAACGTGTTTAAATAACTATTGGCCATTGTGGTAAACTGCAACAAAACATAGTGATGGAGTGTGTTTATATTAGCTGCTTTTGCTTGAGCATTTCACCGATAGGAACTCGTTCGGCTGGACGCGTCAATAACGGCAACACAGCTGAACGTCTTGCTAAATGAGATGGCGTTAAAGCTCCGCCTCCAAATTTAGACGCGTCCATTCGGAGAAAAATATATTAGCACCACGTTCAAGTATGTAAATAAAGTCAGGGTAATTTACGACAATCAGTTTGAAGGAAACGGTAAAGTGGGCCTCTGTCTTTCAAACTCAACTTTCGCTATATATAGACCACACACTGATCCGCTGGTCCTTGGACCCTGCGGCCAAAAGTCTCTGTGGGGGGTCCTGATGGTCTGAGAAGGCCACACTATTCACCATGTCAGTATGATGTTGCAGAACAGCCAGTGGCTTCAGTTTCTTCCAGCCAAACACTCTGATGTTGTTATCCCAGCCCGCCGTTGCTAGGATCTTGCCGTCTGCACGGATACGCAGCCGGGAGACTCCAGGATTGGTCATCTGAACGGAGTCGTGCATCTGTAAGGGAACACATGTCAGACATTAATCCAAATGAGCCGCAATAGACAAATGCAGGACTTTAATTAACAAACGGCCCCGATGGAATCCCTACGATTTCATCACGATGGCAAGGAAGCGAATTGAATATCAGATGCGAAATGAATCTCACTAATTGTCACCATTCACGCTTATTCGTCTCGGGCGGCTAGAAAGGATTACCGTTTAAACGCACAACGCATAAACTATTTACCAGAAACAAATGAGCTTGTTGTTTAATGACCTGAGCAAGAGCAAATTTAAATCCGTAAAAAGAACGGGACAGAGAGCGAGAGCAATTCCCCACCAGCCACCTTTGGCTGATCTGATGATGGAGCCGCAAATGAACGGCTAAATAGCTGTTGAACCTGGCAGAGGAAATCCGTGCGCGACTCCAGCGCCTCAATCATCGGCCGTAAAACATTCAAGCACGAGCAAAACGCTACGCGCATGACTATTTGGTTTGGAGCGTGAGGCGTCAGAGGTGGGGTGAGTTACCTTTGTCACCGTGCAAGGGGTGTTTTCGTTGAAATCTTTGTTTGTGAAGGCCTTGTTGTTTTAACAGTCTCTGGTGAATTACATTTGCATTGAAAGGTTTGGTCAACAGTGCAAGGGAAGCAAACACTGGCTAAAGATTACCTTCCCTTGCTCTTTGTGATCTACAGTGGCCAGGAGACCAGATAAATCTCGGTAATGGGCAACAATGTGACGTATTATAAAGTATTACCGAGAGCTCATTATCTGCGGCCCCTCTCCTTTGAGGACGGTCAAGGTATTTCCTGGAGAAAAGCGCGCACGTGTGCTAAGTGTGTGCGCGCGAGCGTACGCGCCGCCTCTCCACGGGAGGCATCTGGTCTCGAAGCTGGAATCGAACTGGACAGCGTAAAATTGACTTCATAAGCGGTGTCCAGAGAGACTAATGGCTCTTATGCGGGAGAAGACAGTGAAGAATTTGTCGGCGTGCTCCTGTTTCTGCCTGGAAAATCAGAGCCAGTCACTCCTGCATGTGGAAGATATAAGCCAGTCAGGTATTCCTGACCCAAGTGGATAGAAGAATGCACTGGGAAAACCGTCCCTAACATTATTCTTTGACAGGGAAGCAAAAACAAGACTCTAGCATTACTTTTGTTCATATCTGAAATCAACTCGCATCATATTCCAAATCAAAATTGTGGAGCGCGGTAATGATGTCACCTGCGAGCAGAAACTTTCCCACAAAGGGAAAGGGAGAGATGGGTTTGCGTGCTGTGGCCAAGAGGGACGGGGGAGAAAGATGAATCGCTCCGAGCCGAGGTTGGTATGCCTGAACTAAACGCCCATCTGGTCTGTATTACAGAGTTGATAATGATGGGTTAATGTGTCTATCTGTGTTTGTTATGCTTCCCATAGTTTGTGTCAGGAAAATACATTAATTTAATTAAGAGGTCACAGCAAAGCGATAAAAAAGGTAAATGGGTGTTTATAAAATGAGCCGCGAGGCCTGTATCGTGAAATAACCATTAGAAAACCATGATTTACAGATTGCCACACTTTCCTTTTGGGAAAATAATTGAATGAACTGAATTTTCCTACAACTTTCACTATTCCAAGAAGTTTAAAAACAGAAGGTCAGAGATTATACATTATGGTTTCTTTTGTTTGATCCAAAAGTCTTGCTAATTAGCAAGTCTGGCTATCGCTTTTTCACACAAATGCATAATTTAAATAGTGTGTCTACCCCATGTTCAAATGCAATATGGACGCATTCATATCAAACACAGCCTTTAGAGTCTGAGAACTGTTGTATCATTAGCTTTCATTAATGGAATCCATTCTCCACGGGTTCAGATCCAATACAATGAACTTACAGACATCAAAGAGGTCAGTCTTTATGAACTATCCTTCATTTCTCTGTAGGACTATTGATTCCTGATGGGGGATACATAGCAAACGGCCATCTATGCACGCAATGTACACACATATGCTTGTCCTGTCCACGATTAACCAAAAACAAACCTCAAAACTTGCCTTAGGCCAAATGGTGGACTGGAGGACAACATATTTAATTAGTTATACTACTTCAAAACCAATAGAGTGCCACAGGAATGAGTCCTAAAGCCCAGAAATGAAATAGCATTCTTGCACTTCTAGTTCCATCATAAATGGTTTACAAAGTTTATGCGTCGTAAAAAAGACCAACAAGTGGCTAATTGGGACAACAGAGATCGTCAGGGACATTAAACATCATCAAGCTGGGAAGGAAAACTCATCTACTCACTAGTTCACTTTCACAGCCCCTTTGTGTTTATACTCAGGCTCTTGCAAACAATTCAAACTTTCCAACTTGTAGATTTTAAATACAGACTGAAAGAGTTGTCAGAAGCTTAGCGTAGGCGGAGTTGAAGTCATGCAAACATGGTGTAGAACTTTACAGCCTAACTTTAGCTTTTTAATTCTGGCGATTGAATTTAGGCTTCATTGAAGTTGTATTTGTTATTATTTATACAAACAAAGCGTGAGAATGTTGAAGTCCCCCTGTGATGAAAATCAAGTTTTTAATATTCTCATATGTCTATGTTAAGACAAACCATGCGCAAATTCATAAGTCGACACCATTGCTGAGTATTTTCTCTTTGAAACTCCAGTGATCTAAAGACAGTTTCAAAAACACAGTTTGAAATCGCTGGTGTTTCTGACGTCACAAACTACCTTGTAACCAATCACATCAACGTGCCGACGGCCTTTAGCATATCATTAACTGTGACTGCTCTGTAGCAAGGGATCGTGTAACATTAGCAACACATTGTTAGCTGTTTGATAACGAAGTGAAGCAAAAGGTTAATCGTATTTATTACCGTTAAGCCGTTTTGTGTCCGACATTGTAAAAAGCAAATACCATTGTGCAGCGTTTACCTCAGTAAGTTGATCGAGTGGATCCCTGAGCTCGTGCGAGTGAGTGGTGGCGGAAGCTGACTAGCATATTCATAGATCCAGGTATCGTAAATGAAGAGAAACAATTTTAAAGCATGAAGATTTTTTTTTTCATAAGAAAAAAGGTTTAAATATGTCATTTTGGTGATCAAAGATGAGTTTTAAGGGATAAATTATTGACTATAGGGGGACTTTAAAATATATTGGTCAACATTTTTCTTATTATCCACAAATCCTATTGGTTTTTTGTCGAGGGAACCAGGGTGATGATAACTTCTGGCTTGGCCTACATAAACCCGTGGCGCGTTATTAAAAAAAGTTAACCTTCATCATTTTTGGAAGCAATTCAACAGGAACACAAGTGCGCGATGACTTGCATCACACTTGGTTGCACTAAACAGTGGCCAATTAAAAAGTTGAGTGTGATCGATTTTTGGCAGCAACGCAACGGGATGTTCAAAGCTCAGTATGTTGCTCTCTCTGGCATGGACTTGGCAGGCTCAACTGACTTCACACTGATCCACTGAAACCAGTTATCATCACTTGTCCACTTGAGCCTGACAATCCAGTACAGATGAGGGGTGTGTTTGCATTTTCCGGCGACTGCGTTTCACGACAGAACCCTTTAGCTTTTAATCGCGATTTTTTGTTTTTTAAACCCGCACCTTTCAGTTGAGTATTACACCTTGTGGACACTTGAACAAAAAACATCTTGGCACAAGAGCATAAAAAAAAGTGAAATCAATACCTAATATTATTGATGACAGTGAAGGAATTTGCAAAGCATCCTGCTTCCTCATTCCAGAACACCCCTTAATAGGGCAGCCTGATCCCTCCAGTCAGGTGCTGACAGATGCTGGATACCTGAAGCACGGAGCCTGGTGTGGTGCAGGATGGGTAGTAGGAGGGAGGGCCGTTTAATTGAGAGAGGAGGTAGGAATGTAGGTATTGAACGTGAAGAGATGTGGAGATCCACCTGTGAGTTCTGTCATCACGTTTGCAACAGCATGCACAGACAGCCATGCTTGATTTAAACTAATCTTTACACACATACAACAACCATCTCTGCCTCACCCTCTAAAATCTGGTCCGTCTACATCTGTCAATAGTCAGGAGCGCAGCTAACCACCCATAACCAAATCTTGATCAACAAACGTCTTGCCTTTGCCATCACACACACTGCTGCGATCACACATGCAAAGCGATACGCAAGCGTAATCACTCTTAGTCAAGGCTGTGACAGATGCGGCTGCTAAATTCCACCACCGCGGCTATCATATCCATGAGCATGTGTGGAACGGCGGGCCGCCCCAGGCGAATCGCTGTTTATCTGTGCTTGATTAAAAAAAAAAAAAAAAGCTTCCCTTTCTTCAGCTCACATTCACCAGCTTGCAGAATACTTGTCTTCAAAAGGATAAAGCTGAGAAGCTTCTTATCAATAAATGCACTAACAAAAAATGTTAAAGAAGGGTTTTTTTTTCATTTCATAATGATAACAAAGGTGAGATGCCTTGCTTATCCTGGTATATTTTTCTGTTGATATGAAAAATCGGGTACATTTTGCAACAGAGCAGGTGAATTATGAATATAATGTATGTTAGGATGTTATGATGAACTATATGTATTTCTCCACTAGTTGTCTAAGTTGTTCAAAGCATTAAGGATTCTGATTTTTATAAGGCAGCTGTCTGATTCTGAGATGACGAACGGGAGCATGGTTTGTTTAACATTAGCAACACATTATTAGTTGTTTGATAATGCAGTCAAGCAAAGGGCTAATCATATTAATTACCGTTATGTATCTGATGATGTGAAGAGCGATACATAAAATGCATTACCATTCTGATGCTTCAACTTGTAGATGAGCCTGTATAATTCTCTCTTCTGAATCAGTTTCTATTAAAACATATATGGCTCAATTAATCCAATATTTCCACTTGCAATTGTGCAGCATTTACCTCAGCAAGTTGAGCGAGTGGAGGCGGGAACTAATTTGCATATTCATGGTTTCACATTCACTAAATGAGGCAAGGATGTAGAGTTACATTCAAGATATTTTAAGTCATGAAGACATTTTTTTTTTTTTACAGGAAAAAAATATTTAAATATGACATTTTGGTGGTCAAAGATGAGTTTTAAGGGATAAAATGATTGAGCACAGAGGGACTATTGCAAGAAATAGGATGGGAGACAAATAATACAAAATGATATAAACACGGCATTAATGTTTTTTTGTTTTGTTTTTTTGAAGAAAAACCATGAAGGAATATATGACTATTTAAAATAATCCAATAATAGACAATATTGACCCACTTCAGTTGAAGCTTAAAGGGATAGTTCACCCGAAAATGAAAATTCTGTCACCATTTACTCAGCCTCAAGTTGTTCACAAAAGAAGACAAAACTTCCTTAAGTCTGCCTCTCAGATGACATTCTTTAAAATATCTTCTTTTGTGTTCAGCAGAAGAATGAAATTCATACAGGTTTAGAACAACTTGAGGATGAGTACATTTTTGGGTGAACAATTCCTTTAACAGCAAACAAATCGTTTTGCTATCAAGTTAATTAATACACCCAAATGCATCCAATACAGATATGAGATTAATCAGACACACTACCGTTTAAAAGTTTGGAATCGGTAAGACTTTTTAAACAAGTCTCTTAAGCCCACTAATGCTACATTTATTTGATACTGACCGGACACTTTAAAGGTATACACAACGTAAGCGTTACTTTACTTTGCATCTGCACAAAATGATGCAAATTCACACATGAACTTGAAATAAGTTACATGCTAATGAGAAAGTTGCATGGCGAATATGCTCTTTCTTTAACAACATGCTAAAGCACTTTTTATCAATAACTAAAGCATCAAGAAACCACAACATTGTATTACAATAGTGTACTCATTATAATGTTATTTCAGGAGCTCAGGTTTTTGTTAAGGGATAGTTCATCCAAATATTTAGTCACGCTCATGTCATTCCAAACCAGGGTGACTTACTTTCCTCTGAATAACACAAAAGAAGATATGCTGATATGGTGGTGTCCAAAAAACACTGGACCCCATGCACTGACTTTTATTGTATGGGTAAAAAATGAGGATGAGTAAATGATAAAAAAAAATATTTTTGGTTATTTTGGTATTCTCTCTCTCTCTCAAAAAATTAGATACAATTTTAGTATCTAAGTTCAGTAAACTGACTAAAATACTGTAAAACGTGACAAAATTAACTAAATATAATTCTTCAAAATTCAAACTGCGTCAGAAACAAATAAAAAAGAAAAGAAAAAGAATGCTGATAGAGTACTGTTAACGTTCTCCGCGGTGAGCGCATTTCAGCAGGTTAAGGTCGGAGGGTGGAGACCCTGTTGCTTCTTCTCTGCTCAGCCTTTCGTAGAGCCTCCCACTGTGAACTACTGTTCCTTTTATTGCAGATGTGTTTTTTGTTTGGTTAGCAGCCTGCGAGGTTTTGATGTTTTTATTACCTCTCGCGGGTCGTTCGTCAAGCGGGGCGAGCGAGAGGAGCAGCCACCCGGCAGATACCCCCGACTCTACCGCCACACAAAAATACGTCTGTGGGAAGAGCTCGCAGCGCCTGTCTGGACGTCACACTGCGCTGCACTTCGGGGTAATTTAGAAGCCCCGGCAGACTCCTTTTCCGAGCTCCTCTTTTTTTTTTTAGGCCCTCTCCGCCAAGAATTACATTTTAAATCAATTTTTTTTTCGACGTGCAAAATAAACCGAACCGTCGATACAGCTCCTATTTTGTGAATAAACGCTCATTACAGCAAATACATTTTGCGTGCTAGACAAAATAGGGAGGAAGGTTTGGGAATATTTCTAATTCATCCATTCATGTGTAAAAGGCGCTAGAAAGAATAACAATCCGTACACAGGACTGGAGTGTTGTATATCAGAGCTTTTTCACACAGATTTTGAGTCGAATGTGAAATATTGAAACTGTAAGACCTGAAATCAGCAGAGAATATGGCCGTTAATGAGGCATTACCTTTCAGATGAGTAAAGTGTTATGCAAGATAAAACACGGCTCTGGTGTGTGCTCATATTTTAAGAATGCTGTATAAATATAAATATAAAAGCGTTTGTATGCGCACAGAAGAGATGTTTTTGTCTAGAGGCAAATTCTGGCCTAGAACTATAGCATGACATCACAGTGTAGCTGAGAGTTGCCAATCTAAAGTAAAAGAGACTGATTTATTATACAACAGACCTGAGGAAACTTTAAATTCTAGCCAAATACTTTCCAAGTGTATCCGGTGATGTGTGTCTACATGGCCACGTACACACCACTGCTACATACACTTCTCAATACTGTTACTCCACTACTAAATGCTTAAAGGCTGGAATACACTACATGACTTTTGTTCAGAGTTTTGTAATAGTGCTGTGCTGAACCAAGCTCGGGTGGAAATATAACTGGAACCGTTCTGTATGTTTTTAGAACCATTTGTCCAGACGGTGGAACAGTGGTGTATGATCCTCAGTCGTTTAGTGTATGATGCCCTGTTTTTCTCTATAAACATTTACAAAGTTGGCAACTGTATGATGCCTAGTGTTTCAAAATTGAGATTTTAAGGGTGAGTTCACACTTGTAGTTCAGGGTTCATTTGGTCAGGACTAAAAACAAACAAACAAAATGCTTAGCATTCACATTGGCATTTTCAACACTGAACCAGACCTAAAGGCATAGGGATACTTTCTTGTACTTTTTTAACTGATTGATCGGCTTTTATGATGTATATTTTGTGACAGAACATCCAAAACAATGCTGTATGCTGGCTTAAATGCGCTTGTTGTGTGTGCATCGCCAACATGATATTTTGACCAGCTGATAACTTGTGAATAGAGTATAAAATGTTTATAGGAGTCAAAACAGTTAGGAAGTGGGCCGAGACCCATCGTTTTTCAGTCCGCTTGTTTGGTGTACCAGGATTCGGATGGCAGCATTCACACGTATTCAAATGAACCGCACTTACAGATCAATCGCACCAGGGTTCAGGGTAATTGAATTATACATGCCAAGTGTGAACACACCCTGAAAGTCATGTGGTGTATTCGAGCTCTTAAATCGTTCTGCAATCTGCACACACAGCGTTTGATTATTTAGTGACAAATGAATTTTATTTCAATCTTTGTAGAGAACTGAAATTAACAACCAGTTACTAAATCGATAGAGGGGGAGAATATAACAGCCCTTTACTAATAACTGACCGTCAGTAATAAAAACATCTCTAGTAATTAATATTACTTTGGCCAAAAATAGCTAACACTAAATGGGTTAACTGTTGGCATCCTTGTTTCTGTTCCTTGTTTGTCTTCTTGTCTACAAAAGACAAAGAAATGACAAAATGTTGATATGATATTCACTTTGCAACTGAAGTGGTATTGGCAACCCATTTTACTTCCATAATGTGACAAATATCAGAGTAAAACATAATATTTGCCAAAAAAAAAAAAAATATGAACATGGAACTGTATCAGAATGTGAGCTTGCAGTCAAAAAGGAAGGACTAAAATACCCTGTTAAATAATGATGCCATCCAATTTTGAGGAGGCTTTTTGACCGAACTTTAAGGCTGAAGGTCAAGTTCACCTTTGAGAGCATCTCAACGGATGTCAATGGTAATGCTTCTTTTTCAAATTTAATGCAATTTATGATTATTGCTCTCCTTTATTAAAATAGCAAGAATTAGCATTATCTACTGGAAAACTACTGGTTTTTAGAAAGGCTGTATTACTTACAACAGTATCCCAAAACAACGCATAAACATCTATTTTCATATTGGTTAACATTAATGCTATTTAACCATGCAGATGTTTACAGGGGTAAACAGGGTCTAAAATATTTTGAGCTTGTCCACTTTCGACCTCTTCCAGAGGTAATGTGCATGTGACCGGAATGCTTCTGTGGTGTAGATGCTCATACGGTCGAATGCGAACAGCCACAAAAGACCGCCTTTTGACCGACTCTTCGCCTTTTGACCTAATGCGTAAACATTATGGGAAGGACGATAGACAGACAGGATTTAAACTTTGTCGACAAGAGATGACCTAAGTTTGGTTTAAAGATGAAAAAAGTACCAAGCACAATGTTCTCTCACCATTCCTGATTTCTAACACGCTCTGTATGTTTTTCCGTCATTTCCGGCCGCGTTCATCTGCAAATTGCGTGAGCTTATTTCGTCAATTACATCAAAAGAGCCCATACATTTACCCGTCCATAGACCCTCCCTTCAAAGAAATCAGGACAGAACTGGTTAAAAAGTGGACAAAAGAGATGGATTAAAACACCAGGTGTAAACCAGGTGTCTCCCTCATCTACTTGTGATCTGATCGACCAAAACATCTTAATACAAGGTGTAAACCGGGCCTTTGACAATTACACAGAAAAAACATTCACCGATGAAAGTTTGTGAAGAAAGTACATTTTTTGAGTTCACGTTAAATTAACCTGAAGGTTTTGCTGGTTGTCAAATGTCCAGGATTGAAGGATCTTCTCTGAGGACCCAGAAATGCCTTTCTGCCTGCATACATCAACGTCTAGACACATGACTGGCTCAGGATGCGCCTTCAAACAGCTGAACGGACGGCGATGGGAAACATCCCATAACACCAGAGAGCCGTCCTCATACCCGGCACACAGAACCGGACCAGAATCCGCCTACATAAAGAGAAACAAACAGAAGATGTGAGAATAATGGAGACCCAAGAAAAGAAGTGTAGAAATACTGAAAGGGGAGGTAGAGAGAGGAACAGAGCACAACAGATGAACAGAAGCTCATGGCAGCAGTGTTTATCAGAGGTTATCAGACTGCTCGTGCTCTGATGAACCACAGCATTAATCATCTAATGTTGCCTTCAGCCACACTTCATTAGACCAGGGCTGGCAAATATATTGGCTATTATGGAAAATATCTGAAATATATTTGATAGCACTCGTTGCCAATACAACAAGCATTTAAATATTTGATTAAAAAAATCTCACTAATAGCACTGTTTCTGTATTAAAAATTAAATATTTTTTCTTGGTTTAATTTAGTTAATAAAATAAAACATTTTCTCAACACTGTCGAGCAAACACAAACATCGTTATATCATTTTTTCTTTTTTGTGGTCAATATCACCCAGCCCTACTAGGGAGGGAATAAACAGACAAGTAAACAGATATATTTGCAAACCACAACACAGAAAAGCATCATATTTGCATATAACACCCATAACAGTTTGAACACGTCACTACAAATCTTTGAGTCACTTTATACTGTCACAATCAGTGGGACCTCTAACTGTTACGCTGTGACCTTTTTTTTTTTACGACAGCTCAGGTGTACGTTCTTGTTTGTTTACTCAGATTTACAGCACCTCCGAGGTTCCCCGCTCATTATCTGCAAGGAGAAGCGTTCGAGCTACATGGCTACACGCAGTAGGTTGTCTCATAAATCAGTTTAGCGGATAAAAGCAGAATGAGGGAGCTGATAAAAGCCTACAGTCTCATAACTCAGAACAGAGCTGCAGGCGTGCTGTCTACACAACAAGATTTACAACAGAGGTGTCCTTCCCCTCCTTTCTCGCTCCTCTCCTTCTCAGATACACAACATACACACACAGAAAATCATTCATCTTCTCGTGCAAGTGACAACACCGCGGCCATTTACTGGACTTGGTTTACACTAAGTTGCGTATGCATCAATCACAATAAAAACACTTGTTATATAATATACACTTTATTGGGTTTTCTTATAACTTATAAACAAACTTTGTTTGGAGTCAGTATGATTTTTAAAGAAATTAATACTTTATTCGGCAAGGATGCATTAAACTGAATGAATGAAATGTGACAGTCACTATTAAGTGACGTGCATTTCGCAAGAATTGACCCTTCGCAAAGACCCGCCCCCTTTAGTTACTGTTGCTATGTTTGACAAGCCACGCGCTCTCACGCCACACATTATGCTCTCACGCTGTGAAAAATACATCGTGGAGCAAAGAGGACACTGACAACACGTCGACAGACAAGACAGAGCAGGTTACTTTTGATATGAAACTGTTTCGTATTTCAAATATTGTAATTTTTTAAAGAAGTTTAAACAATAAATACAGTATAGTGGCTCTTTAATGTGTCGTGGAAAGACGTGAGAACACACAATTTTTCAAGTTCAAGTTCACCAGCGTTAAACTCCCCTGAGTGCTTTGTCGGACAAAATGGCGGATTCGGGGTTATGATTGGTGTTCTTTAGTCATTTTAAAATATCATTATTTTCATAAAGGGAATGTACAGGATTTATCAATGTCAAATGTTTGAAAATATATTCCTTGGTCTCAAGTGACTTAATACTTTAATGTAATTAATAATATCATTTTTGTGATTTACATTGATAATGTTTGTATTTCCCAATAGTGATTTTTTTAGATAGATTTTTGTGTGTGTGTGTATGTGTGGAAACATTAAAAAATGGTGACAGTGAAAACTCATAATGCTACAAAAGATTTCTATTTCAAATAAATGCTGTTCTTATATTCAAAGAATCCTGAAAAAAGCATCAGTTTCCACAAAAATATTAAGCAGCACAACTGTTTTCAACAGTAATAATAATAAGAAATGTTTCTTGAGCAGCCAATTAGTATATTAGAATGTTTTCTGAAGGATCATGTGACACTGAAGGCTGGAGTAATGCTGCTGAAAATTCAGCTTTTGCATAACAGGAATAAATTTCATTTAAAAATATATTAGGACAGAAAACAGTTATTTTAAATTGTAATAATATTTCAGAATATTTCCTGAATTTTTAATCAAATAATAGACTTACTGACCCATTTTTTTTTTACAAGTAGTGTATGTTCAGTGATCCATAGAACCACAGCCAAAGACAAACACACAACATAATTAAATGAATTAATAAAAAAAATATGCACAGTGGCGGACTTGGGCATCCAGCCAATTTGCTTTGTTCTCGCTTTGGGTTTTACCTACAGAAGGATGAGGAATCTTTACAAATCATCTGCCCTTTGGCAATTGTAGTGTACCAGGTACAGGCGAAGCTGGCAAGGGAAAAATTCTTTCCATATGTGTAAGGGCCAAAAAGTTGGGACTAATTTTTCCCCCTCTTATTCTCTGCCTCGTCTTTTTTCTTTTCTTTTCGCAAAGACCGTAGTCTCTTTGCATGGTATATTTCTTTTTCCTGCTACGCTTAAACAAAATTTCCCTCGAATCACGAATGCCATGTAAACACATCACCGGCAAAGTGTATTAGTATGAAATAAAAAATAAAACAACTGGAAATCAATCCTCAAGCCTCATAGACAGTTGTTAAGCATTACCGTCTGTTGGCCTCTGGCCCCTGCACTTCAGTTAAGTGTAGGTGCTCCTTGATTGATGATGTCACAGTTCAAGGGTCATGGAACCCTGGGTAGACACCTAATTCATTATATCCTCCATGGCTGGTCTACAAGAGGGCGCTTTAGCCGGATTAGGACTCAGGCTTCAGGGAAATATTCATCATCCCAACAGCTGCATCAGATGGATGCTCCAGACTGAAGCCACAACAGAACGGAGGGGAGGAGAGCAGCGGCGTTCCACTGGATGGCAACAAGTCGCCATGCACCAGCGAAGCCCCCGCTGAGCGGGAAACCACAGAGTTGATCCCGGCACAGACCCTCCTCGCATCTCTGGGGACCTTCAAAGGAAGATCGGGAGCGAGGAGCTCCTCCAGGTCAAGTCGTGTGAAGGACTGTGGGTGGCGTATATGTAAGCCACACCTGAACAAGGGTGAACAGATGTGCGACAGGGTTACTAGAATATGCAACACGCTGATGAAAGCGAAAGTGGTTTACAGGGCTATAATGAGGAGCCCAAAGAGGCCAGGCTTTGAAACGCGAACACTTGAGGAGAGGATCTACGGAGCAGAGCTGGTAGAGGGTGATGTCATGGTGATTTTGATGGATATATCTGTATAGGAACATTTCATTCTCGCCAACATCACTGGACAAGGCCTGGTGTCACAGATGCAATCTCACCCAGTAGGTTTACAAGTGTAGTTAAAATGAAGCTACATCAGAGGGTTTTTTAATAGTCAATCTATATTCCATCCATCTGTCCAAGTAATCCAACAATTGTGAAAGTGACAGACATATGTTAATAAGCTGCATGAAGCTAAGCTAAATTGCATTATCTGCTTATTCAACTTCACAATGGACTTGAGAAATGTTAGTATGATTAAAGCATTTAAATTATACACGCACAAAAAAAAATTTTTTAGTGCTGACTAAAATTGAACATATAAAGTAAAATAAGTAAGTAATGATACTAAAACTGTTGTGGTCAATTACGGTTAAATTCTATATTATGTGCAAACAAACAAACACTAAAAATCCATAGTTTTAGAAAATTGCTCAGCATAATTTAAAGTATGAAAAAGATTAATTTTAAGATGTTGATGGTGATTTAAGTAAGTGCTGGATTACAGCAAATGTTAAAAAAGGCAAAAACTACTGTAAACAATTAAATATCCAATATTGACTGCGGCGTTATATTTATATTTTCAGCTTTCATTTTGTGTGCTTGTCATTTTATTAGTTTTTTAATATTTCAATTTAGATTTCACTTTTTTTTACTTTAGCTTTAGAAATTGTAGTACTTAAACTTATTTTATTAATTAATTTTCATTGAAGTTTTCATCTAATATTTCAGCTTTATTTCAATTAACAAAGATTTTTAATACTTTTAGTGGTAGCATTTTACTTTACAGTCCTGTTCCCCATGTACACACTATGTACTTGTTACAGTATTTATAATAACTGGGTTATAACAAGGTACTAACCCTGAACCTACACCTAAGCCTAACCTTAACCCGTGTAGTTATATTACTCAGCATTTTTGGTAACGCTTTATTTTACAGTGTCTTTGTTATATATGTTACATGTAGTTACTAAAGTAATAACTATAAATTATGCATAATTACATGCAACTAACCCTAAACCAAACCAAAGCCTAATCCTAAACCTATAGTATGTAGTTACATTAATATTACTCAGTACTTAAATGTACAATTACAGTGTAACAAAGACACCTTAAAATAAAGTGTAACTGTATTTTCTTAGTTAAGTACGTACATGTAAGTACATGTACTGTTAAATAAAGTGCAACTGTTAACAAAACACTGAATTAAATCAACAGGAAAATGAATTCAAAATCACCAATATCAGACACCGATATCAGTACCAATATATCACGCATCTCTAATCTTACAGCGCTGACTGAAACGTTTCCAACCAATCAGAAGCCACGGGGCCCTATTAGAACAAAGAAGGGGGAGACAGTCAAAAAGTGCCAAGCGAGTCTCAAGCCAAACCAAAAGAAAGCATTACTTAATATGGCATTAAATCCGTTCCAATAGTCCAACACAAAGCGCTTAAAGAAAGACAATAAATCTGTTGTCAGTTCTACTGGCAGCATGATGGAGGAGATGTGTTCAAAGAGAAGAGAGCTAGGAGGAGGGTAGCGATCATCTCCGTGTGTGTATGTGAGGTTGAGGAAATGGCAGTCTGCACCAGCAGGGATCATGAGGATAACAAGACAACCGCTTCATGATTGATTGACACCGGGAACGAGCAATGTGTTACAGCCGCCGGGGAAGTGACCGGGCCAAGTGTGCCCACACTGAGAGAGAACTGCTTAACACGTTCACGCTGGGTTCCTCATCTGGGTAGACGGGTACCTCTGAGCTCAGCCTGCCGGGCTTGAGCATGACAGTAACAGATCTCCCTGTCTGAGCAAATGAAAGACGGCAGCTCGGAGCGATTCGCTGCCGCCCAGAGTCCTGCTGTTAGATGTCAGCACCTACCTGTGGGGCGCCCCATTAATACTTCATAATTATCAATTCTAATTCAGGCAGGCGGCACTAAGAGCCCCACTGTCTACACAAGACAGGGAAAAAGGATGAGGGAATGTTGGTGAAAAACAAACAGAATTACAACACTAGTCTTTTCATTGGCCGTCATTGATACAACCACCGAAAGCGCCCGCAGCCAGTGCGGTCTTCATCAACCTCTTTGATTAGCACTGCCAATTAAGTGCGAGGAAACTCCGCCCTGCTGTCAACTGACCTGAGATTAACTGAGGGTACAGATGGAAAACTCGTAAATACTCGAAAAAGAGATATTAATTATCAGTGAAAATAATTATAGGTCTCTTTATTGGAAGCAAAATAAAATTTTCAGCTGTGTTTACAAAACACACAAGGGCAGTTGATATATGGCACTGAAGCAAAGTTGTTCCAAACACTATGATTACAGTGCAGCGGGGGTAAAGGGGGGGAGGAACAGCCCGGACAGGTCGCATCCATAAATCAGATGAGCTCTGTTGCTTTACACACTTGCCAACTGCTCAGATACTCTGTGAGCTTTTGGTTTATTTGTCAGTTCCTCAAAAGGAAACACCTGACAATGCCAAAATTTAAAACAACAACATTATTAACAAACCTGGGAAAATCTGACAGTGCTTTAAAGTGGCATTTGCACGGGGGGAAAAAACCCTGAGACTTTCCAGTGCAAACAAGAACACTTTGCATCAAAAGGTAGATATAACCAGAAATGACTGCAACAGCATGCAAATTTTTTGTCGTGTGAGTTTCTAAACGGTGCTTTCAAGACATCCTGGGAAGTTTGTATTTATGAGTTGAGAAGTCTTGTTTACGACGTTCAAGTCACTTTCATTGGAGGAAGATGACTGTACACCTTCTCTTAATTAACTACTCAAATTTACAGCAAGTTTTTTTTTTAACTACTTCAAGAAAATGAAGAATCAGAATCCACTTTCATTGCCAAGTACAACTGCCAATTTGCTTTGGTATGCAGGTGCTTTAAAAAGAAATAAGAATAGCAAGACATCTATAAGTTTAAGTTAGTTAAAAATATAAGTAAAATAAATAAGCATATGTTAAAAATACACAATTTAAAACATGCATCAGGTGTGTTTTGCGTTTGTATATTTTTTAATTAATTAATGAAGCCACTGTAAACTTTATCATCACATTTTATATTGTTTATACAATGGTAATATATTTTGTGCAGGGAATTAGCTTATTTTGTTGTAAATAAAAAAGCTTGACAATGTCACAGCTAAAAACATATAGGCATTCTGGTATTCTGCCACGTTTTTCACTGACGCCCCAAACTTGTAAACTCAGGACTTAATGGGTTAGCTCACCCCAAAACGAAAATTCTGTCAGTAATTACTGACCCTAATGTCGTTTCAAACTCGTAAGACTTTCATTCATCTTCGGAACACAACTGAAGATCTTTTTGATGAAATTGTCTGTCCTTCAATGACAGCTACACAATCACGCTTCAAAAAGTTCATAAAGAGATTGGAAAACTAATCTATATGATGAGCGGTTTAGTCCAAATGCTCCGAAGAGACAAGATCGCTTTTTATGATGAATAGATTTAATTTAGGCTTTTACTCGCATGTAAATTTTGATTAGCGAACATAAGCAGAAGCTCAACTGAACCCGAATAACGCGCGAGAACAAACCTCTTCCGGAATCTCAAACACGATTGAAGTTCCGAAGATGAATGAAAGTCTTACACGGCCGGATTCGGACCGTATCCAGATCAGAAGGAGGACATGTGCGCCTAGACAAGACAACAACGCAGCCCTCAAGTGTCAGGATTAAATATTTTGACTGTTGCAATCCCAATCGGACTCATGACCTGTAAATCTACCTGGATAATAATCAAGCATTGTTCGCTTTGGCCAGAGGAGAACTGGCCACCCCGACTGAGCCTGGTTTCTCCCAAGGTTTTTTTTTTCCATTTTCGTCACCTGTTGGAGTTTGGGTTTCTTGCTGCTGTCGTCTTTGGCTAGCTTATTTCGGGAGACTTGATATTCAACAATGTTTCTGATCTGCCTGCATTGACACCATTATGTGAGAACTGAACTGAGCTGGATGATGACATCACCTTTTTTCTCTAGTGCTGATATATAGATAAATTAACTAAATTAATAACTTTTGATTTTTACATAGAATGAATCAATTCTGAATTTATTTAAGCAGGACAATGACACCATTTTCTTTAAGAGCTGCTGTGCAGTCAAAATTATTTGCAAATTATTACTGTAAAGCTGCTTTGACACAATTTACATTGTAAAAAGCGCTATATAAATAAAGGTGACTTGACCTATGGGTTTGGAACAACACGAGGTTGAGTAATTAATTATATTATTCTCATTTTGGGGTGAACTATCCCTTTAAAGAAAAGCCAGAGCTTCTCATTCATATTTCTGACATTGTTGTGCCGTTCATGTGCGTTCAACTCATAAATACAATCTTTCCGCCATGACTTGAATGCACCATAACTACTGTTAACATTAGAACGGTGCAAGTAATCCAGTAAACCTCAACAGTGCAAAGTAAAATAAAAACAATCTTTTAAGTACACTCACAGTTAAAAATCTTTTAATTATAAATTAATTATAATCTAAAGTTAATGAATTCTTTATAGACTAATCATGCCAGAATTACATGAAACAAATCACTTCCATTCCGGAATATATGATGGTTGGTTTTTTTTTAAAGTAATAATTAATATTAATAATTTTATTATTTTCAAGAATACTTCTGGACAAATGTAGTGGAGTGCTGTGACTCTCACCTGCCACATCTTCATACACATGAGCATCCCCAGCTTCGAATCAGGTTTCAGAGTGCACACCGGAGTCCAGCTCCTCATCTCCACCACTCTCACCTGAAAAATATCATACACATTAAAAACTTCAGTTCTTTTTCAGTGTTGTATTTTTCCTAAGTGCAGTTTCAGAGAAAATGAAATTTCCTAGGTCTACGGCAGTCATTAGAAATTAATGCTGAAATACTGAAACTCCAAGTAAAAATGAGTTTAAAAAAAAATGCACTGCACAGATGTGTATTAGACAACCGTTCTGTGGGTTTATCATGATGCATGTTCACAGGTGGTAAGCGAATGCAGCCAACATTGGGCTTATTGCCAGCAGCTTCCCATTTTCCTGAGCTCTGCCTCATCAAGTCTTGACTCGTCGGACTCCAAACAGAGGCAATTGATTTAAAACACAACCATTTCCAACATAGAAGGGCCACGACCATTAATAATAATAAGCACCGACACACTAAACTTTCCGACTAACAACATAAAAAATGGTGTGCCCATTGGTGAACATGCACGCAAATTTCCCAGGCGTCAAACTACAACAGCCCCAAAAAGCATCGGAACACTTTTAAGCCACACTTAAATGTCGGAATGCCATTGCAGTGAACAACAAAATATCAAAACAAGGGGCATTTGCAAATTAATGACGATATACAATTGGCCTCAAGGTGATATTAGTGGATGTATGAAGTCAGTTCTCCTCAAGTTCATACAGGACTAACCACAGGTGCAGTTCATTATCTTTGAACATGATCCACAACCAGAAAGTTTCCAAACACTTTGTCTCAATTTTGAGCGTTTGCTTTATAAGTTAAATCTACTTTTTGGTGACATATTTTGCTTGAAATGTATGCTTGTGCTATCATTCTTTTAAAATAAATGCAACTTGGTTTAATATTTTATCTAATACAATGACTTTCAATGTTTTTTAATGGTGTTTAAGAGTCCGAATGCTTCTGGGGTCACTGTATATAACATGCATACAATGTAATAACTCCTGAGTAAAAGTTCAGGCCAATATGTCTTAGGGTGATTGCAGAGGCGGCCATGATTAAGAATCATTCTAATTAAGTTCAATTTAACATCTCTGACTTCAGCCCAATTCATATTTTAACACTAAGACACATCTGCGCGTTCTACATGTGTTTACGCCTGTAACTATAAACAGCAGAGAAGGGCAGCGCTCATCCCCCCAGGTTAAAGAGAGAGAGCGAGCGATCTTGACACAAGTTAAGCAGTCGATAAATAACAGCGAGTCTATTAATTAAAGCCCAGCACTGTCAGCCTCACAGGAATGCTAAACATGAAAGCCTCAAAAAACACCGGAAGACACAGATGAGGTCGAGTTCCGGACTCCCAGCATGCCTTGCAGCATTGTTATTTGTTTTAAGAGATGTATAGTGGTGCAGTTTGCCTGCAGTTATCTTGTGACGGTTATTACCTTGATGGACTTTTGACAAGGCCTTCATTAGTTAGTACAAGATGGGAGGGGGTGTGAGAGTGCTGTAAATGCCAGACCTAATGTTTCCAGCACCATGGGAACATGAGCACACTAGGTAGTGCACACTACATTGCATATCAAGTGACAAATCCACCTATACCCCCTTCTCACCACAATGGTAGATATAAAAACACTTAATATGATAATCAATATCTTTTTAAAATCTATTTTTTATAATTATATTTTATCATGTATTTTAACAAAACTTTGGGTTTTGTTTCAATATAAGAGTGCTGGGGGCATGGAGTGATGAAATAAAGAGGAAGGGAGATGCATTTGGAGCATTGTAGGGAAAAGGACTAGGATAACAGCAATATTGAAGCTCTGTGTTTAGTCTGGCTGCAGGTAGCTGAAGCATGGTAAATGTAGATCGAGTGACAGCTCAGGCTCTGTCAAGTGAGAAACTGGCAGACTGGACGGTGAAACATGAATCTGGATGCAATAAAAGCCAGGACAGAGCAGAACTCACACTCTCTGCTCTATGCTGTCTGCTTGACTGCACAAATCACACCTACAGTCGGAATGAATCTTACCTAAAATGACAACTACCAACTGGAATCAACATTATTTAAAAAATTATTAAAATTGATTATTACACTTACCAATCTTACAGTAGTATCAGATTAAAATAATTCTAACTAGTGGTGGTTTGACATGCCTGCTATGCTGATTAATTGGTCAATATTCAGCTATTTCGAAATTTGGTTTTGGATTACATACGAGACTGCTGGGTTGATTAATTAAACATACACTATCATTCAACAGTTTAGGGCTGGTAAGATATTTTTCTATTTTAATACTTTATTACAAAATCTACATTTTCAACATCATTACTACAGTCTTCAGAATCACATGATCCTTCTAATATGCTGATCTGTTGCTCAAAAAACATTTATTATTATTTTCAATATTGAAAACAGTGCTTGTTTAGTATTTTTGTGATACAATTTTTTTTCAAGATTCTTTAATGAATAGAAGATTCAAAAGAACAGCATTTATTTGAAATAAATGTCTGTCATTCTTGTTCAAATTAATGCATTCTTGCTGAATAAAAGTATTAATATTAATATATATATATATATATATATATATATATATATATATATATATATATATATATATATATATATATAAATAAAAAGTTTGCCAATTCCAAACTTTTGAGCTGCAGTACAAGCGATTTCAGTCCTACCAAGACATCGCCAAATACCCGAACATGCAAAATGATTAACAGGCAGAGAATGTTTCTAAAATCAAGGGCTGCCCAAGCAGAAAAAAACAATAGAATGCGATAAAGGTATTTATGCAGCTATATCACTCATCTCATTATGAGTATAATATTATGCATATAATAAAATGGGCTAATATATGACTTATTTTATGCAATGCTGCTTACTATGCAAGGCTATCTAAAATTCCTTTTCCTGTCCAGCTAGCTTACATAACCAGACAGTAAAATGTGATTTTGTAACATAATAAATGTAACAAAACTCACTTTATTAATGTATTTTACTGTACAGTTTGGGGGGATTTATGGTTAGTTTATTGATTCACCTCAACTACTAACAATTTAAATATATAAAGAAAAATATACAGAAGAGGTGGTTCGCACAGGGCGCCATATAAGCTAGAACCACCGCTGCCATTGAATTATAGAATCATTTTAACGGTAACTTGTCCTCCTAAAATATGATTATTAATGTTAAGCAACTAAATGTATTCCTCTGAAGGGAAACTGCAGTGTTGGTGGGCAGTGGGCACTGTCCTGAGATGTGTGTGATGAAGCTATTATCTCTGCAGTCACTCACCTCCTCCATCTGTTCAGTGGGATGGGCCAGTAGAGCAGCTCCGGGCCGGGACTCCAGCAGAGAGCACTGACAGAACCCCACACTGCCCGTGAGGAGAGAGTCCGTCACTGTGCTGCGGTCTTCAGACAGATCCCACACACACACCCGCATGTCCCGACCCTGACTGACCGTCACAGACACAAACACACGCACAGCAGAACAAAAACAAACTTATCATGGCAATCACACTAAATATCACAAATGAACTGAACCGGTTTAGCCAGACAGGTTTTTAGATTAAGACAGAAGAGAAATGAGACTGAAAATGAGAAAAAGGAATCCACAGTCTTGATTTGAGGTGGATCATAAGCATCACAACTTAACATATTTGATGCATGCGTGTTCAATGGTCAGGTGACAATAATGATGCAGATTTTGATAGGCTAAGGGGTGACACATCTTACCCCCCTCTCCACTACCTGATGAGGCTGCTGCTGCTGTCTTTGAAGGTGTGGACCCAGATAACAGAGTTGCCAGCATGACTCTCTAAAACATGTTCTGCTCTCCTAGTGGTCAGGTTCCAGACATGGATCGCACCTTTACCTGACCTAAAGCACACAAGCGTCAAGATTACCATAAACGGGACATTGTTAAGGCAACCAAAAGGTTGAAGGTTCATTTAATAATAATTGGCACCAACCCAGAATAGAGAAACGGTGGTCCATCCCCACCACAGCAGAAGTGAAGGGTGTTCACTGCGGCCCCTGAACCCCTAAGGATATATAGTGGGTCTGGAGGAGGGCGGGACATCAGGTCTGCAACATCAATGATCTTTATCCTAGGATAGATAAATAAATAAATAAATGAACACATTTTAAATACTTTCATTCAGCAAGGATGCATTATATAGATAGAAAGTGACCGTAAACACTTTTACAGTACATTGTTACAAAAAATACCATTTCAAATAAATACTTTTTTTTTTAAACTTTGTATTTAGTCATTGCATCCTTAAAAAAAAAAAAATCATGGTTGGAATTCCACAAAAATATTAAGCAGCACAAATGTTTTCAACAATGATGATAATAAGAAATGTTTCTTGAGCAGCAAATCAGCATATTAGAATCATTTCTATTGAATCACTGAATGACAAGGGGATCATGGGTAAATGAGCAATACTAATATATATATATATATATATATATATATATATATATATATATATATATATATATATATATATATATATATATATATATATATATATATATATATATATATATATATCTTAAACCAGCTTCTAAGGGCTCATTCACACAGAATGTGTTTTTGTGTTTTTAAAAGTTGAACTGATTTTAAGTTGAGCGCCAAACGGTCAAACAAGTCAGTCTAGTGTTTACATAGAAAAATAATGGAAAAGTAGTGCATTGGAATGGAAAAACGCGATCTGTGTGAACGGCCCCTAACCGTAACAGTTTGTCCAAAAGAAAATCAAATCCTGACGTTCAAAAAGAATAGAAAAATTTATCGACCACATGACCAGCACTTGTGGAATTTGTTTACACAACTTACACATAATTATTAGCATCAGCCCATATGAAAACACTGATATCTCTTGGTTAACACTGTAAACACTAAAAGCCTTTGGGCAAAAGGAAGATCATATTATTTTTTTCCTTGTCTTCCTTCTCCTTAGTAAAACCTCTTGCTCAATACGTCATAAATCACAAGTGAGACAACTTAATTACTGTAAACACACTGGAATCTGTCTTTTTAATTTTTATTTTCATCAACAGTTAACAAAAAAAGGGTTTCAAAGCACTTTCGAAGGCAAACGGCACTGTTGGCTGCAGGGAGGGCCACAGTGGAGATGCAACAGACCACAAAAATCCAGACGGAAATTAGATGATTAGATGTCAGCGACAAATCCCTTTCAAATGGCCGCAAAAAGCTAAATCTGTTGAAGTCTTCATAAAAGAAAACATTAAAATTTTACACATTGATGTGGTTGTGAAACTGCAAGACATCATATGATGTCAGTTTTGAGCTTCAACTCTCCTTAGAAATGCTTCAGATGCTTGACACTGAGAAAAGTTTCATAACTACACATATTAGTTGTTTAACCATTTAAAAGGGAAGCAAAAAATTACACCAATTAAAATGAAACACAATTAAGACAATTAAACAAAAATAACTACATAACCACAGACAGAGCAGGTTTTCTCCTTTGAGTGGCGACTGATATTGCTGATTTTAGATATGGAGCCGCCCGGTTAATGAAGACCCTTCTGCTCAGTGTCATCTCTGGTCACCTCTGCCCTTGCGCTGAAACCGGACCCACAGGTATTTTGGGGGAGCTCATTTCGGAAGGTTAGTGGTTAAATTGTGCATGTTAATCTGTCAAGCGGAGATTCTTCACTGCCCAACCTTCCTAATTAAGAGCTGAGCCCCCAGCCGCCCCATATGAACCCCTCACAAAGGGGACAGTCACTAAACGCCCCTAGTTTCTTACAGGAGAGCTGGGAGGGAGGCATTTGGATTAGAACCCGTGACTATCAGTCGCCATCAGCCCTGTATAGGAGCCAGACCCTGTCTACTGCACATATAGGGGCTGAAATTAAACCTCTGGTTTGGGGAACTGTCTATCCAGCTGAACTATATCTTAAACTAAAGCTATTTACCTTTATAGTGCACTTAAAAATGACTGAAAATGTAATTCTCCCAAAAAATTGCAACTGACTTTCTGAAATAACTTCTGATAAAGCTGCTTTGAAACAATGTATAGTATTTTAAAAAAAAGTGCTTTACAAATAAATTACAAATACTTGTCTTGATGTACATATAATTATACAAATATGACAATTTGGCAGTGACAGACTTCAGCCACAAGGGGATCATGGCTGAATCAGGAATACCAATATATCTTAAACTAGCTTCTAGCTTTAGAAGTTTGCCTAAAAGAAAATCAAATCCTGACATTCAAAAAGAATATAGATAAAAAGGAAACAAGTAGTACACAGTTTTACTTTTCTTTTAAGCACCCCATTATACTTTTTCGAATATTACCTTCCATGTATTGTGTAATATATCTGTTTGTGAATGTAAACTGTCTGCAAAGTGTTAAAGATCAAAAAGTTATTTGCCGCGTCCCAATTCACATACTATCGGTTCTAAATGGTATTCGAAATTAGAATGAATGCATCCCGAATTGTTGAAATGAGTATTACAAAGATACCCGGATGGTCTGCTTTTTTCGGTTATAATATAAGGTGCAAATCTGTACACACTCTAACGACTAATATTGCCCACATCCCATTGCGCAATGGACGAGGATTACATTAGAACTACAAACACGGATAAAAAGTGTTAAAAAACTATAAAAATGGCAGATGTGCAGGTCTGACAGTTAAGCAGAGAAGTTTACATAAAGGGGCCTGAGTCATTAATAATCAGTGTCTAACATGTTATGTTATCCATGTTATATTTCATCTGCAACAACATTGTGAACTTTTGTAAAGATACGTTTGGTCATTAACTTTTAAATGCATTATGCAAATTGAAAACACATGAGGAGGATGAGGACTCCGGAATTTATACAGAAAAACCAATGGGATCTTTCGCATCACTGTGTATCAAGAGCTGAGGAAGAGCTGAAATTCAGATAGGCGTTTTGTTTCTGACACGTGCTGTGACAGGTAGAACAATCACAACAGACTGGGGTATCCGACCAATCAGAACAGAGTAGGGACCTAGAAAGGAGTTAATCTTAACACAAAAAAACACTTTCAGACTCTGAGAATCGCGGCAATGTACAATGTACATTATGAGAACGTTAAAATATTTTTTGACCTTGGATGGAATGCATATAAATCTATTACAGTACTAGGAGAACTCCAAAATAAGGTTAGGAACTTTAAAAATGGCATTATATAGCCACTTTAAACTGTAATTCTCCCAAAACAACAATAACGGCAAAGGCTGAGGAATGCACTATCGGACGATCGTCTGTATGACAGCAAGGGTTTTGTAGGTTTAAAGCGGATTAACATGCCCGTATTGTGAAGTTCACAGCACCAGGGCTGCTTGACACACGGGTCTGGAAACGCATATTCTCGTTGTGCAAACACAACGCATCAAAACATACCTCTGCCAATATGTTGCTGTCAGTCAGAGATGGAGAAAAGTAAAGATATGGATGGAGTGGAAAAACAGGCTGAGGAACTAGGCCAAAGAGTCAAGAAAGATCAAGAGTTTTTTTGAAACGGCATGGATAGAGACAGAGGAGAGCATAACACATACAGTGTTATCGGAATAAAAGGCAGAGTAGGGTCAATTATTAAATTGTATATACATGTATACTATATTTCAAAGGATACGTCTCCCAAAAATTAAGATGTCGGCATCATTTATTACCCTTATGTCATTCCAAACCTTTATATGATTTTTGATATCAACTTTTGACATTTCAGACATAATATTTGTTTATTTTTACAATGTTGCGAAACACAGAATTGGAATTCTATAGCAAATAAACAAGTGGAGTGAATCATTCAAACAGTGAAAAAGTTCTAGAGCTGTTGTGAAACTCCTGTTCATAAGTTCTCCTATTAAATCAGTGGACTGTGTTATATTTATTGGCATTACATCATCCATCCGCTAACATGGTCTCTACTAGATGTCTGAATCAGCTGTTAAAAACCACATATTGGTCAACCACAGCACTAACTAGTAGACTATTAAGAAAAGACTACTTCATTTACCATAGTTGAGTTTTTACCACTTCACTCACACTGAAGTTCCAGGAATGCTCATTAGTCATTGAACATAAGCTCTGAAATTAACACTTTTATTCTGCTAGGATACATTAAATTGATCAAAAGTGACAGTAAAGATTTTTATTTCAAATAAATCGCGTTCCGCTGAAAGTTCTATTGAAAATTAGACAGCAACTGTTTTCGGCATTAATAACAGGAAATGTTTTCTGAGCAACGAATCAGCATATTAGAATGATTTCTGAAGGATCAAAAACTTTAAAATTGCATTAATTTTACACTTTTTTTTTGATTAAATAAATGCAGCCTTGGTGAGTAGAGACTATGCAAAATATCCATTTTCCCTCATGCTTAACAGTGAAATTTCATGTTATTTTGAACGTCTGACAGGAAAGACATGACTATGGGCCACGAATCCACGATCATTAAATCAAAATCAATACGAATGTCAATGTTGTGCTGAATTATTTAGGATCTGTAATTAAATGTACAGACAAAGGCAGATATGAAATGAGAATGCCCGTTTCTGATGGGAGGATGAAGAGAAAGAGAGCGTTTTTCAGCTCTCTTGGTGTAACAGATAAGACAGCTCCAGTAATCTGACTCTAAGACTCTGGATAAAGGCAGTTTGTCTCTTCGTGGGCCGTCTGTCAACACCTGCTTGGTAATTAGGCCTAATTATGAGAGAGAGTTCGCTTCCCCTTCATGTTATTAAATAAGAAGTAGCCACGTCAGCCAGGTATCTCTCAACACAGGCAAAGGGCTGGCGACCTTCAGATCAAACACAGGCTCTATCTGTGCCCCCTGCGCTGCGACTTACACCGGAGGAGGGGGAGCAGCAGTCATTTTAACGTGGGCTTCAAAGATCGAGGATAGGCGGTCCGCATTCCTCTCCCCCTCGCGCTGTGGAATCAGTGGATTCGGTGATGGGCAGCCACACACCTCTGCCCAAACCACTGTCATACGCTGCCATTCATAAATAAGCCCAACTAAGATCCTGTAGATTATGGGAATATAGAATGTGATAGAATGTGCCCTTCGTGGAGCAGGTGGATGCCATCTTTAAAGCACTGCTGTGACAAAGAATTATGGGAAATTTAAAAAAAAGTCAGTTTATTACTATGCGTTTCAAACAAAAAAGAAAATCACTACCCTTGTGGTGAGGTGTGCACACAGGAGATGCAAGTTCAGCTCTGGCATTATTAATTTTTGAGCTCTTTTTACTCCCGTGTACATAAAAATGTGGCAAAAGGGCAAAAAGATATGTGCTATTATCCATCATACAAGACTTAGGGTTTTTTCATTTGTTTTACTGTCCACCAGGCAAAAATCCTATAAACTTGGGGTGTGTTCACACTTGGCAGATTTGCTTCAATGACAACGAATGATGCAATTGCAGTTTGTTTGAATTAGTGTGAATGTTACCATCTGAACCTTGGTGTGTACCAAACAAAAAAAACCTTAAAAGGTGGCTTTTGGTCTGTTTCCAAACCAACTCTGGTGCGGTTCGACTGAAATATGAATGTGAAATATGCAAAATGGACCAAAGACATCTTAACAAAATAAAACGTGTGCCAAGTCCACCTACACTGCTGTAATTGGCCCTTCGCAAAGACCCGCCCCCTTTAGTTACTGTTGCTATGTCCGACAAGCCATGCGCTCTCACGCCACACATCATGTTCTCATGCCGTGAAAAATACATCGCAGAGCAAAGAGGACACTGACAACGTGTCGACAGACATATGAAACCGTTTCATATTTAATATATCGTAATTTTTAACAAAAGTTTAAACAATAAATACCGTATAGAGTCCCTTTAATGTGTCGTGACAGATCGCTGTGGCTCCTTCAATCGGCTCGATCATCTCTTCATACTAGTTCATTTATAGCATCAAATACATATGAATGGACATCAGAAGGAATGTTGTTTCAAGCGTGGAAAGATGTGAGTAAAAAATTTTTTTCAAGGGTTATGGTTGGTCAGACAGCTTGTCAATCAAACTGTTTGCGAAGGGTCAATTGGTCAGATGACATAGTCTGTTGTGATTGGTCTACAACTTACAGTGTGTGTCGGAAGCGAAACACTCATTGTCATATCTGAACTGCAGCACTGATACACCGTGATAAAAACAGTATATGGCGTTGGTTTTACCGCATCAGTTCAAGTCTGAGTCCTCATCCTTTGGAAGTGGATTTACTTTCGCAGTGCAGAAAACAGCGTCTTCTCGACAGGTTGACAATGGGAACCAAACTCTTCCAGACCTCAGCTACAGTGTTTGAAAGCATGTCAAGAAAGGTTGTTTGCGGGCAGCCAGTGAAGACCATAAGCGGGTATTACGCAAACTTGTGACAAACCTGCTACAAAAGGAATTAAGACTGACTGACCACTCGTTTCAGGCAGTTCAGAATCGGTTCATTCGTTTGGGAGACGATAACTCCATTTATCGTGAACTTTGAAACTTTTACATTCACAAATTTAAAGTGTTAGGTCACCCAAAAATGAAATTTCTGTCATTAAGTACTCATCCTTATGTCGTTTCACACCTGTAAGACCTTGGTTCATTTTCGGAAAACAAATTAAGACATTTTTAATGAAATCCAAGAGGTTTTTTTATCTCCTATAGAAAGCACAGAAATAACCACATTCAAGGTCTAGAGAAGAAGTAAAGACAACGTTAAAATAGTTAACGTGACTACAGTGGTTCAACCTTAATGTTATGAAGCGACGAGAATACCTTTTGTGCGCAAAAACAAAACAAAAATAATTTTATTCAACAATTTTCCTCTTCTGTCAGTCTCCTTCTCAGTTGACACAGCTCAGTAGAGGAAGCTCTGCACTGCGTTCACAGTGTCAACAACACTAATTTCTTTGCTTTCTATGGAAGGAAAAAAAACCTCTCGGATTTCATCGAAAACATCTTAATTTGTGTTACGAAGATTAACGAAGGTCTGAGGGGTGAGTAATTAATGACAGAAATTACATTATTGGGTGAACTAACCCTTTAAATATTTGAAAAATGACTTTCTTCCGAATTATAAATTCAGTAACGACTCTTCAACTGAGTCAAATATAAACATAGCTTTTAATTTTATAATTATGGCCATTTTCACGGCAGCATTCAGCATATGAAAGGGCACGGGGCGACTTCTTTTTAGTTAAGTTATGTTAAAGTTAAAGATAAGAATATTGTACTTTTATAATTCGCTCTGCATAGAGTTAATTTATCTTATAAGAAAAAAAAAATGTTCTTAAGAAGATTTATCTGGCTAACACATAGCAACCACACAGAATACCACAGCAACATACTAACAACCACTCAGAACACCTTAGCAACTGAATACCAGTGTCCTGGCAACCACCAACAACATTCAACCATTTCACAGAAAAGCACCAGTCACAATTTAAAAATGTGGTTTAGGAATGTTAACGCATGTTGGAATGTAACCCAAAAGTTTTTATTTTTTTGTGACAAAACAATGAATCATAATAAAAAGAGCGTAAAGGGATTAAAATGACTTTTGAAGGCTGTGTGCTGGTGCCGTGGCCGCTACTCCCCGGTTTTAATGATATCATACCTCGGATATTAAGTCATTCTTTTCTTTATTCTTATTTTGGTTTCTTCCCTCTCACTCTCATTCTGTTACATCATTGACATTTCCACCTCACCGAACCCAACACCCACATAATCATTAGTCAGCGTTTCTTATGACTCCCCTTGTGCCAAAAAAAGTCCAATTCTCCCAAGGAGGAAACAAATGTGGCAAACGGACCTGCAGGTCCATTCTAAAGCTCAGTTAAACAAACAGAGGAGGAAGTGCGGGATACACACACGCCCTTTATTGTGCTGCCGTGCGTCGGTAAAGGAAAACGGAGGGAAGGGGGGAGTATCTGGACTGGAAAAACAGCTCTATGGAAGATAGAGAGCTGAAGTCAGACACAAGAGCTTCCACACCCACTGTCACTCATGCTGACGGAGGTGAGCGACAGGCCGCATTGTTCCTGCCCATGGCGTGAATGCCACGCTGAGGCTGACACAGATAAGGGCTGAATGCATAGCTGCGTGTGAGGGAAGTGATGGTGGCCACTTTGTCTTTGCACCAGGGCTTAAGAGGCTTTAGTGCTGATTACCAAAGAGACCTGCAGGTAACACACGTTTATCTGTGGACATTATCACCTGCTTCCTTGCAATGATGTATTGAGTGATTAAGCTTTACTGGAATGACACAGGTTCATGTCATACTTAAACTGTATGAATTGAATTGGATACGAAATATTAAAACACAAAATCAGCAAACAAATTATGCTTTTCTTACAACTAACAACATATGCATCGCATCCTGTCTATTAAGATGCCGTTATATGGTCAATTTCATGCGTATCACACACACTTCACTGGCTGTGATATCCCACAATAGTGTGTGTGGTTTGGCAGTGGACAGAATAAAAATAATATTTTTTGAAGTGGTTGAAAGGAGCATATCAATATATAAAATTTTAGTCCAAATATTTGCTTAGTTGTCTTGAAAGCTCACTTTCACTCAAGGTTTTTAAACATCGCAATCGACTACAATTCTAAAGTTTGGTGTGATGTTGATAACGTGATTTCTGTTTTTGAAATAAAGTATCTTCTCTTATGTTCCCCAAGGCTGCATTTATTTGATCAAAAATGTAGCAAAAACAACAATATAGTAAATATCATTACAATTTAAAATAGCAGTTTTCTATTTTAATATATTTGGAATAAATTTAATTTATTCCTTTGATGCAAAACTGAATTTTCAGCATCATTACTTCAGTCTTCAGTGTCACACAACCCTTCAGAAATCATTCTAATATGATGATTTGCTGCTCATTTATTAATATATATATATATTATATTTTTTATATATTATTATATTTTTGTGAAACCTGTGATTTTTTTTTTTTTTTGAAAATTCAAAAGAACAGCTTTTATTTATAAGAGGAAATTTTGTTGTCACTTTTAATCAATTTAATGTGGCCTTGCTGCATTACTTAAAATTAAAAATAATAAATAAAAAAAAATCTTCCTGGCCACAAACTTTTGAACGGTAGTAATTGCATGACATGGAAGTTTACATGAAATTAAAATAATATCAATATTAATAAAAAAGGGTAACACTTTCTTAGGTTCCATTTGTTAACATGAAATAATAATGAAATAATAATGAATCATTTATTATCTTAGTTAATTCAATCCTTTACTAATACATTATTAAAATCAAAATATTGAAATTATTTAACGGACCTAGCTAACATGGAGCAACAGACAGTTGTATTTCTGTTAACCAAAGTTAACAAATCGATCGCTCAAAGTTAGATAATATTGGTTAACCAACAAAAACAAATGGAACCACCAAAACATTTTACATCAATTGTGATTTTTCAATATTTCATTTCTAATGTCTGATAAAACTCTTCCTCAGATCTGCGAAGGTCTAGTTAGGGGACCGATGATTTATTTGAACAACAGGAATATGTTGCTAGCATAACCTAAACACTCATAGTCAAAAGATTTCTATTTGCTCAGCACTGAAGAAAACAAGTTTTCTGAGTCACTAAGTTCTAAAAAGTTCGAAACCACTATACTAGATCATTAAACATGACATTATGGTGCATGATCTGACCTCAACGTCCTAACTTCCGTTGGCCAGAGGAGAACTGGCCCCCCGACTAAGCCTGGTTTCTCCCAAGGTTTTTTTTTCTCCATTTTGTTGGAGTTTTGGTTCTTGCCGCTGTTGCCTTTGGCTTGCTTAGTTGGGGACACTTGCTTGATATTCAGCAGTGTTTTTGATATGCCTGCATTGGCGCCGTTGTATGTGAACTGAGCTGAGCCGGACGATTACATCACTGTTTTCTCCAGTGCTGATATACATAAATTAACTCTACTAATAACTATTGATCTTTGCAACTGAATGAATAAATAATATATAGATAAGATGGACAATGACACCATTTCTTTGCGAGCTGCTGTGCAGCCAAAAATTATTTGCCAATTATCACTGTGAAGCTGCTTTGCCACAATTTGCATTATAAAAGCGCTATATAAGTGAAGGTGACTTCCACGTATAAAGGCTGCTGTGCATCTACTGACTGAGACAGCATGGCTTGTCGGACATAGCAACAGTAACTAAAGGGGGCGGGTCTAGCAGAGTAAACCACAGGTGTGTTTATACTAACTATTAGTATCTACTAACTAGAAAGGGTCCAAACATTTAAACATACAAAAGCAAAACAATTATTAAAATGCCATTTGGTTTGATATTTCAGCGAATTGAATGCAATATGAATTGCATTTTGGGGCCACAATATGCACATACAAAGCTTTACAACACGTATCAGACATCAGCAGTAATCCACTATTAGTGTAGATGTGGTGTGGATTGTAAGTTGTAAGTCCACAGATCGCTGATGAGGCTGAAGCATGACTGTGAGTGAAGCTCTAGGTGTTGACAGCTTCATTACATGCAGAAACCTGCTCTCACTGCACACACTGTCGCACAAATACAACCAAAGGAAGTATGGATAAGCACAAAACATCGCGTGACGTAACAAAATCTATCAAGCATGCGGTTATATTGCGTGGAATCATCAGAAAAACTCAAATAAACATTGCGCAATCGGTTATAGGAACGTAAACACAGTACCTGTATGAATCTCGCGCGCGAAGGATGAAATCAGAACAATGCGACGGAGAGCAGGAAAAGCCCCGTAGCGGAGGAGAGCTGTCTTCAGCACTGCCTGATTTTTTTTTTTAAACAAGTTTAAGTTAATTTATTAACCTTACCAACAAGTAAAAGGAGAACATTTTTTTCGTTGGTCTTTCTCTAAATAAAAAGTGAAAAGACAGCATTAAATAAAGCATTTTAAAAAACGAACCGATTATTGATTTTTAAAGGGATCAATAATCAAAAATGAAAAATTCTTTTAACGTTTCCTCACCCTCAAGTTCTTCCAATCCTTTTATGAATTTCTGCTGAACACAAAAGAAAATATTTTGAAGAATATTGGAAACCAAACAGACGATAAACACTGACTTTTATATATGAAGGAAAAAAAACCCACTATGGGAGTAAATGGGGCTCATCAACTGTTTGGCTATTCACATTCTTCAAAATATCTTCTTTTGTGCTCAGCAGAAAAAAGAAATTCATACAGGTTTGGAACAACTTGAGGAAATGTTGAAAGCATTTTCATTTTGGGGTGAACTATCGCTTTAAGGATTTGAAAATCATAATAAATAAATGAGGGATCTCTTCCAAATCAAAGTCTTTCTGATTTTACCTCTATGGTATCATGGTCATGTTTTTCTTTGGAGTAGACTCTACCATGTGAATATGCCATGATCCTGCCTAAAAATGACACAAGCCCTTCTGAAAAGTTCCCCTGCTAGGTAGAGCAGCTACTCGGTAAACAGTTAAGTTCTTTTTTGTTTCCCTCCTCGATTTCATCCTTTCTCTAATTGAGAAAACGGGAGGGGGAAAGTCCACTCTAATCCACAGAGCACATAGCCGCCTTTCATACTTGTGCCGGGTGAGAGAGAGACCTTTATTTGTACGTTTCGATCATGGAGAAGAGGTTTCAGGCTCAGCTGGGTCTGAGCAAAAAGATTAGATGTAACCAGAGCAGTTTAAACCTCTTTAGAGGCCCTGGATTAACTCAACTGAGGGTTACTCCATCTCTCCATGCATCTCTTCATCTCTCTTAAATGAGACAATAAGATCCACAAGGACACAGGTGCTGCGCAGAATGTTGAAGGAATGTGAGGCGATCTATAGATGAGGAACTTTAAAGCATTAATGCACTTTTTCAAGGTAGTTCGAAAAACCCATCATGGTGAGAGTCTCAAACAGCGTGGGAACAAACTTCACCACTCGTTCTCTTTCTGCAGTCTATACTGTCCACAGAATCAGAACGCAATGCACTTGACTTTACTTTCAGTGTGACAAATTTACTGCATTAAGAACAAAATATATAAAACATGAAATTAAAATAAATACATTGCATTTGAACTATATATAAATGATTAAGGGTACTATAAAATATATACAATTAAAATAAATGTATAAATTAATATAAAACAAGATAGATAGATAGAAAGGCAGATAGATGATAGATAGATAGATAATGGATAGACAGAATAAAAGAAGATAGAGAGATAGATAGATAGAATAGATGATAGATAGATAGATAGATAGATAGATAGATAGATAGATAGATAGATAGATAGAAAATGGATGGATAGATAGAAAATGGATGGATAGATAGAAAATGGATGGATAGATAGATAGATAGATAGATAGAAAATGGATTGATAGATAGATAGATAGATAGATAGATAGATAGATAGAAAATGGATTGATAGATAGATAGATAGATAGATAGATAGAAAATGGATTGATAGATAGATAGATAGATAGAAAATGGATTGATAGATAGATAGATAGATAGATAGATAGATAGATAGATAGATAGATAGATAGATAGAAAATGGATTGATAGATAGATAGATAGAAAATGGATAGATAGACAGAATAAAAGAAGATGGAAGGATGGATAGAGAAATAGATTAAATAGATGATAGATAGAATAAAAGAAGATAGATAGATCGATAGAATAGATGATAGAGAGATAGATAGAATAGATGATAGAGAGATAGATAGAATAGATGATAGATAGATAGATAGAATAGATGATAGATAGAGAGATAGATAGATAAAATAAAAGAAGATAGATAGATAGATAGATAGATAGAAAATGGATGGATAGATAGATAGAATAAAAGAAGATGAAGGATGGATAGAGAAATAGATTAAATAGATGATAGATAGAATAAAAGAAGATAGATAGATAGATAGATAGAGAGAGAGATCGATAGAATAGATGATAGAGAGATAGATAGAATAGATGATAGATAGAGAGATAGATAGATAGAATAAAAGAATATAGATAGATAGATAGATAGATAGATGGAATGAAAGGAGATAGAGAGATAGATATAACGGCAGATAGAATGAAAGAAGATAGATAGATATAGATAGATAGATAATTAGATAAGAAAGACAAACGCATACTCTCTTAAATATATAATTGAAACAGAAATTAAAATGCATAATGCATACTGTTTCACTCATTAGTATACAGTGCATACTGAGCAGTGTTCAGAGAGTAATAAGCTAGTATTCTATTCAGGTCGGTCATGGAGTGATGAGATGGCAATTAACGTAAATGGAAGGCGGCAGGCCAGTGACCCTGCAGAGGGGGCCCTTAAAAACAGCATCTTCTGCTCAGGTTGGTCAGATGCCATGCCCCACGTAACCATGAATTATTGGTGCCATCTCAGATTACCCGCAATATACCACAATGCCAGTGAGGGAGCGCTGTGGTCTCCCTGGGCCTGAGGAGGGGGCCGAACATTGTCCATCTTGATGGTGGAAAAGGAAAGGAAATCCCTTGGCTCTGTCTCGCCACAAGGGCGTGTAGGTCAGCTTACAGCTCATCACTAAATTAGATAAGCTTTTAGTCAAACAAGCCTCTCTTTTAGACCGGTCGGGCATGAACTTGATATTACAGATCCTTTTGGAAATAATAATAGTAATATGTACATGCACATTATTTACAGTGATGTAAAGATCAGCATTGCAGGTCACTACCACTAGTTAGTAAAGTAAACCAAACAATAAGAATTCAAAATTTAAAACGTACATTGAAAAATTAATTAACATTTTAAATTTAAAGTGTTCACTTTTCTGCCTTAAAGAAGCTACATTATATATATACACATATATATATATATATATATATATACACAGACACACACACACACACACAAAACTGGGAATAGGTTTTTTTTTTTTTTTTAGACATGTTTGTATGATTTTGGATGACAGAACCTCAGTTCAGATGTTTTGGACTTCTGCATCTCCCAGCCTTGTGTTTGTCTTGGACGTCTCCGTGGCGATAGGCTCTGTGTGTAGGTGCGGACGGACTGCTGGGGTCTGGAAGGCACCTGATGGTGTCTGTGAAAAGCAGAATCTAATAACACTCCTCCAGTGAGGGCATGGCAGAGGCCCAAGCCAGGCAGATATCCTGCTCCTCTCAGCACAAGGTTAAGATCCTCCCTGGAGCTGGTGAAGGGGATGAGAGAGGATTGTACATTAGAGCCTCACGGCCTTATCTCAGTGGTTTGAACCTCCCTACAGCTCTGGCTGATGCCCTCACCCTGAATGGTTTCCCATAATACTGCACAGCTGTGAAACACACATACCATGAAAACACAAAGAATGAATGACATTGCATTAGCAAAATAATGGCTGAGAAAAGTGAAGATACAGTATTTCTGAAAAAAGAGGCAACACTGATGCCACTTGGTTTGGTATTTTGTTATCTGATGCAATGAAGTTTACTATAAATGTCTTTAAGTGTATAAATACTTTATTTTGTTATTAAATGGATTTTTTTTTATAGTAATTGTAGATAAACAAATAATATCAGCATCTATATGACGTTCAACACATCTTGTACAGACATTAAACCAAAATGCATACACAAATATCAAATTTACATTCATATTCTGTTATATACCATTCAAAAGTTTGGGGTAAGATTTTTTTTAAAAAGAAAAATCTCTTATTTGATTAAAAATACAGTAAAAAAAAAAAAAAAAAAAGTGAAAAGTTATTACAATTTAATATCACTGGTTTATATATATATATCACTGGTTTATATATATATATATATTCTAATATATTATATCATTCTAATAACATCTTAATTCATAAAAACATTGTAATATTATTAATGTTGAAAACAGTTGGTCTGATTCATATACAGAAAAGTATGAATCAGACCAACTATATATATATATATATATATATAATTTTTTTAAAGTATTCTTTGTTGAAATTCAGAATAAAAAATTTCCTTAGAAACACAAACTTTTAAATTACATGTATTATATTATATTATATAATAATATATTATATATGTATATGCATTTCATGTAATATATATATATATATATATATATATACGCACATGCATATTTATTACATATAACCTTATAAATTTTATTTATTTGATGGATGAGTTGCCAAAACCTGTCAGGCAGACATAAATTCCTGACAAAAAGGGATTCCAAGGAAAATAGTCCTAACAAAGAATGAGTAGGTGTCTCGAATCTTTTGACTGGTAGTGTATGTCCCTGATCCACAGTGAGTAAGAGAGAGCGAGAGAGAATGTGGCATGTTCATTGAAAGTGTGTCTACGCTCAGGCATACAGCCCAGGGTTAATGTTGTGGCTGTAAAGTGGGAAGTATTGTCACAGCCAGTAAAGATAAGGTGATTTATGACAGAGAGTGTGAGGATAATAATCACAGTGCCACAGGGCAGGGAGAGAGGACGGAGAGCAGGAGTGAAGAAGAAATGTTTTGGCAGGGATTTCTCACCACTGCAGACCTGAAGACTTGAGTGAAAGAACACAGAACCAGAATCAATGAGCCTTTAATCACCCGAATGAAGATTGAAGAGTGAGTAAGAGACATGCTGTGTGGAAGAGGTGGAGAGATGAATCTGCATCTAGATTCAAACTGAAAGGTGGAATTCACCCAAAAAACGGAGAATTCACTATCATTTACTCAGCCTCATGTCGTTCGAATCACTTTATATGGGAACGCAAAAGGAGATGTTTAACAAAAAATTCTTGTCGCTGCTTATATCAAAGGAAAATAAAACATGGGGTGTCGAGCTCAAAAAAGATAAAAAAAAGTTAATGTTCCAAATGTTCCAAGTGTTCCAAAATTTGGCTTTATGTAACTTTCCATTTTTTTTCTTCTTTATCTTTTTAATTTGACACTCCCTGATAACAACAAACAGAGGAAAGAAAATCATATGGGTTAAAATTCTAATTTTTGAGCAAACTATCCCCTTAAAGACAAAAACACAAGCATTGGATTGGAACGACCATAGATGGAAAAGTAGGATTTGGTTAAAAAACACAATTAACCCTAGATTTTCTGTTAAATACATTTACATTTACTGGACATACACAAACAAAACACTTCAAAAATGATTTTCCTGTCAAGTAAAAGTACTGCGTTCCACATAACTGTGAGTGTTTACTGTAAACAGCACGATGGAGGTTTTGGAGATGGTGCAGGTGATGGAGCCCGTGAGGCATGTCTCATACCGTCCCACAGGAACAAAAGCAGACAACAACAGAACAAACCCTTTCAGATATGATGTAGCTAATGAAATGCTTCATTATCTCAGTGGCATATTTATAGTTTTATTGTGTTATGCAAAATAAAGTCTAAGAGCAGACTAGCTCACTGCTGTCGTTATTTAATTACTGAAAAACAAATAAAGGAGATTTCTGAGATGATGACAGGTGATTCAACACTTCTTGTTTGGTTTCATTTAAGCAAATCAGAAACTAAATACAGTACACAGATCCTGTTTACACATTTTCTTGAATGGGTTCTGCTCGTTTGACAGTTGAAAAACCACACACAGCAATTGTGTCGTAATCCATACAACCCAAGTAGATGAATCTATGTCAATGTCTCTCTCATTCACTCGTATGACTGTAGACCGGAAACAATGATTTATAGGGTGCGTCTCAATCAGCTCCCTAGTTCAGTAATCAGGGCACTGATCAGGGAGTCGGCCAGTTTAAGGGTCGTCTCAATTGCAAAGTCCTTCCAGTGCACTGAAACGTTCGCTCCCTAAAAAGTCTGACAATGCACAGTGAAAAACCAAGGAGCATCGATGCTCACTATGGCTGCGTCTGAAATCGCATGCTCTCGAGTAGGTACTTATTTTTGAATTCAAGTAAATACTAAGCACGTAAATTCTATAAAGTATGAATGTAATCTGAACGCTTGTCAGAGCTGTACGTCTCTGGGATCAGAAGTAAATGCTTCACCATCTGAAAGCCAGAGGGCGCTCTTGCGCAGAAACTCAAAATATGCCCTATCGCAGAAGAAGATAACATGCAGCATATATCGCTGTAGCTGAATAAACACAAGACTGGAACACTTTGATTAAACATGACTAATAAACACACGACTGTCTTATTCCGTTTAAGAAATCACATCATCTCACAGAAGGATGCTCAACTGTCGTTATGAAGTGAGTTTGGAGTGAAAACATGTTGTCTTTTGTTGGACAAGATGTTATAAATGCTTCTCATGTCTGGAAAGATGTTTGACGCATGTTGCTTTTTCAAATGTACATTATAAGCGACTCAAAGCAGTGCTTTCAGATGGATTAGCATTTGGAGCCGTGCTTCATTGACAAGCTGCGCATAAAAAATAACTTGTGATTTAATAATCACTGTAAGAATCGCGTTTAAGCGATAATCGCGTTCCAAGTTCAATGTTATTTTTCGTATCGTGCAGCCTTAACTTATTGTTAGTTGCGCCGCTTCACTGACATTCACAAATCCTCTCCATGGCCTCATGGGATAGTAAAGTATCCATTGTATGCATACTTCAGAATCACTCTTACATTTTATGGGTACTGTGAATTCAGATAAACTTCGTTTGTGACATACTATTCATCAACTACTATATAGTAGGGAAGAATTCCATTTCGGATACAGCCAACTGTATGTTCCCTTAATGGAAGTTCTGAAGCGTGAAACAAATCTCGTGAGGCAATTCACACATAATGATGCGAGATAGATGTTTTTTTGTTTTTTTTAAATACAAACCATTATTAAATTATATTTAAGCATAAACATACATTGCTATACAGGTAATATAATCTAGCTAACATAATATAACATATTCTAGCTAACATCTTTTTATGTATATGTAACAAGGAAAGTATTTATCATAATGTACTTTTAATAACATTAAAAAATAATGTTAATAAGAAAGATCAGTTCTACTGTTGTTCATAGGTTTTGGAGCTAAGCTCATTGAGATGCACCCATAGTAAACAAAAAAGATGTAAAAAAAACAATAGAATTTATTCATTTATTTTTAATAACGTTAACATAAAAATATTATTTAAACATCATTCATGGAATTTTTTTTTTCTAGAAATGGGGTTTGCTATTGCTTTGATGTCATGTGAGTGACAGGTGGCCCCGCCCTCACACCAGTAAACACAAAGAGGGAGGGAGGGGAAGTTATTTTGATTAAAGACTACGAGGGGACATAAATGTAAAAATAAATAAATAATGGCGAGCACGGACATATAGTATATAATAAATACCGCATTATTCCATAAAAAATAAGAATTGCCTATTGAATTTATAGTGACTTTAAAGAGCTAGCTGGTTACCAAAAGGTTGAAAGGTTCAAACTTTACAAGGGACTATCCTTGAAATGAAGACAAAGTCAAATCAGGTACAAACATGCTCTTCATGCAACTACATAATGGAGTAAAACGTTTAAAAAACTGCTGAGACGATGATCTAACTGTGGATGTGCAGCAGTACATAAATCTGTGCCACACATCTGGCCTGTAAGGAGGGAGGAGAGTCTGTGCTGGAACTATAGAACAGCACAATGCATATTTTACAATGTTGAAAACTAAAAATAATCAAATGAAATTGAATAAAATAACATTAAAATATCCTACTTTGGACAATATACAAATGTTTAGTGTTGTTTTTTTCTAAATAATTACCATGCATAATTTTCAAAACTTTAGTTTTGCCCAATGTGATTAGCAGTTTTTCTGTAACGGTCATAAGAATAGTATTATAGCATTCATCTTTCCCTCGATCCCGACTAGTCTCCCAGTTCCTGCCGCTGAAAAACATCCCCACAGCATTATGCTGCCACCACCATGCTTCACTGTTGAGATGGTATTGGCCCGGTGATGAGAGGTGCCTGGTTTCCTCCAGACACTTGCTATTCAGGCCAAAGAGTTCAATCTAGGTTTCATCAGACCAGAGAATTTTGTTTCTCATAGAGTCCTCCAGGCGGGCTGTTATGTACCTTTTACTGAGGAGTGTCTTCCGTCTGGCCACTCTACCATACAGGGCTGATTGATGGAGTGCTGCAGAGATGGTTGTTCTTCTGGAAGGTTCTCCTCTCCACAGAGAAATGCTGGATCTCTGTCAGAGGGACCATCAGGTTGTTGTTCACCTCCCTCCCTCATCGCTCAGGGAGGCCCACTCTAAGAAGAGTCCAGTTGGTTCCAAACTTTTTTCGTTTACAGATGATGGAGGCCACAGTGCTCATTGGGATCTTCAATGCTGCAGAATTGTTTCTGTACCCTTCCCCAGATCTGTGCCTCGATACAATCCTGTCTCGGAGGTCTACAGACAATTCCTTGGACTTCATGGTTTGGTTTGTGCTCTGACATGCACTGTTAACTGTGGGACCTTTATAAAGACAGGTTTGTGCCTGAATTTACCACAGATGGACTCTAATCAAGTTGTAGAAACAAGGATGATCAGTGGAAACAGGAAGCAACTGAGCTCAATTTTGAGTGTAAAGGATGTGAATACTTATGTACATATGATTTTTTTCCCATTTTTTTATTTTTAATATATTTGCAAAGATTTCAAACAAACTTCTTTCATGTTGTCATTATGGGGTATTGTTTGTAATATTTTGAGGAAAATAATGAATTCAATCCATTTTGGAATAAGGCTGTAACATAACAAAATGTGGAAAAAGTGAAGCACTGGGAATACTTTCCTGATGCACTGTACAATGTATTTTATTATTATGTAAGTTGTACTTACTTAATAAAGGCTGAATGCTTCTTTCCTTCTATTCATCAAAGAATCCTGAAAAAAATGATTTTTTAAGCAGCACATCTGTTTTCAACATTGATATTAATAAGAAGTGTTTTTTGAGCAGCAAATCAGCACATTAGAATGATTTCTGAAGGATCATGTGACACTGAAGACTGGAGTAATGATGCTGAAAATTCAGCTTTGCCATTGCAGGAATAAATGACTTTAAAATATATTAATAATACAAAGAATAGTTATTTTAAATTCTAATAATATTTCACAATGTTACAGTTCTTACTGTATTTTTAAATCAAATAAATGGATAAACAAATACAACAGCATGATTGCACAGTTCAATCCCACACACAAATTGACAATTACTGGCCCCTGTGTGTTTGACCCATAATCCGCCTTTTCTATGCCAAACTTTTCGCATATGTTTACACAAGGTAGATATTTGTTTCTCCTCTCAGGTCTTTGGACACAAATACAGAGCTGTATAACCAGCATGAGCGTAAACCCCCAGCAGAAGGGTGATGAGGGCCGTCTGACTCGCATCCACAATAGACTCCGAGCTCATCCACGCTGATTCCTACTGTCAGCCCACAATAGCAGCGGATTAAGACGCTAAATATCCACCCAACCCACCTTGACATGTTGACATGTTCTGCTAAGTGTGTTTCAAGGCGGATTTACGTACATTTGTTCCATTTCGAAAGAGAAAAAATGCTGAAAGCGTGTCGCTGGTTAAAAAGGGGGCTCTATCCTTTTCTCTCAGTGGGTGATGGGGATGACTTTCGCCTTAATGGCTGTGGAGAGAGCACGGAGTTAGGGAAGTTTTAGGGGTGACAACGTTAAGAGTTTCAGGGTTTGTGAGAGCCCCGTCCTTAAGCAAACAAACAGAGAGGAATTTCTGCCATTGTTGTTGTGCAGCTTTGACTGACAGGTCGGCACTGCTGAGGAGCCTGTCAGCAAAGACAGCGAGAGGTCATACCGTGACCACCCCTGCTGAGAGAGAACTCCTCAGAGGAGCTGACCTTACACACATGCTCACACACACATGCTCTCTCTCTGTCTCTCTCTCACACACACACACACACTTAAAAAGTTTGGGGTAAGCAAGGTTTTTGAATTTTTTTGAAACAAGTCACCAAAACATGCTCACCAAGGCTGCATTTATTTGAGAAAAAATACAGTAAAAACTATTAATGTGAAATTTTATTAAAATTTTAAATAACTGCTTTCTATTTTAAAATATTTTTTAAACGCAAATTTATTCCTGTGATGTCAAAGCTGAAATTTCACCATCATTAATCCAGTCTTCAGTGTCACATGAGTTTTCAGAAATAATTCTAATATGCTGATTTGCTGCTCAAGAAATATTTCTTATTATCAACATTGAAAATAGTTAATAGTAGAAACCGTGATACTTTTTTTCCCCAGGATTTTCTGATGAATGGAAAGTTCAAAAGAACAGCATTTAATTGAAGCAAGTCTTTTGTAACATTATAAATGTTTTATGACCCTTTTGATCAATTTAATGCATCCTTGCTAAAAAAATTAATTAAAAAAAAAAAAGAAAAAAAAAAAAAGCTCTCTCAGACATCCAACTTTGACCAAATGCTATTCTTGTTGCAATCCCAGAATGTATTATGGAGTTCCATATGGAGTTTAGAGTAAAGCAGAGACAAATACCAAAACAATTTAGTATTGGTTTAAAAAAAAAAAAAAAAAAAAGTTACAATATTTTAAAAAATTGCCTATTTTACCTATTATTTGTGAGTTATCCATTTTTATGTTTTTTATAGGTTTATTGTATCGTTAATATGCTAAAACATATACACATATACATATATATAAAACAATTGAGAATTCTGTCTTCCATGTGGTTCATGTGAGGAGCACAATTCTTTGTACACTTGAAGTTGCTGCCTATTTAGAGTGCTCCAAATCAGTCACTTATAAGAATCGACGACAGTTAATATGCCGCCTTTGGAGTTGTTTTTTGGACTGATTTTCCATTGTTTTTCTATGTAAAAATACTAACACATCTTGTATGTCTTGTATCTTTGGCAGCGTCTCGCACAAAACACATTGCTCTAAAAATGGCGTTCAAGTTATAAAAAAGTTTAAAGGGTTAGTTCACCCAAAAATGAAAATTCTGTCAATAATTACTCCCCCTCATATCGTTCTACACCCGTAAGACCATCGTTCATCTTCGGAACAGAAATTAAGATATTTTTGTTATATGCCCAGGAGGGTACTAAAACATATTTAAAATAGTTAATGTGAGTACAGTGGTTCAACCTTAATATTATAAATCGACAAGAATACTTTTAATGTGCCAAAAGACAAAATTACGTCTTTTAAACAATTATCTAGTGATGGCTGATTTCATAACACTGCTTCGAAGCTTTACGAATCTTTTGTTTTGAATCAGTGGTTCAGAGCCCCAGTCACGTGAGTTCAGTAAACGAGGCTTCGTTACATCATAAGTAATTCTAAATTTCAATAGTTCACGTGACTTTGGCAGTTTGATATACGATTCGAACCACTGATTCTAAACTAAAGATCCGTAAAGCTTCGAAGCAGTGCTTTGAAATCAGCCATCACTAGACATTGTTGAAAAGTCGGTATTTTGGGGTTTTTTTGGCACACAAAAAGTATTCTCGTCACTTTATAATATTAAGGTTGAACTCACATGGTGTTTGAAATATGTTTTTAGTAGCTTTCTAAGCCCTGAAAGTGTTAATTGTCTTGCTGGCAATAGACGCCTCACTGAGCCATCGGATTTCATCAAAAATATCCTCATTTGCGTTCCCAAGATGAACGAAGGTTTTACGGGTTTCGAACGACATGAGGGCGAGTAACAATGACAGAATTTTCATTTTTGGGTTAACTAATCAAACACATCTCTAGACCTTCCTTTTTTTCATTCCACTTCCTTGTGCCTCACATTTTACATGTAAAAACATTGTGTGAAGAGCTTCTTAAAAGGTGAAGAACATACGGAGTATAACCAAATGGAAATCCCCTTTAACTTGACATGCCTTAAAAATGAGTCAAGCGCAATATGCTGCAAAAAAAGAAGAAGAAAAAAGAAAGAAATTAACAGCACCGTGACTGAAAAACGCACAATGCAAAAAAAAAAATAGTGTAGGTCGAAATGCGAAAATGCACTCTATATGAATGGCCCCTATACAGAGAGTAATCAGCGAGGCAGCTCACTAAGTTTTGAAAAAGAGTAAATACAAACCATCTAAAAAGAAACAGAAGACAGAACAGAATCCTTCATTATTTTAATGGAGCAACTGTACATTTGTATATTTTATTACACACGCATATAAATTATCGAATGCATGGCTTAATGCCAAATCAGGCTTCTCTATTTACAGAAATAAACATGACGCCAGGTGACATCAGACTCGCCCTCTCCAGTTTTGGCTTTTAGTGCAAGTCATCATTAGCTGGGCCCTTGAAAGTTGAACCCTGACCCTTCACAGTGTGTGTGTGTGTGTGTGTGTGTGTGTGCCGGTGTGTTCGGAGCTGCTGTCTCAAGCTGGCCTATGGGTAATGTGTCTAAAGCATATTTTATCAGCATTTGAGTGAGACGATCAATGCAGACAACTACTTTAATTTCAATTTTAGATGTAACATTTAGATTTCACATTTAAAAACGTAAGAAAATGTCAAAGTTTGAACGGTAACATGGCAATTTACGCCGGTCATGACAGGAATATCTGTACACTTTGAAGAAATAAGCGCCCGCATATTTCTGTGTTGTGGCGCAGCTCCGCCCACCGGCTGCGAGTGTGTTGTGTATGTGTGGGTTGATAGAGCCAAGCTGTTGGTGGTAGTGTGTTGGGGTCAGGGTTCTTCAGTCAGCACCCCGTCCCTGAAACGAGCACACGGTACACCCCCTCCCATCCCCCTCTTCCCATCAGTCCTGGGTACAAATAAACCTGGTAGCGCAGTGCTCCTCTCCACGGCAGGCTGTCACTCCGCTCTCAGGCTCATTAATCAGAGCCAGGGCAGATTAGACTTCAAACAAAAACAAACTCCAGCAATACCGTTCTTCCACAATGGACTCTATGGCATTCTCATGAAACCCAAGCGAAATTTCACACAATTCAAAGTATTTGTGTGAAACCGTACACATAACGGCATCATTGAAGATACAAAGGGTTTAGCAAATGTTACTGAGATAGTTCACCCAAAAATAAAAATGTCATCATTTACTCATATTCCTTATGCATGAATGATTTCTTCAGAAGAAAACACTGAGAAAAGTCTCCAAACCAAAACTATTTGGTAACCAATGTTTTTCATTTTTAGGTGAACTATCCCTTTAAGGATTACAATTTTGACTAGTGTTTCTTCAGCGGACTTAATACTAATTTTGGATATTCGATACTACAGAACTTACCCATACTGAGTGACAATGACTGGTTGAAATTACAAATGCAAATGGCCAGTTTTAACTTTATTATTTATTAAGTGATATTTGCCCCCAAAATGTAAATTGTGCCATTATTTACTCACCCTCATGCTCTTCCACACCTGTATGTCTTATGTAAAGGCTTAATAAAGGCTTTCATGGAACAATTATTCTGGTGGCTCATTGCCATTCTCCAATGAATGAGGTTTAAAACTTTCAAGCTGTAAAAATTGGACATAAAATAACCATTATAGAATCATAGAAGTAGTTAATGTGTCTCATGCACTATATTCCAAGTCTTCTGGAGTCACATGATAGCTTTGTGTGAGCAGGCACACATATGTTGAATTTGAACTTGATCAATCCAATTTGTGAATGCATTATTCAGGCTGGTTTTGTAATCTGGATGAATCGAATTATTGAAAAAAATCTCAAAAGAATGATTCATTCTTCAATCCAGCACCAATACATCTCTCATGAATGCAAAGAGAACTAAGGTGAAAGATGTGCAGTCAATTTCATTCTGCTCCTTACACAAATCCATCATATGACTTCAAAACATGGAACGCAGTGCAGAATTTTTGAAAGCCTCGTTGTAATTTAATGGACAAAAAGCAACCAGCATGATTCAAAATTCCTTCATCAGCGTCCTGATGAATGAATAAAGTTATACAGGTTTGGATTGACATGACAGTGAGATGACCTAAGGGTTCTGAAAAATATATGCTTTTACATATGCTTTTCATGCTTTATCTGGTTTGAAAGTACACAGATTTCCTGTCACAAAATGAATTGAACTTTTGGGAATAGTTGTAGTTTAACTTCCCTCAAAGCGGGCAGCAGCACCATGGGCCAAAGCTATTAGCCAAATACACAAACAGCAGATAAGCTAAACCTATGGAGCGATAAATGCCCAGTAAGTGTTCAATTAATCTTAACATTCTGCCAGTGATTAAGTGTGACTTGAATTCATAATGACTACACAGCTCAGAGGTTTTTATCCCCACAAATGTGAGTGCAAAACAGGGGGAAAAGGAAGGTAACACTGCCACCTTTAGGTAGTGGATGGTACTGATGCCTCATTTGGCCTTTTAGGCTTCACCCCGAGACATCAGGCGCGGGAGAGTATGTTATTGTACTGCGTACTCTCTGCTCCCTCTGTGCACTGGGGAACCTCCTGAAGTCCAGGACTAAACAAGCGCTCACTCTGTCCACGACCGGGTTCTGCGTTTGAGTGACACGCCGCTCACCGAGTGTTTGTCTACGTCCCTGGGAAATGGGGTGGTGTCAGCGCAGCGACGGGCCTATCCCATCCATCAGTGTCAGGAGCGGCGCATGACTAATGGACAGGAAGTACAACCAGAGAAACAACAATATTTGCAGAATATATTTCAGAAACATTAGGCCACTTTCTCCAACGGTTCTCATTTCAGCAAACTGTAATGAGGCCTTAATCCTGATTTATGGCCGTGTTTATCTGTTCGCAGCGGCGCTTGCGGTTCGTGTTGCTCTAAACTGGATCTGTGTTCGTATTCTGTAGAGCAAACATGAGGACCTTATTGGATTATCTGGAAATGTGGTAAAAAGCTAGCCGAACTCCCTTGGATTGGTTTAAAAACGATGCGTCATGGAGGTAAAATAGCGTGTACTTGTTAGCACTGACCTCTGGAATTATCATCCAAAATACCATATATTAACCTGAAGTAGAGTCACATTCTGTGGCCATTCAAAGATCCAAAATTTGAAAAGCTGAATTTTCATGAGATTAACTCCTCATACTGTAACAACCCCGTTTACTGGTTCCCGTGTGCTTGTGTGATCAGGGAGGGGACGCTTAACCTCAGCAGCCCGTTACCGTGGCGTCAAGACCGGAGCGTTTAGTGATGTTGAGTTTGGTGAACTCCTCGGCAGAGGTGGGGTGTATCCCGACTGTATCCCTGAGGTGTTCGTAGGTAAGCCCACACCTGCAGATATAAACACAAAGACTCTGCATTGATTCGCCCCCACAGGTGTTGTAACTCACTCAGATTAGAATTTGCACGTAAATGTGCTTGTAATGAAACAGACACCTGGCCGATATCAGAACAAATCAAATCAAATGAATGCATGTGATGTTGAGCTGGAGTCAGATTACATGGAACTTACTGGAAGCCTAAAGCAAAGCCCTGTGTGACCTCACCAGCGTTCGGCCCAGTAAAATGCAGACCCAGCACGCGCTGCTTACCCTCCCGTAGACAAACCACCTACAAGCATGGATTTAGTCTTTAGTTAATAATTAAGATATGACTACAATCATCATTTACGCTTCCATTCAATTAGGTTTTTAAAAGAAATTGATCCTTTTACTCTCTAAGGATGCATAAAGCTGGTCAAAAATAAAACTTAAAATTAAAACTGTTAGGAAGAATTCAGCTGTTTTACACACACATGCACACATGCAGATCAGGCATAACATTATGACCACCTTCCTAATATCGTGTTGGTCCCTCTTTTGCTGCCGAAACAGTCCTGACCTGTCGAGGCATGGACTCCACTCGACCCCTGAAGGTGTGCTGTGGGATCTGGCACCAAGATATTAACAGCAGATCCATTAAGTCCTGCAAATTGCGAAGTGGTTCCTCCATCGACTGGACTTGTTTGTTCAGCACATCCCACAGTTGCTCGATTGGATTGAGATCTGGAGAACTGAGGCCAAGTCAACACCTTAAACTCATTGTTGTGCTCCTCAAAACATTCCTGAACCATTTTTGCTTTGTGGCAGTGCATTATCCTGCTGAAAGAGTTCGCAGCCACCAGGGAATACCGTTTCCATGAAAGGGTGTACACGGTCTGCAACAATGCTTGGGTAGGTGGTACTTGTCAAAGTAATATCCACATAGATAGCAGGACCCAAGGTTTCCCAGCAGAACATTGCCCAAAGCATCACACTGCCTCCGCCGGCTTGCCTTCTTCCCATAGTGCAACCTGGTGCCATGTGTTCCCCAGGTAAGCGTTACAAACGCACCCGGCCATCTTCGTGATGTAAAAGAAAACGTGACTCATCAGACCAGGCCACCTTCTTCCATTGCATGGTGGTCCAGTTCTGATGCTCACGTACCCACTATTAGTGCTTTCGGCGGTGAACAGCATGGGCACCCTGACTGTTCTGCGGCTGTGCAGCCCCATACGCAACAAACTGTGATCCACTGTGTATTCTGACACCTTTCTATCAAAACCAGCATTAACTTCTTGAGCAATCTGAGCTATAGTAGCTGTCTGTCGGACCACACATGCCAGCCTTCGCCCCCCACGTGCATCAGTGAGCCTTGGCCGCCCATGACCTTGTCGCCGTGCACCACTGTTCCTTCCTTGAACCACTTTTGATAGATACTAACCACTGCAGACCGGGAATACCCCACAAGAGCAGCAGTTTTGGAGATGCTCTGACCCAGTCATCTAGCCATCACAATTTGGCCCTTGTCAAACTCACTCAAATCCTTATGCTTGTCCAATTTTCCTGCTTCTAACACATCAACTTTGAGGACAAAATGTTCCCTTGCTGCCTAATATATCCCACCCACTAACAGGTGCCGTGATGAAGAAATAATCGGTGTTATTCACTTTACTTGTCAGTGGTCATAATATTATTCCTGATCGGTGTATACACACACACACACACACACACACACACACACACATTATATATTTTCAATTTAAAATACCTTTATATAGCATTGAGTGGCATCTCTCTCAGCCACAGTGAACTCGAGCGGTTTGTAGAAGGCATGGTACACCTGTTAAACCAGACAACACAAAAACTATGATACACCAACAACGACATCATTTCCTGAATCATCAACCACTTGAGTTCGTCATTCCAGAACAAGCACTTGGAAACTTGGAAGTGCTGCTACTGTTATGGTTTGTGTCTGTGTTACTGCTCTAAACATTTTTTGGGTGCTGAAATCATCAATATTGAACAGCGAGTGGGCTGGCATGCTGACACACGCTGCTCACAGCTGTCAGGGCCAATGGGATGCTGCATTTTGATCATCTCTCATCAACCTCTGCAAACATCAGTCATCTCTCCTGCACACCTGTCAATCAAACCAGAGGCACGCCCCTCTCTGAATGCTTTAGGCTTTAGAGCCACGCAGGTGTGCGAGGACTCACTATATACATACACACACGTATACAGTAGGATATTCACAACAGTACAAACATTCGCATAAACACTTAGTATGAGCATACTATGAGTTTTTCATATTTGCAGTTTTGATTAAGCTAGGATTTATCGCTAAATCAACTCCATGTTCAAACACGTAAAATAGCTGATAAACAAAAGATTTTTTTTATTGCTTTACATGAGTTAATAAAATACTATATTACAGAGTCCTGTATGCGGGCGACGGGTGAACCGCTAATATTTGATGTAACTGGTGGAATAATATTTATGTTGTCATTTGCTGTGTGGGTTCGGGTCAGGAATCAATAGGACTGCGGGGCCAATACCCAAGACTATTTCGACTCAATTCGGTACCCTCTGACAGGCAGCTGAGTTCAAACGGTCCTGTACTTATTTGTGTTCACACTCTGTAGTCTGAAGACTACAGACTATTTGCAGCATTGAGTGTTTGTGCACTGCGAATGAAATGATTGACAGCTTAAGTCATTAAATTCTAAAACTAAATCAGGCCTTACTTAAAAACAGCAAAATAAAGAATTCAAACTATCACAATCCATCAAAATATGCTTCAGTGATAATGGTTTCTCTTAAGTCATTAAGAGAACGCTCTTTGCTCACTTTCTGTAAATAATCTATTCTCAATTTTCATTTTTCATGCTGCTAAGAGGACCAACATCCACGTATACACTGTAGATTTTTAGGAGCAACAACCGCATTTAAATGCAGAATGAATCCATTAAAATATCCCTGATATTAAATGACAATATAGGCCCATTTGTTTAATTTATGGAGACCTCTAAGCATCAGTATATCGCCTATGTATGCACATTTGTTCAAAATAGCCTGTATGGGCCATTACCTGTGCAGGACTTTGCTATATTAATGCGCTTGCTTGGCAATTGTACAGAGCCCACAGTTAGAATACTATAGAAAAACTTTATTACTTGGAGGAAGAATTGTTTACCCTACTGCAACACGGTATTGAACATTTAATTGTAGTACTGCTGCTGCCATTCTGTAACTGCATTTCACATTAGCACCCATGGTAAAATTGCTGCATTTTACCTCAATCTGGTCTTTGCCGTGTCTCTTTTCAGCCTCTTCTTCGGACAGACCTACACAGCCATACTCTAGTGGAGTGAAGACTGTAGTGGCCACCTACACACACACACACACACATATATATAAATATATATATATCATTACATCGCAGATATACCATGATTTACAATATAAACTATATGTAGTTTAACTATATATTTAGTACATTCCCCCATTTTGATATTGGGGTCAAATATGTTTTTGACAGGCTTTGTGACATCTATACAGAAACAAATAATAAAAAAAAACCACATGCGTGCAAAGCATATGCGTGTAAAGACAAACTCACATTCTCATAATTCATGAGCTCATTGGAATGGCCCACCAGTCTGCGGGCGAGGAGCTTTCCAGCCTTAATGGCTGTCGGGGTCAACTCAGGACGACCCTGAAACAGAGCATGAGTTGGCTGTGTCAGAGAACGAGTTGGCTGTGTCAGAGAACATTTACAAACACACACACACACACACACACACACACACACACACACACACACACACACACACACACACATTGTTATTGTTAACTAAAATGAATACAAATTACATGGAAAAACTTTAAATTAAGTAATTAAATTAATTAATTAAAAATAAATTTGAATTTAAGTACTGAAATAAAAATAAATTAAAGCTAAATAGAAATCAAACAAATTACAAAATTTCTAAAACCAAACTAATATGCAAGTATATATATATATATATATATATATATATATATATACATATACATAAACACTTGAAGGCATGGACGCATTCAACAGCAAATCTAGTCTACAAGTACTGGGCTGGTAAATTTGTGCGCAACCCAACAATACAACTGAAAAGATTTAAATGGCAATTTTCTTTGCATTGTTTAAATGATGTGTCATTAAGTATAAATCTATGTACGATTAGCCTGATCAGACATTTCAGAGATTAGTATCATCTCAACATTACATGACTGTCAGTCAAGATGATGATTACAGTGCAGAGGTGGATGGCTGCCAATCAGCGCTGTGAAAAACATGCCTACAGTAACAACACAGGAACATGCAGCACCGTGGGGCGAATTCTCATTCACTGACTAATGGCATCAGCAACCAGTCTGATAACTTCTGTACATCCTGCTGTCCATGAAACCGCCTTGGGTGTTTGGCTCAGAGTGTGTGTGTGTGTGTGTATGGACACCTCCCAGGCAGCTGTATAGTAAATGCATTTCTTGGCAGTAACCAGGTGCAGCTCAACATCTAGTTTTCTTTCATTAAAAAAAATGAGAAGTCATACACATTGACGTACAAGGAGCTTCTTCTGACTAGTTTTGTGGTGGTGTGTGTGCGCCAATAATCACACAGCTGCTGTGGATGATGGGCAGCTGTGATATTTGATACCGGTAGCCAGTTGTGTTGGAGATGTTACAGGGCAACGACCTTCCAGGAGAGGAACTGAACTGACAGACAAGAATATGCTGTAGATGTGTTGCTTTCCAGCAGTGTATTCTCAGTTGAGTTTGACTAGGACTGGCCGGTATGACACTATCTGTTTATATTGCAGTATGTAAGCAGCATATCTATGTAGCACAGTACTTACTTAAAGTTACGATGAAATCAAAATTGGCAATTCTTATTTTTTATGGAATATTGCAGTATTTATTGTAAACAATTTATCCGTGCACATCATTTTAAAAAATATGTACCCTCGTAATATTTAACTAAAAACTGTTATTTTTGTGATGCGTTTACTGGTACGAAGGCAGGGCAACCTGTCACTCATATGACATCGCAGAAATAGCAAACCACAATGATGCAATTAATTCCTGATGGACTAATTCAAGTCCCGCCCTACATTTTTTCTTGTTTGAGAGGTTGTTTCACTCGAATATACATCACAATAGGGAAGAAAAGTGAATCCATTTCATGCTGACTTTAAAGTTATTGACACATTAGAGCGATAAAGAAACGTGCATGAATGAGAAAATACCGAATTCAATTCTTTTTGTGCTTAAATGTCAAAACGCTCAACATGTAGAATATTCATGTAAACGCAGTCGGTTTTGTCTTGAGTGAACGTAAACATTTGGAAGGATGAGTATTAGTATACTGGATCCATGCATTAGGTTTTAAAGTGACAGCAGCCTAATAAACCTGCTGCTGTCTACATCCAGTGTTGCACGTAACTTAATCAGTAACACGAGTTATGTAATCTAGGGCTGTTTAAAGATTAATTGTGATTAATCGCATCCAAAAGAAAAGCTTGTGTTTACATAGTGTGTGTGTACTACTATGCATATTTATTTTGTATTCATATACACATCCATGTACATATTTAGGAAATATTTACAAGTATATATTATGGAATTTAAATTATATATAAATATTTATTGATTTTTATATTTTTCACACACACGCATACATATACATATACATATATAAATACATACACATATATATATATACATATATATATATATATAAAGTGGGTACGGAAAGTATTCAGACCCCCTTAAATTTTTCACTTTTTGTTATATTGCAGCCATTTGCTAAAATCATTTAAGTTAAAAAAAAAAAACTCTTGTTGTGATTTATTAAACTGTAAAATAAGATTCCCCACCCCTACCCTACTAGTGCGTTATTGATGACATTCATTCATAACGCCTACCTCACCGATGTCTCCGATAGCAAAAATATTTGGCACAGATGTGGCTTCATCAGCAGCCACGATGATCTTCCCAGTTTCTTTGTTGATCTCCACACCCACCTTCTCCAAATTGAGGCTCTTGGATTCAGGGGCTCTGCCTAAACTCAACGAGAAGAAAGCAATGACAGTTAGAGGGACATATCAGACAGCTTTTGGATGCTTAAGGCTAGAGTTTACCACTTGGCCTGCTGGGAGAATGTAGGGGTGGATTTAAGTTCTGAGATTAGAGGGCAAAATCTTATCCAGTGATTAGAAAAGAAAACACAAGCACAGCTGAGGTAGAAAGTTTCAGTGTGGTGGTCTGATGGAGGGCGTAATGAGGAGACCTGGATGCATATGCCATCGGCCACCTGGGGCTTGCGGTGTCATTTCTGTCACTTCCTATCCGAGGGCTGAGAGAGGCTGTCGACACTTGTCCATCTCTGGCCCCCTTCCCCCATTCACGGTGTCTCAGACACACACACACACACACACACACACACACACAAGACTCGAGTCCAATGCCTTCATAGGTATATCACAATAAACAATGTTTCCAGCAGAAGCCAGAGGTACCCATGTAGATGCTATCAGACAGCAAGAACAACAAACCTTAAGCCCCTTTTCCTGCCTCAAGCACAGAAACAACTTCCTTCTGCTCTACTATAGTGAGACCTGAGCCACAGATGAGTAACTTTACATTGATTAGCTAGAGAAAGTGTGAGATGGTGAAACAAGTAAGAGACAAAAAGTGGAAAACCAGACACAAAAAATAAAATAAAATAAATAATAATAATACAAAAATCACTGAAAATTAAAACAAATTTTTGTTCAACCTTTCTGATAGTCAAGTCTTCAAATTGAAGTCTGAAGCTGGTATTTATTGGCTAAGTAAAACTGTACTTACGACCAATTTGTTTTATACATTAAATAATTTAAAACTACATGGCATTTGCAGAACATTTAAAGCTGATACGCAGTTTCTGTGTATGCCAATAATAGCAACAAACAAAACAGGTGTCCAAAATAAATTTAGAATTGAATTTATACTATTTATTAACATTTTTTAATTCCATAATGTGAATTTTCATAATTCAAATTCAGAATGAAACTGTAAAATTTAATTGAACATAAAAACAATTTTTCACTTTAGAGTAAATTGAATCATTCACAGTAAACATAGAACTGTAACTTTTAATAGCAAGTTATTTGTTTCCCTTAGTTAAAATAATATAGTTACAAATATATATATATATATATATAAATAATTAAAAAAATCTAAATATCTCAATATTTATATGTTTGTATATATTTATTAAAACATTAGCAGATAAAACTACTGGCACTGTAAGACACATAAAAGCACATAAAAAACTTTATTTTCGCAATAAAATAATGCTGAATTATAAATACCCAATGTAATACCAAGTTCTACTAAACACACAGATTCCCATCAGAAACAGAACTGTAGTGTAAAATATTACACTTATTTCTATGTGAAAGACATCCCTTTTTTTACACCACATTCCATCAGCAAAAATCCCTTGAGATATCCTTCACAGCCCGTGGAAAAAGAACGTCCTTGACTTTGTGTGGGCAAAGGCGGCCTGTTAATTGCGAGAATGTGCATTTTACTGGCTCAACAACAACAACAAAAAGGACCCAAAACGATGATTACTGTAAAACGGGAAAAGTAACAGTATCTGCGTCAAACTGAAATGGGGCATTCCTGTGCTGCACTTCCTGTCTCTTTTTCTGTCTGATTTGGGCTCCTGGAACGTCGCTGGGCATTGTGAAGGCTGGACACAACAACACAGGACCACTGATAAGGACTACGCCTGAGAATTCGAACCCCCACCTCCTTTCTCCTCTCTCTCCCTCTCTCACACACACACACACACACAGCACAGACACAGAGACACACACACCTCTGATAATGCACAAGAACAAAGCCTGGAGTTATACAAGAAAGAAATCTCAAGGCCAACATGCTAATTAGACATAACAATCTGCCTGGCAAGACTTTAAATGAGCCTTATCGACTAAACAGGCCGGAGAAAAGAATGGATGAAACAATAAGAGAGGATTGAGCCGCCTTCCATTCCAGTCACACATGGCATGAGTGTGGGATCTGTAATCCTCCACAGTGATTTTAATTAAATTTCACTGCACAGTAGCAGAAAAACAGCTCCTGGCAAATGTAATGCAAAACACCAGAGTGAAAAAGCCAAATGAATGGCCCTTAATGACTTAAACTTGAAATAGTGGCTTAGCTAGACATCAAGAATTCATCTTACAAAAGTGATCAGTTTTCTGCAAAATATCAAAGATATGGTTACTACTGTAAAAATGTAATAAATATGAAAAAAAACCTTTAAATGGCACATTTTCTTTAAAAGGTGAAGTGTGTAATTTCAAACAGAACTGAAAATATGACCGGATCCTGAACACTGTATTATCTATGGTGACATTAGTGAAAGATGATATAAGTAACAGAAATCAGCAGAAGGGCATGTCAAAACAACTCCAGGGCCCAGAAAACACTTTAGACCTCAGTGGGTTAATGGAAGCAAACAAAACTGTTGAAATCACCACATAATATTTCCTCCAAATTCACTCAGGAAGAAATTAAATTAACAAACAGAAATTAACAGTCCAATGACAAATTGTGGAAATGACATAATGGGGAACTATAAAATGTTAACTGGTAAAATGAGTATTATTTGCTGATGCAGTCATACAGAACCTCAAAATGGCAAAAGGCTAATTTGAACATGCAAAGATTTTACAAGCCATTTTTAATTTTTAAAATTTTCAAGGACAATTATTAACACGATTATACTAAAAATAACTGCTATGTAATTTTTATGTAAATTATGGATATGTTAATATTTAATAGATATAAAAAGAAAATGAAAATTAATCAAAATATATTAAATGCACACAATTGTGAAGCAATCGGAAAGCTTATTTACACAATGTATATTACTTCCCTTTTTCAGCCCTCATAAAAGTGGTACACCTACAATATGGAGGAAATGTTCTCTTTCCTGATGTTTAGCAAGCCACCTGCAGAAGGGCGCAGCCCTGAGGAAGGATGGAGGAGCGGAAGGGTGGAAGAGCTCCACTGGGGGTGAAAGACAGGAGGAGGGCTGGGGCTACTCTGTAAGTCACCATGAGGGAGATAAAAAAAAAGAAAAAAAAGCCAATTTTGTGCTTTTACTGCGAGAAAGAGAGCAGGATGGAAACACAGCATCCTCTCAAGGGTGTAATAGAGGATATCAGACTCTGAAAGCTCTTTTCACTATGACAACAGTCAATACTAACACTATTTGACTGTAAAACTAATCCAGTTGGCAACCATAAAGCCCCTATGCTAATGCATGATAGTTCTTGATCGTAGAACTGTTTGTCGTGATTCTTGCAAATAATAAATGTATTATTTATTGCACATTGCCATCTCATTTTTCATGAAAAAGTGTTAAACTACAAGAAAGCAAGTGTGATTTTACTTTTATTTTAGCCAGATGATTAATTTTGCAACTCTGAGATTATCAGATTGCTATGTCTTCGCAAACTGTGCTGTATAAAATAGTAAAATAATAATAAATCATTAAAAAAATAAGTGTTCATTTAATTTCAATGAATACTGCATATTTTGTGTCAATAATTTCTTTTTTTTTTTTAATTGTACGAACTATAAATAGTAAAATATGTAAAATAATAATATAATTTAACAATAATAAAAATAATAATAATAGTAAAAGTGCCCATTTCAATGGATAGTGCACATTTTGTTAATAATTAAAAATTTAAATTACTACAATTACTACATAAAATGTTAAAATAATAATACAATAATGACATTGAAGTAAAATAAGATGCACATTCTGTTTAAAATTTCTAAATTACTTACAAGTTTCAGTAAATAATAAGTCCTACATTAAATGCTAAAATAATAATAATAATAATAATAATAAAGCAAAATAAGTGTTAATCTAATTTCAGCAATATGTGCATCTCTAATTTGCCTTTTTTAAATGATGTTTTATGTATATATCGGGATTATGTTGGATATCTGCCACCCTTTTTTAGTATATCAGTTGACCACTAGATTTTACACAATAGGTTTTAAAGCATTTCAGTTTGCATTTCGACTAAACGCACACATCCGTGGTAAAAGTCTAAACACACAGACAGGACTGTAAACCTGAGAGCACTGGAATCCCTCAACCGCAAACAAGTCTGGACCAAAATTTCAGCCACTCAACTCATCAAACAAACACCCAAAGCCAAGGCTGCCATACAGTGCAGCAGGAGTCACTACAGATCACTAAATCTCTCTCTCCTGTCTCTGTCTCACACATCCAGACAGGAAGCTCACTCACTCATCCTCACTGTACAATATAACCTCTGCTCCACCATCTTCTCACACCATTAATAAATAAACCAGCACCAGCCAGCCGGATATTCCTATATTCCTCTCATTGTCCCTGTAACCGGAATGAGAGAAATCAGATGAGTGAAAGATACAAACACATAGGATGGCATCTGCAGTCAGAGATGCTGAGGGATGAGTAAAGGGGAAAACCGTGGAAGCTCTGGGTGGGTTTCCGTACAGAGAGACAGGCAACCCTGGCAGGAAAACCCAGAGCGAGAGAACAAAGCAGGGAATGGGGTGACCCCAGGGCCCCTGGTGCATCCTGGTCCTGAAGAGCAGACCTCAGAACATTGATTAACACTTCCCTAGATGATTCCATCCCTCTCTTTATTACCCTGTTTTCAGGCCTGACAGTCCGATTTTTGCTGATACAGCAGTACTGCGGTGTAGGACAATGTAAGCACAAACTGATATATGTATTATTTATGATTTTGAAATGTGATGAAAGCATCACGATCACGATGACATATATATATATATGCAAATAAATATAGGAAAAAAGGAAAAAAACAAATTGCCAAAATGTAATTTTGTGGAAGTCTGTTAAGGAATCGTGCCTAATAAATTAAATTATGTTGTGTGTGTATTTGCGACGCATTAGGATGACCTCACCTACAGCCCAAAGTACTGAATTGAAGGTGTCTTGATGGTCCTGTTTGGTGTTTAGATCCATCCATGTGACCCGGAGAAGGCCAGAGGGGAGCTTTTCTACACTTTTTGGTGTACAGCTCCAGGAAAACTTGGTGCCATACGCCTCCATGTAGTCTGTGACTAAACCCGCCATTTGCTGAGAGACAAGCAGGGAAAAAAATGAATATATATTAATACACATCGCTATTCTTTAGAGTCAAGCTGAATATATTGGAGCTCTCAATCTGAAATCATTGAAAAAGTATAACGCCATGTGAAAAATCCCACAATAAAAATCACAAAATTACTTTTTAGTAACTAACAGTAAATAACTTCAATTGCATATGGACAAAAATAAAACCCAACAAAAATGGACAAACAAATGATCCAAAACTATCAATTTTCCCTCTGCATATTATTACATATTCAAGTACTTTAACCTGATCACGCTAAAATGATTGTAAAATGCACAATCTAACAAAGTGTAACTAAACAAATAAAATGTCTTTTAAATTACATTTAAAAGCTTTTCGTCATCATTTGTTTTCTTAAACACAGATTTTATTTCAACTCAGCAATTTCTTAGCTGTGATTTTGGAACTCCTGTCAGACCATAGTGCGGGTGTAATGCTTAATAATAACATGACAAATCTCCTGTCAGAACACTATAACCGTTAATTAAAGATGAATGCTTAAAAAACAGGGTAATAAAACAAGTCTAGCCAGGTCTCTCATCCTGTTTTTGCCATGTAGTCTGACGGTTCTACCAGGGTGAGTCACATTAAAGAATGCCCAAACCAAACTCAATGTTTTATGGACTAATAATAACCATTCTTATCAATGTATTTTACAATGCAAAACCAATTAAATCAGGCTAACAAAAAAAGAGGCGTTTTTTTTTCTAAATACTTGAAAGAGGATGAGGTGTCAATAGAGTCACCAAAACAAATGTAGTACCTGATCAAACCCCCGGAGGGCGATACTACGCACCATCACAGTGGCGTCCAGCCCAATGCCTGTAAGGAAGCCGGCACATTCCAGAGAGACATCTTCACACAGTGAAGGAAAACACACACACACAAACATATATAATGAAGATATTTTGAAGAATATTGGTAACCAAACATTGGGGACCATCAACTGTTTAGTTATCCACATTCTTCAAAATATCTTCTTTTATGTTCAGCAGAAGAAAGAAATTCATACAGGTTTGAAACAACTTGAGAGTGAGGAATTTTTTTGGGTGAATTTGTGCATTCTCAGTAAATAACTTGCTGAAATTTCCTCTACCATTGGCACTTTTATTAGATTGTGGCCATAAGCTAAATTGAGTGATTTAAAAAGTGATATAATAAAGCTTTTTAATATGTCATTGTTCATTTATTGTGTTTTCAATCTCATAATCTATGAGGAAAAATAATCAAATGTAAATTTGAATTATATTCCAATGGTTACATGAGCACATCTATGTTATGTGGGATAAAAACACAGTGGATTAGCCATCATCATAATGTCATTGAGGACATTTGCATGTACAGTCACACACTAATTATGCTTAATAACATAACATGTAAATACATGAAAATGTCTTTGTGTTCTTTTTATTGCGTAAAGGTCAAAAACCATATAAGCAAAACCAAAAAAAGTTTTTGCCCCCTACACCATCTTTGCTCTGCATATAAATATTTAAAGGTATTCTAGTAAATAAAAATAAAAAAAGACTAAATGACCTGACTTATCGTTTGGTCAAACATGTAAATGCATTCATTGATTAATCAGTGTTTTTAATAGAGTCATCTGGGTCGATACACACTTCCCCTGTACAGTAAGTGTCAGCTTTGAAGGATACAACTAGCACCAACAACCAACCTGGAACACACAGAAAACAGCAATTAATGAGATCACAGACGAGAAACATGAAGAATGAGGTCACAAACAATGACAAACATGAAACGAATGCGAATGAGTCAATAAATTAGTCACAGGATATGGGAAACATTCTGTAAAACGATACTGAAAGAGAAAAAAAAAATGCACACCACTTTACTTACACCAAAGCAAAGACAGAAAAACAAAATAAAGATGACTTAAGAACAAAGAGAAATGACTGTGTGTGGTCGACGTGAACAACCTGCTTTAATCCGCCCCGAGATTCACGGTCATGGTGAAGTCTAATTGTTAACACAAGGTCTAATCCTCAAGGATGTCCCTACACAGTTCTGCTGAGTGATACCCACTCACACCAATGCAACATCACACGCATTCAGTGTACAACGCTGCTAATGCACATCTGCACTTAGTGCTCTTTTGTGTGGCGGCTTACGGAGGATTAGGAGCAAAATCTCAGCGCAATTTTCTGCCATTTTATCAACAAAACACATCCCCGAGCTCTTACCTGCCATGGTGCAACAAGTCTGATGATAAGGAATGACATGGACTAAAATCTTTCTGTCTAGATTAGTACAACAGACATTCCTTTTAATGTAGAATGAAAATAGGATACATGAGAACAAAATGCATTGCATTGAATTGCATTTGTATAGGTAACATTTCTTCTCCCAACACAAACATGTAATCTGTTGATTAGAGGGTCAGTCTAAGGAAAACATTTGTTTTCAGTACAAATGAAACCAAGTTATTCTTTGTAAAACGTGCTATATTCTATTTAATCATAAAAAAACAATTAATCCAAGCTCTTAGTATATATATATATATATATATATATATATATATATATATATATATATATATACACATATATACACACACACATATATGCAAAGTCCAATGCAGATGAATGAAAAACCTGTTAAAATTCATGGTTTCAAGTTAAAAATTCTAATTTAGTTTTAATTAAACATTTTAAGTTGCAAACATTAATTTGTTGAGTTCTGCTGACATAATAATGTAGATCATTACATAAACTTAATATAGTTCGAAATTGAAACAGTGACAAGTAATATCTTACTTGTTCATTAAATATACATGTTAAATAAATTGTTAGCATGTGCTATGAAAGCTGTTGTAAAAGGTCCGCAAAGTTTCAAATATCAAAATGCACGATAAAACGAGTTATTGTCCCTCAAAAGAAAGAACTGAAACTGAACTATGTAAAACGAGTTGTCAGTAATTCCAGTCTGTCTGATGTCGAGACGACGCCGTTTTTCCTCGCTGCGAAAGGGAATCCACTTTTCATGCACTTCCAAAGGATGAGGACTCGGGCTCGAATTGATATGGTAAAAGCTTTACTGTTCATATCACTGTGTATACAAGTGCTGGGGAAGCCTCCGGAGCTGAAATTCAGACATGCAAATGGACATTTAGTTTCCAACATGCGCTGTAAGTGTTTATTTTTGTTATCGTTTTTTGACTTTGGATGCACGTAAACCTATTGTTGAAGACCTCCAAAACAAAATTCACAACCTTTAATAATAAGCTTTAATACGTGCTTTAAATTTGTATCATAAAATGAAGCAAAAGGCCAAAAATTAGTAAACAAAAAAAAACAATAAAAGAACAACTAATATTTGATCATGTCCTTAAAAACCGTAGGTATTTACTGTCAGGCCTAGCATAACATTCTCTTCAGCTGAAGTCCCACTAGCTTCTGCATTCATGCATAAATAGCAGGAAAGTGAGTTTATCCTGGGGAGTGTGTGGGAACTGCGGTTACTGTAGACTCAGTCAACCTTGGGCAGCACTTCTATAATAACCCCGACCATGATAAGATCAGCAAGTTCATGCTGTGCCTTCCCTAATGTCTGCCCAGACTGAGCCTCCTTTCATTTCAGCAGAGCAGAGAGAGATAAGCACGGGAAAGAGAACTATTTACTGCACGAGCATCTGTGGGTCTCGAGGCCTACTGGACACCTGAACCACAGGCAAAATAGTAACCTGGTTTCCTCAAAACAAGATATTTTCTACTCTGACATTTATATAATGAGCCCAAGGGTTGATATCATACTGAATGCATCTTTTGGTAGTCTTCAGAATCCAAAGCATTCAGTATGTCATCAGTCCTGACAGATGCTCTGCTGTTATGGTGGAAACGACTGCACAAGTCAATTTAAAAGAGCTTCCTTCGCCCTCTCAGGCATGCGTGCCAACGGCCTTGCTCATGCCCATCAGTCACCAAGGTCTTGCCACTTCCACAGGATGAACAATCTTACTGGCAACAGTCTGAAATCGCACCTGTACAGCTGACAGATCAATGGCAAAACAACATCACCTGCCTGAGAAGGATGTGCAACTAGCGTGACTTACAGAGAAAGCTGCAGTAAGGAACTATAAATATTATCCAAGTTTAAACAGACGTTCATTTTTTAAATAAAGTTCATAATTTGTTAAGTGTGTAATTAAAAAATTATATATATATATATATATATATATATATATATATATATATATATATATATATATATATATTTAATCTGACAAATGCTGCTGGCTAAAAGTGACAAGCACACTTGACCATTCATGACAGGAAGATAGTGTTGCAACACACAATAAAGTGCTGCAATCCTTTTAATCAGACTTAATGGTTGAAAATGTTTGCTCATTGTCAAATAAAAGAATCTGGTCACAATATTTAAGTCACTTACGTTTTTTTGGGTGACTCTCTGAGCCAGAAGACATCGTCACTTGTGATCCCGAACTCCATGGCTCCTGGGACCTGGAGAATAAACCGCACAGATCAAACCCAAACAAGCCACTTTAAATATTAAATAGACATTCAATTCAATTCAATATAAAAAAAAATCCATTATAAAATATAATATAAAGATAATATAACTTATTATTAAAATATGAATTATATATATATAAAAATATAAAATACAAAACTGAATATAAAAATTACATTATATTATAATAATTTAAACAGTGTTTTTGTTATGTAATTGTAATAACATACAATATAATGTACAATTCCATATATATTACTGTAAATAACAATACCAACAATGACAAAATATAAAAATAAAATGCTTCTCAATATTATATATATATATATATATATATATATATATATATATATATATATATATATATATATATATACACATATATATACAGACACATACACACCGGTATATATATATATATATATATATATATATATATATATATATATGTGTGTGTGTGTATGTATGTCAGGATTAAGCAAATTTCTGTAATTAAAAAAAATTTATGATATAAATATTAAATAATTTTAATCAATAACAATTAAAACAAAATGTTTAAATTATTAATTTTCATGAAAACAGCAAAAAAAACAAAAACAAAAACAAAAAACATTACTTGTCCTTAAAGAAGAGGCATCACTTTCTATAAAAGCATCATTTTTAGGGGCTCATTTATAATACATCTCAATGGAAGCAAAGACAAATAGGCTTTCAAGTGTGATTCAGAATAATATCAATGGTAACACTTTACAATAAGGTTCAATTGTTAACATTAGTTAATGTATTAACGAACATGAACTAACCATGAGCAACACATTTGTTACTGTGTTTATTAATCTTTGTTAATGTTAGTTATTAAAAATACATGAAAAATTCATGTTAGTTCACAGTGCATTAACTAATGTTAACAAATACATCTCTTGATATTGATAATGTATTAGTAAATATTGAAATGAACATTAATAAAGATTAACAAATGCAGTATAAGCCCAGTTCATTATTAGTTCATGTTAACTAATGTTTTCTGATTAACCTTACTGTAAAGTGTTACCATCAATGGTATTGTATCATATTCAGCAAGTCAGACAGGAAATCATCTCTCCCACACTCCTATCAGCAGAACAAGGTCACATAGTGGAAAGACAACACCCACACATGCCCGTCTGCACTGGCACGCACACTTACATGAGTAGGGTACTTCGGCCGTCCACCAGTAGCTAACACAATGTTTTTGGCGGTCAGTGTCATCTGTGAATACAAAGATAAGGATGATCAGGAATACAGCACAACAGATTGGTGAATTAAGTTGCTATAAATAAATTCAAAATCATACCTCTTTCCCTTTGGCATTTACAGCTCTGATAGTGTGTTTATCCACCAGACTGCCATTCATATTCAAATACTTCACCTTCCTGTTACATAAAAGGGAGACGGTACAGTAAATACGACTAACACATCAACCAAAGTCGCCTACTGGCGTCACAATTCCCTGTAAAACATTCGCAAAAGTGAATTCATTTCTACAAAGTCATGGAGATGTAAGAAAACTCAACAACAAACACAAGATTTGATCATTAACATTTTTGATGTTCAAACCCAAACTGACACTTCTGCTCTAATGTCAAGACATACACATGGAGCATTCTGGGAAATTACATCACCACACCTGTTTGCCTCACAGCCATACAGTAAGACGGCTGAAATTTAGGACAATTTATCATGATGGCACATTCATATAGCGTCAGACTGTAATTACCTGATAAGATGGTGAAAGAGACAGACAGCTAATGAGATCTACAGGGCAATAAATATTCTGTTCTAGAATCCCAGTAGGTTTCATTCAAAATCAATCACAGTCTTTAGCAATTAGCGAATACACCGTTTTTGCCCTCAGGCAAGTTCTGGACACTTACTATAGCCTAGAGCTGCAGGATTCTGGATAAATTGAGAATCAATTTTTTTTTTTTTAAATAGAGGACATCACGATTCTGAATAGACAACTAATCAAATGTCATTTACTAGAGGTTCTGACAAAATATTATATATATTTTTTTCATTTATTTCAATTAATTATTTAAAATCTATTGATTTTAATGTAAAGCTGCTTTGCCACAATTTGCATTGTAAAAAGCGCTATATAAATAAAGATGACTTGACTTGACTTGATTTGAATGAATGATTCAATGACTCACTCATTCATTACTGGATGAATCAGAGTTCTTGAATGAATCTCTAATGAATGATTCCATGACTTGTCGCCACCTACTGGTGTAATGAAGTAATTGATACAATCATTAATTGTCAAGTCATTTTGATTAACTCTACTTTGATCGCTACTATGGATATCAGTGTTTAGGCACTATAACCTTTTATCCCAGGACTTCTGTGAAAATCTGAATTATTGTAACAGATATTATGATAATGAGTGGTTGAAAAGACTGTTTGTGAATCTGCTTCATACCTATACATGAGAACTGCTCTGGATCAACATAGATCTGAATGTTGCGCTGTGATTGTACTTGTCGTAGGTTTAATAGACATCGTCGAATCAATGTTGGAAGATTATGTGAGTGCTTGAATTGCAATTGCGATCTTTTAACGATTAATTGTGCAACTCCACAACAGACTAGTGCTGCAACAACGCGTCGACGTCATCGATTACATAGACTATGAAAATACGTCCACGTGCAAGAAATGCGTTGACGCGTCACACTGTTTACATTCATCTCGTGTAATGGCGGCTTCTGCTCCTGGGAACGGAGAAAGTTCCATTCTATCACAAAAACCTAGATCACGATTATCAAAAGTATGGGAATACTTTAAACAGAGGCCAAATAAAACGGTCCTTTGTTCCCTTTGCAAAACCGAAATGGCGTACCACCTATGGAATTGGATCTCTGCCAAATTTTTGCGCGCGCAAGATCATATTTTGAGCGTGCAAAAGGGCATTTCACGCGCGTGTGAACTGAGTTGAGGAGAAAATCTTCGTCTCGCAAATAAGAAAATATTTCGAGAGAACGAAAATCAGTTTTGCATTTCAAAGAAGTTTATTTGGATGTGCGCGGACGTTCTCTTTCGCACGTGCAAGGTTTCAGTTGCTCGCGCTCCTGATACGCGCCCTGCGTGCTCTGTAAGACTCCCTGCATTACAGACAGCGCAAGAGGAAAAATACACGGTTCAGGAGACATTTGTTCAATGGCTTGAACACTATCAAAGTTCCTTTTAAGACTGTATAGAAAGTCTTTGACACTCTTCATTTTAAAGTTCAAATGTCTACCACTGGACGAGCACACATAAGTGGCTTATTTTTAATCAAAATCAAATCGTATTATTACATAATGGCGTGTCCCATTGTTTCTACACCTCAATGAACTGCTAAATTAGCTCTAACTTCTTACGTAAAAAAGATCACTAGATTAATAAAAAAAAAACCTTAATAAATATAATCGTTAGAGTAGTCGACTAATCGGGGGTGGGGGGTAAAATAATAATAATAAAAATCGTTAGATTAGTCGACAGAAAAAAAAATAATCGTTATTTGCAGCTCTACAACAGACCCTCTTGGAATACACAGGTTTTCATAATCAAGGTTACAATGGCGATTTAACCCTCAACCTCTGGCCCAACAACCCACATTCTGACCCATTAGTCTACTGATCTGAATGACTTTTTCCAACAGCCAAACTCAGCATATCATTATAAGGATGAGTACATTTTGGCCAAGTTGTTTTAATAGCACAACTCACTTGTCTTGCAGTTGCACTCTGTGGCCCCAGTTTAGAGACCTCACATGGTTTTGGACAGCCTCAGCCATCGTTGGCCTGCAACAAATTACACAAAAACTCATACAACTCTCCATTATCTGGTCACAACAGAAACCTTCACAGATTTGAGATCTTATATTTCATCTATCAGTACTGAACTAACATTCAGTGTTATTTTTATTAAGTAGCATTAGCAAAGATCAGTAACAAATGTATTGCTCATGATTAGTTCGTGTTAGTTAATACATTAACTAATGTTAACAAATACACATTGAAAGTGTTGCCGTTACTTCTAATGTTATTGCATTAAACGCTATATAGATTATACAGAGCAATTCTATTTTAAGCAATAGTGGATTTAACACAAAACTTGAACGTTTAATGTTAAAATGTATGTCTTTAATGAAAACTTCTCCTTTTAAATACTTTGGACAGTTCCAGAATAATTTATGCAATTGTGTATTATTTCTTTGAACGAATTAAAAGAGCAGTTTCATATCTATCCGTGTATTGTTCAACTGGTCGAGGTTGATATGGGATTTAGAAAGAAATTAGTAATAAGTAATGCAATTCTTTTTAGAAAGAGTAATTAGTACAGTAGTCTAATTATACTTTTGAAGATATAATTAGTAGCTAGTAATTAATTACTTACCCAACACTGCATTTACATTATACCTAAATAAAGACACATTTTAGCACAAGTAGCTACCTGTCTCCTTAAAGTAATGTATGAAAGGGCTCCATAATTTAGTAAAAATACTGGATTTCCTTTGACGAATTTTATCTGTTTCAAGTTTGAGGGCAAACAAAAGGTCAAAACCCAGGGAAAAGTTGGGAGGCTTACAATGAATAAGTTGTCGAACAGCTATATTATCCATCTCCAAAGCTGTTAGTTTCATATTTTCAGGGAGAAATATAAAAGCCAAAATAAAAAACTAAAGCCAAATAAAGGTACACTGGTTTGGAAAGTTGTATTTAAGGCCAAGATTTAGACAACATCAGTAAAAACTTTTTAAATCAGCTCTGGAGTGCCCTCTAGTGAAATGATTGGATTTGACCCGTCAGATATCTGGTTTTTCACCACAAGATGGTGCTGTGCCACATAAAGTGTTTATGAAAGCAGTATTTATGTCATTGACCTGAAACAAAACCTCACCTTGAAAATTATGTACATTTCATAACATGAAGCTACACATGATTACTGCAATAAGGAATGTCTCTACATACAGTCTCTGAAACTCACCAGTCATGTGACAGGGATTCTGGGATTTGCCAGCCATACTTCCTAGCATCTTTGACAGCAGTGCCAAGCAGTGCCGCCTGATGCATAAGCTTCTTCGGAATACAGCCGACATTCACACACGTGCCACCAAGACCCCACTTTGTGCCTAAAGGCAGCATGAGCTGATTAGTTGTTTTGAAAATAAATACATTACCAGCAAATAGATGGCATGTGTCTGCATGTACCTTTGAGTGAAGGTTCAACATAGTCCAAAACAGCAACTCTGTGCCCTAATTGGGCAGCTGTAAGTAAAAGGGAAAAAAAGTGTGAAGCATCAAATGTCATCTTTTTAGATACATTAAGGAGATTAACTAAAATGCCATTTATACTCAATGTAAATGAAGAAGAGAATTCAAACTAAACTCTGAAAATACCTTCTTTTGAACATGCCAATCCTCCAGAGCCTCCACCAATAACCACCAAATCATAGTCAAATTTACCGGCTGGAATCGAGATTAAAAGTCATTTAACCACAGAGACTTTAACAATTCAAATGTCAGTTTTTAAATAAATAAATAATGTCTATGGCTAAATTATGGGTATCTTCTATATAAACTGCTTGCAATGGCTGCCAAACCAGGTAAATTAGGACATTACGGATATTGACACCTCAAATAAAAGGATTGAGCTCACCTGTAAAGTTTCTTGTATATATTAATGTCTTGAAAGCTTTGATCCTCAACCTGCCTCTACTGAAGGCAGCCATACTGTCAGGAGGCAAGACCCCTGTCAGCGAGTTATAGGTGCCCTAAATGATGCCTGAGTGAATGTTTTTCATAATTTCTGATTTTAATGTTATAACAGTGTTTCTATTATGGCTCGAGTCTAATTTCAATAGATAGTTTATCAGATTTATCAACTACAATCACGGGTTTACAGAACGAAAAGCTCTTTAAAACAGCGTTGAACTTAACGACTGTACAATACAAAATTTGTGCGTTTGAGTCGGATCTTTTTAATGATTTGAAGGAGCCGGTTCACAAAACCAGTTTTGATTACGATTCGTAATGAACCAGTTTAAACAAAACGCATATACAAAAAAGTTCAATAAATTCAATATTCAAAATGCAAATTATATTTAAGCTGTAAAGAAAAACAGTTCACTGAAATGTTCAAAAGAACCGATTCGCGGCATTGACTCGAAATTTCCATGACTCTCAGAATAGTAGGCGGGCCAAAGAATATTGACAGACCATCTGGCCAATCGAAATTAAGATAACGGTCAACTGCGGCAAGCTGATTGGCTATGACACTGACTGCAGCGTTCAATGAATCGCAATAAAGCAGCTGTAGGGGGAGACAGAAGCTGGACTTTTCTGCTGCGTTGATATCTCGCAAAATCCGTTAGTCACCATGCCTGTGGATATTAATGAGTGGACAGGTTCTCTAGCTCTTACAGAGGTGGAGGAGCAGCCAGCCATTCCTCTAACGGTCAAATATGGCTCTTTGGAAATTGACGCGCTGGGGAAAGTGTTCACACCCACTCAGGTCAGAGTCCAATGCACGGCCATGCAGGAATTAGTGGCTAGCAGTGCCTCTATCATGTTACTTTCTGATGTAGGTTTGCAGTTTGCAATAGACAATTCATTTGAACTTTTTTTGCATTTACATTGACTAAAGAGGGTTAAAATTAATGCAATTTGTCTGTAGTTATGTAATGCGCACAAGGGTCGCAAGTTGCATACAATGTCTAGAAATTCCACGATCACGTGATCCTGCTGTGGTCTCTCCCTGCATTACCTCGTGCAAAGTTTGAGCTGCAAATGAATGGGTTACAGCCTAAATTAGAATGGAGATTTGCATAATATGGAAATTAGATCAACGGGATACAATTGCTCTGAACTTGACTGAATTTACAAGCTAATGTGTATTATATAAATGTATGTATAATTCTATATTCTGTTGAAATAAAACTGAAAAATTGTTGGTTGCACGAAAATTTAATAGTATAATAAAAATGCGCTATATATGCATAAATTAATCTTAATTCATATTAATTGAAAGACCACATAAGGTGAGCACTTTTCCTTTGTTCATGGCTATGCATTTTCAAAGGCATTATTAATACAAATATAATAAATATTAATATATGCTGTAAAACAATTGCTAGCTGTAGATCTACATTTGTAAATTATGCTTTATAATTTATTGAAGTAATGTGCATTGTGAATATATAGTAGTATGTTTTTTTTTTTGTCATCTTAAATGATTGTTACGGACTGTTTTGAAACGTATTTGCATCTTTGTTGTTTCATTTTCATTTTGCAGGTGCAGAATCGGCCCACATCCGTTGAGTGGGAAGGATGTGACTCCAGTAAGCTGTACACATTGGCCATGACCGATCCAGACGCACCCAGCAGAAAAGATCCCAAATTTCGGTATATTTTCATATTGATTGCATCAGAACTAAACCAAAGATGAGCACAAACTACAATAGTAAACAAAGGGATTTACTTGCGAATGGAACAAGTTCTAATTGTTGCATTTAATCTCAGGGAATGGCACCATTTCCTTGTGGTCAACATGAAAGGCAATGACATCTCCAGTGGATGTGTCATGTCGGACTATGTTGGTGCAGGACCCCCGAAGGGAACAGGTGAGAAGCGTGTTCGACTTCACACGGCACTGCACAAACAGAATACCGTCTGATATGAAGCAGTTAGAATCCTTCACATTTTTTTGTGTTTATTTTAAACTGCTAAAAATGACAGACTCCACATTAGTGGTATTTATATAGTATAGACATTTGTTGAATTTTACTCTTATATATAGAGGCGTTGTGTTACCCCGTCACCTCTCTTTTTGAGCATGATCTGAACCTAAATGGTTGTAATTCATGAATGCTTTTGACCTAAGGTTGGGCTCTGCACACTGCAGATATGCAGAAATGAAAGCAGCTTCAACATTTAAGTGTAAAGAAGTTTTTTTACTGTAAAGATAATGTACGGAACTAAACATTTTTTATTATATACATATATATTTTACAAAATTTAAACTCTAAAATTGCTAAAAAAAAAAAAAGTTTTGCTCCAAATTTGAAGTTGATATCATTAAAATTTAACCTGTAATGAGGTATTAAAATTTGCCTCTCCATGATAAAACAATGTCCAATATTATATATTATTCATTTTGAGTGTTTAATATTTTCAATGATACTTCATTTATAATTACTAAAATATCTGAAAACGTTTAGTGTTATCAGGACACTGACAGCTAACCGGCTTAGCAGTACATAAAGTATAGAATGAAAAGTTTTACACCGAGCATGACAACTCTAACTATAGTAATGTCCACACTAAGTGCATCGGAGTTATGTTGCCTACGTCTTTAAATGCTCGAGCTCTTTATTAAAGCAGGACGGATTCTGATTGGCTGTCAATGTTTTTATCGTTCATCAGCTGGAAGAAAATTGTTCTGATAGTAATTTCAATGATATTGTTTCTCTGTGCTGTTATAGTTGAGGTGTGGACTCTATTCTTTTATAACGATTTTTAGAACTATATCTTTATTATAGTTATCGTTCTTGGTGCTGAAACACTTTTTGACTGGTTTAAAATGACACAACGGTGCAGAATATATTGTTTCCAGTCATCAAATTAATTGATTTTTCACCAAATTCATTGGCGAGTAACTCTTGGGTATGATTTCCTCAGGTCTCCATCGTTACGTTTGGCTGGTTTACGAGCAGTCGGGTAGCATCAGCTGCACCGAACGCGTCCTCACCAATCGCTCTGGAGACAACCGTGGAAAATTCAAGATCCAGAGTTTCCGCAAGAAATACGGTCTCGGTGCTCCGCTTGCAGGGTCTTGCTTCCAGGCAGAGTGGGACGACTACGTACCCAAACTTTACGAACAGCTGGCTGGCAAATAAGGACCATTTAGAATATCTGTTGTTGTCGTTTATTCTGTTCAAAGCTTGACTCGGTATATTTTTACTTCAGTCATTTCAAACATGAAACTAATGAACAAGAGAAACTGTTTTGCTTTAAAAGATGTTAAGAAATTGTGAAATTCAAGTCATCTTTTGTTCCATTTGAATTAAAATTAAGCAACTTCAATCTATGCCTTTTTGTAGCATCTCTCCACTTGGAAGTATTTGGACTGCCTTCAGGTAAAAAAAAAAAAAAAAACTTTGCACCTTTGAAAATTAAAGTCAAATTTGTGTTGTATTTGTGGCTGCATCTTTAATTTCATGAATTTGTCAGCACTATATACTGGAAAGTAACCCATTTGAGGACAAAAAAATCCAGGATAATAAAATCAGACTATGGAAAAATATTGCTTGTGTGATGAGCACTTTATTTACAAATATAATTAAAAGCTCTGACAGAATCATGCCTCTTAACCTGAAAACAAATGTAAAGTGCATGCGACAGTAAAGCGTTTTTATTCACTAATTTTGACTTTGTAGAAAATACACAGCTGGAGAAGATGCCGAGAACCAAACAGAATTCTGAAATAAGAGGCCATTGAGACGATTTCACCAGTAACTGCAGGAAGGGAAAGGGTGGTGAAACATTTATTATATATAGATGTGTATGTATAGATATATAAAAAGAAATTGAAAGTCAGTTAAAATGTAATAGGAAAATAAGTAAAAGTTCTCCATAAATCCTTCTATACACAAAATACATGTCCCTTCCCCTTCAGCCCTTTGTGCAGGTACCATGAGTTTAGGATTCACATATGTATTATTCACATTGTGCACCTCGGCTGAGGTGAATTATGGTATTGTACATATGAATGCACTGTTCTCTCCCAAACAAACAAAACAAACAAAACAAACAAAAAAAAGGGGTGTGTGTGGGGGGGTGTTCAAATACCATAATCTCAGAGTCACAGATGCAGCTATCAAATATGTACATTGTTTTAATATGCAAACTTTATCAAATTTCTTCAATACTTAAAAGGTATTTTTCATTATTTTTCCGGGTGAATAAATACCAAATAGAGATTCAAGCAGCAAGAGGCAGGAGGCTGCAAAATAACAAACAAAAATACAGTTAAAAAAATTCTTAAATCACACCGCCCATCAAAAAACTAGCAAAAAGAACAAAAACTGTGCACAAGTGCATCTGGATTAAAATTAGCAATACAAACCCCCGTTCGTATCGATTTTGTCTTGAAATCTCTATTTTAATTTTAGTTACGCCATAAGTGTTATCATTGCACGAGAAAACATCGACATCAACACTGTGACAGATTTAATCGTCTCGTATATAATATTTATATATAAAAAGAGACAACTAAAGGACATTATCCAGCATGTTGTCTTTCAAAGGGCGCCCCAAATGCGTAAGGCCTGTGCAAGGCACCAGCCCAGAGGATTGATCAGACTGTCAGTAGCAAAAACGGTTCAAAAAATAAAAATAAAAAGGGTGGGTGACCAGGAAAGAGGGAGGATGGTGGAGTGTTATGGTCTCATCTGTAGTCATCTTTAGGGTAGTCCAAAGCACCCAAGTTATTGAAACCCATACGAAGGCTCTCCATGTCGAAGGTGTCGATTTCTCTCTCCTGACGGTCCAGCAGGTGTTTGATTCGGTCAGTACGCTCTTTCTGAAGAGAAGCCAGCTCCTCCTCAATCTGAGAACACAAGACAGAAGCTCAAACAAAAGGGTGTCAAATCAAGGAGCCTACAGGCTTTTGGTTACTAGTACACGCTAGACTACATCATCCCTGAAATGAGGGCCTTTTGGTTTCTTCTCTTTAATTTGCTAAAAACTCTATGAACTCATTACATTAGCAAAAGCAAAGTTAATTAGATTAGTAATTAGTTTGTTCACTTGATGTGTTTAAACTCAATGAATAATCCAAATAATGAAGCCAAGTAGCTTTTGGAAGTCCTGTCCCTCTTGTTTTAGATTTGGACTCATGTTGTCCCTTAGACATTTGAGCTGGTGTGGAAATGGTCATTGTGATGAACCGGTGCCACTTACGTTCATTTTTAGGGATTGATTGTTTTGATTTTTAACATTTAGTTCCAGTCCTCTAATTTGATTGGACAAGCAGAGTGGACATGAAAAAACGTCTTGTTAATAGAATTGAAATCTCTCTCTCTCTCTCTCTCTCTCTCTCTCTCTCTCTCTCACATATATATATTAAAATAGTAAAAATACAAGATAAGATACAGATTAAAAATACAGTAATAATGTGAAATATAATTTAAGATAACTGTCTCTCTTAATATCTTTTAAAAAGAAATTTATTTTTGGAATGGATATTTTGTCTGAATTTTTAGCATTATTACTTGAATCTTCAGTGTCACATGATCCTTCAAGAAATCATTGTAATATGCTGGTTTGATGCTCAAGAAAAAAATTCTTATTATCAATGTTCAAAATAGTTGTGCTGCTTAATATTTTTGTGGAAACTAATACATATTTTTAGGATTCTTTGATGAATAGAAAGTTCGAAAGAACTGCATTGATTTGAAATAGAAATATTTGCTAATATTTAATGAGTCCTTGCTGAATAAAAGGATTAAATGTAGTCATTACTTTCAAAACAAAATCTAATGGATCCCAAAATTTAGCATTGTATCTGTTTGGACTTATTTACTGCATTAAATATACAATAAAGAAATAAAAATGCTTTCTAGACTGGCCACTGAAAATCCAATATCGGCAGACCACTATTGATAATAACATACTTTTAATTAGAGTCTGGGTAAATAAGAGGTTAATAACAGGACTAGACCTTCTGTTCAAGGTGTGCTCGGCGCAACGACACTTTCTGCTCCAGTTTCTGTAGCTCGCGCTCATGCTGAGCCTCGGTCTGAATCTTGATCTTGCTCTGGTAGGCATTGAGTAGCTCCATCTCCTGCTGCAGCTGCTGCCTCAGTGCCTGGCACTCCGCCTCCTGAGCCTCATCCAGACGTAGCTACACAAAAACACACATGTGCATACGTGAGCCTCAGACGGTTTGCTGACACTACAGCACAGTTTCGGTTAACCATCAATGGCCTACTTGTACGGGCAACGGGCCGAGACTGGAATTTCAAACAGTTCTTACAGATTTAAATGTAACATAAAACAAGGCCTCCTTCCTATCAACACAATTAATTACATTTTTGCTTTTCCAAAATGGGTTATGTTGTAAATAATACATTTTGTGTTGCATCTTAAAGAAAACATGAAATCAAAATTAACCTATACTTTAAGGTTAATTTTTATTCTTTAAGGCCTGGCCACTTTTTCAGCGGTGCTGGTTCTAGAAGTTTTTTTTTTTTTTCTTCCATTCAATTTTTTATGAACCAAACCAAACAGCTACGAGGTGAATCACAACCTTACAAACTTTGATTTGAAGAAAAAAAAAGTATTTGATAAAAGTACAAGACTACTTAATGCTTTAGTGAGGGAAAGAACTACAATCCCACAAAGCATTGCAAATTAAATCATCAAATACTCAAAAATACTTTATTTTATATACAGATGCTGGTCATATTATTAGAATATCATCAAAAAGTTGATTTATTTCACTAATTCCATTTCAAAAGTGAAACTTGTATATTATATTCATTCATTACACACAGAATGATATATTTCAAATGTTAATTTCTTTTAATTTTGATGATTATAACTGACAACTAAGGAAAATCCCAAATTCAGTATCTCAGAAAATTAGAATATAACTTAAGACCAATACAAAGAAAGGATTTTTAGAAATCTTGGCCAACTGAAAAGTAAGAACATGAAAAGTATGAGCGTGTACAGCACTCAATGCTTAGTTGGGGCTCCTTTTGCCTGAATTACTGCAGCAATGCGGCGTAGAGTCGATCAGTCTATGGCACTGCTCAGTTGTTATGAGAGCCCAGGTTGCTCTGATAGTGGCCTTCAGCTCTTCTGCATTGTTGGGTCTGGCATATCGCATCTTCCTCTTCACAACACCCCATAGATTTTCTATGGGGTTAAGGTCAGGCGGGTTTGTTGGCCAATTAAGAACAGGGGTACCATGGTCCTTAAACCAGGTACTGGTTGCTTTGGAACTGTGTGCAGGTGCCAAGTCCTGTTGGAAAATGAAATCTGCATCTCCATAAAGTTGGTCAGCAGCAGGAAGCATGAGGTGCTCTAAAACTTCCTGGTATACAGCTGAGTTGACCTTGGACCTCAGAAAACACAGTGGACCAACACCAGCAGATGACATGGCCCCCCAAACCATCACTGACTGTGGAAACTTTACACTGGACCTCAAGCAACATGGATTGTGTGCCTCTTCCTCTCTTCCTCCAGACTCTGGGACCCCGATTTCCAAAGGAAATGCAAAATTTACTTTCATCAGAGAACATAACTTTGGACCCCTCAGCAGCAGTACAGTCCTTTTGGTCTTTAACCCAGGCGAGACGCTTCTGACGCTGTCTGTTGTTCAAGAGTGGCTTGACACAAGGAATGCGACAGCTGAAACCCATGTCTTGCATACGTCTGTGCGTAGTGGTTCTTGAAGTACTGACTGCAGCTGCAGTCCAATCATTGTGAATCTCCCCCACATTTTTGAATGGGTTTTGTTTCACAATCCTCTCCAGGGTGCGGTTATCCCTATTGCTTGTACACTTTTTTTCTACCACATCTTTTCCTTCCATTTGTCTCTATATTAATGTGCTTGGACACAGAGCTCTGTGAACAGCCAGCCTTTTGCAATGAACTTTTGTGTCTTGCCCTCCTTGTGCAAGGTGCCAATGGTCGTCTTTTGGACAACTGTCAAGTCAGCAGTCTTCCCCATGATTGTGTAACCTACAGAACTAGACTGAGAGACCATTTAAAGGCCTTTGCAGGTGTTTTGAGTTAAATAGCTGATTAGAGAGTGGCACCAGGTGTCTTCAATATTAAACCTTTTCATAATATTCTAATTTTCTGAGATACTGAATTTGGGATTTTCCTTAGTTGTCAGTTATAATCATCAAAATTAAAAGAAATAAACATTTTAAATATATCAGTCTGTGTGTAATGAATGAATGAATATAATCCACAAGTTTCACTTTTTGAATGGAATTAGTGAAATAAATCAACTTTTTGATGATATTCTAATTATATGACCAGCACCTGTATATACAATCAAATATCTTTTATATATATATATATATATATATAATTTGATCATTTAAAAAATGAGAAATGAGTTGAAAATGCAGGCTGACGGCTTCAACAAATGCATATACATCAATGAACTTCAACTTCTTCAAGCTCACAACAGGTCTGCATTTAAAGCTTTATAAGTTATTGTTAAAAAAAATCAATTTCCCTATGCAGAAAATGAATGGTGTTTTTACTTCCAGAACCTGACTGTCGCACTCTATATACTTCAGCAAAAACAAATTATATTTCAAATACCACTGTATTATTTACTGTTTGTTCTCTTTCATTCAAAAATGTCAAATTATGGACGTTAAATGCTTTGTGAATGTCATTCCAATCGGTCTACGCCTTTTTATATGAGAATTATCTCATACAGATACGAGAATAAATGGTCAACAGTTGATGTGATGCTGTTCCTTGGCCTTTATAATGATTAACAGAGTTATTTCTTCACTCACTGCCTGTGATGCCATCATCTCGTTGATGCTCTGTTCATACTGCTCGGCTAGGATGGCCAGTTTGCGTGTCTGCTCATCCTTTAAGGCTTTCAGCACCGTCTTGTGCTCGCTTTTGGGGGTCACCTCTAGTTGATGGTGCCGGAGGGCCTTGTACTGTTTCGTCTGGACTTTACACGTATCCTGGAACTGTTTCTTTATCTGGAGCTCCATAGCCTGCAGGAGACATAACTCAAAGTTATATAAACACAAACTGACAGTCTTTTCAGGACAAAAAATATAATCTAATATGGGTTTTGTCTTAAAGAATTGTGAAATAAAGCAAAAAACTAACACTTTACAGTAAGGTCCAATTAGTTAAAATTGCCGCTTTTTTTAGATTAAAATGTGCCTATGCAATGAAATGTTTAAGCGACAAAGATATCAGAGCATCATCAGTCTCTACTGACCTGCAAATGTTCCTAATATCTACCCACTTTCTAAAATAAATCAAGGTTAATTTTGCAACCACAGTCAAACAATGAGACCTACATAGATTTTTGTAGGTTAAATTCACACTATATATAGCTAATTAATAAGAAATGTTTTTCCACAGTTGGTGGTACCTTGAGGTTCTTGGGCTGCTGCCGTAGTTCGAGCACATGTTTCCTGTGCAGTTCTCTCTCTCTACGGTTGTTGTATTCGATCTGGTTCTCCAGCTCCGTTTGGTGCTGTAGTCGGATCAGATCCATGCGAAGTTTCTGTAGCGTCTTCAGCTGTCTATGTTCAAGTTCTTGGGTAGATTCGTCTTGTCTGATCAACATAGCATGCTCCATTTCCTTCTGGGTCTTCTTCTTATTCAACTCCTGACAGTCAGAAAGACAGAACATATTACATTAGCTTATAATAATATCAAATTTTTTTTTTTCAAACCAATTTTCTCTAATATGTCTAATCCAATTGCAGTTATTCAAATAACACTGCCTCTCTATTAAATCTACTAATATTAATGGCTATATGTTTACATATCTTTGAGAGAATGACTGGTGTTTTCTGAGTTGTTTTCCCCCTTATGATCCTATGTTGATACTTGCCAAGATTGGTGATGATATTCTAGTTGCAAGAAATGGCTCGGTTACCTCCTTTAACATAAATCTAATAGATTTTTTTGTCCATAACTCTGTTCACTAAGAACACTCGAAGAAATAGCAAACACCTCTTCAACAAACCATTCTAGGGACAAATTACACACACACACACATACACACACACACAAAAACCCTAATAAGTATGTGCAACAACAATAAAAGTGATAGCTTGCCGTAGTAAGCAAATGTTACAATAGTAAAAAGAGGTATGAACACATACTTGAAACATAATAGTATAAGGAGATAATTGATAAATGGTTCATAATTAGAGGATTGAAGACCAGAACTGAGTGTCAAATAAGAAAGACATCCAAAATTTGGACCATAATTGTGAACTGAATAATACATCATCATGTTTGCTGTTCTATAGACCATATTTGGGTTTCAACCTGATAATACTTCCGAAAGTTTCCTGCTGATTAAAGTGCTAGATTAAGAGATTTGCACATTGCTGCATTACTTATTTTCAAATCAGATTAATTGAAAAGAGTCATCAACCCTGAGAAAAGGTTCAAATCTTGCATTAACCCTGAGATAAGCCCATAATACATTTCATATGAATATACATATACATATACACATACACAATACTGATCAAAGGTTTAGGGTCAGTAAAAATAAAAAACGTCTCTTATGCTCACAAAGGATACATTTATTTGACTAAAGTACAGCAAAATAATAATATTGTAAAATATTAGTAAATTTAAAATAACAGATTTCTATTTTAATATATTATAAAATACAATTTATTTCTGTGATGCAAAGCTGAATTTTCAGCATCATTAGTTCAGTCTTCAGTGTCACATGATCCTTCAGAAATCATTCTAATATTGCATTATTTAAAATTCTGTTTTCTTCATAATATTATTACTGTGTATTACTGTTATATTATGTTACTGTTATATTATATTACTGTGTATTACTGTTATATTTCATTTTTCTAATTCAAATTTATGTCTGCACAATGTCCGTACTTTCCTTCTGCACCGGAAGCTCCTGTCACCAAGACAAATTCCTTGTGTGTATAAACATACTTGGCAATATTTTTGTGGATTTTCGGTCATTGATTAATTTAAAGTTCAAAAGAACAGCATTTATTTAAAATAGAAATCTTTTGTAATATTAAAAATACCTTTCCTTTCATTTTTGATGCATTCAATGCAGCCATCCTGAATAAAAGTATTCATTTCTGTATAATAAAAATAAGTAAATACATAAAACTTACTGACCCAAAACCTTTGAAATATATATAGAGTGCTAGGTAGTCATTTGTCTTTTTCTGACTTGTAGCATTTCATCCCCACCTCTCGTAACTGCTCTTGCTCAAACTCGTGCCTCTTGATCATGATCTTGCGTTTAAAGGCCCTGCAGTTCCTGTCGTAGAAAGCTCTCTGCTGACCCAGGAGCTGAGCCTCTTCTTCAGCCTGAGAGTGCTGGATGTTCTCCTTATGTTTGGACAGCCTCTCCTGTTTCTCTTTCTTAGGCGTGCTGTGGTCTTCGCTCATTTCCTAAACAAAGAATCACCATGAGTCGAGACACTGGAACTAAAAGAAGCGTTATAACATATAGTCTTAGGAATTAAGGAACAGCTGATGTAAATAGAGTCAATTTTAGTTTCATGTTAACTTGGAGGATCTAGACATGAACCTCTTTGATCTTCTCCTTGCACAGCTTGTACTGTTTCTTCTGGTTATCAAGGAAGGTGGTGAGCTCTTTCTTCTGTTGGGCCATGATTTGCTGCTGGAACTTCTTCTCATCAGCTGACAGTGTTTTCATCTAAGGAATGTAACAAATGTATCATCAGTAGAATGTCAGCGACACTTCAGTATATCAAAGATTTTTTTTTCTCATGTTAAAACAACTCCCGAAAAAAACAAACTAAAAAATCCACAGTCCTATTTTCCTCTCAGGCTTCCTTAACACACTAATCAACATATGTTGCATGAATAATTAGCATTCATCCCTTAGCTATTTACATGTTTAACATGCAATATGGAGAAGTCTAAATTAAAGTGGGGCGTTTTTCAAGTGAGTTGTGTGAACTTTTGAACTCATTTCTTTTGTTCAACTTTCTACTGGGGTTTTATCATAGAGTTTATTGTTAAGATATTGAAGTAATACAAGTCCCAGAACTGGATGATACATTGGTCAATCACTAGTTACAATCAACATCATGTCAATTGACCAACACTTGATTGGCTATAAACAGTAGGGCCTCAACCGAAGAGTAAAGAAAGATCACCCACTTCTTTGTCCGTTTGGATGGCATGCTTCTTGGCGAGTTTCTCCAGCTCAATGAAGGCATTGTTGGCGTGGGTTTCCAGTTCTTTCTGGAGCTTCAGTCTGTGCTCATCCATCTCTGCCTTCAGCTTGTTCTCCAGAGCAATCAGCTGCTTCTGGTGTTGCCGTCGCATGCGTTTGTAACCCGACATCTGCTCTCGGAGCTCATTTTCCTGCTCATGTTCGTGGATCTGGCGCGTTACCTAGACGGAAAGGAACTCGGTTAATGAGGGTGACGGGTAACTTTTGAGATGATTGTGATGAGACTTTGCCAGTGTAGCAAAGCGTAAAAGCAACTAACAGTTCTTGGGAAGAACTGGCGATTGGATGATGGTGACCAAAGTTTGAGTTAACTGAAAAATTTCCACATTTTACCCAATTTTGAAGACACTGTCAGACCATTTTAAAATGAGGTATCAGATTAACGGCATTTAACTATTTGAAAACTTCAAATGTATCCCCTTTTCTTCATTTTTAACCCCTACTGACACCATTTACTGTGGGGATGTTTTTAAAGCATCCCCATGAAAATAGATAGAAAAATCTAAGTATCTGGGAAGAGAAATGAGAGATTCCCAATGCAGTCCAGTGGAATAATTCATTAGATATTGTCCATTAAATTGGGTGACGAGATCACAAGCTCACACGATCATCACAGTGTCGTCTTTTCTTTTCACATTACGATAGCAGAATAAAAAGAATATAAAGAAGCAGCTATGAAATCTACAACACAGCACTTGATAAGACTAAAAGATCTTGTGATATCAAAGACATGGGAAAATCACAAGAGCTATATTATTATACTGAAAAATTCAAATGGAGCATGATGGAAAAAATTACAACTCAGTCAATCAAAATTAAGGATAATTATAAATTTAGTGCAAAAGATGCAATTGTGAATATTGCCCATCTCAAGATTGCCTTAGACTACATCTAGAATGTCATTGATTCAACTAAATATATAAATGAAAACAGAAAACCCCCACCATTCCCTTGACTTTGCAAACCCCTTTAAAACAAACCTGAAAGAAGGGCGTGTCCAGATCAAACTGTTCGTTGAGTTTCTCGTAACTCCCACCTGAACTCCTCATGCCAAACATGTTGGCGAAGTAAACCACCCGTGAGAACATTGAGAGTCGCCTGCACTACATCCCCCAAAAGCACTCGCTCAAAACCCACCAAGAGAGAAAGAGAGAGTGAGAGAGGGATGGAGATAAAGAGAGAGGGCGAACACTGCTTCTCCTCTCTCCTCGCAGGTGCGCCATGAATGAAAGAGGTTCTCAGAGATGCCTGGCCCTGCACACGGGCTAAGCAGCGTTTAGTAGGCCAGTCACATGAGATGCCTGTTGAAGGGGGAAATTTCCTAATCACCCTGAATCAGTAGCCCCACTGTAACTGCAGTCACCAATCCAATCGCTTTCTGCCCAAATGCCCCTATCAGCCGCACCAAAGGGGCATGTGATAGCACTAAGCCCTGGTAGCAAAAGAAGAATAGGAAATAGTGAAAGAATCACTTTCAGGTTAAAGGTAACACAGATGGGCATCCTAACTGGATTCAAATTCAACTAACCATTTCAGATTAAAGGAAAATACATGTTTATGTGGAGCTGATACTAACGGAGTTAATAAGTTGCCAGAACGGGCATTTAAAAACTCTGTTCCAACCAAGATAAATAGCATTTTAAGGCGTGCTCCTGACGCAAAGGTAGCTCCAAAAGGATGTTGTGGCCAAAACGTGGTATCTTATATCACCTATGATTGCATATGAGTTAAAGTCGGAATGAAACAGAAGTTACGATATTCTTTTCTTCCCTATTGTGACGTATATCCGGCTTCTAAAATGAGAAAAATGTAGGGCAGGACGCGATTTCATCCTTCAGGAACTAATTGGATCGTAGGAAATTGGGCGTTGCTAACTATATGCAAGCAGATCTGAATGCTAGTTTGCAGTCAGTTGTGGAGGACATTTAGTCAAACCCTCCGCCGAGACCCATCATGAAGAGAAAAGATACCGTTTCGAGGGGGAGGGGAGGTTAACATTTTTGATTAAAGATTACGAGGGCATATGAATTAAAAATAAAATAATCGTGAGCACAGATAAATCAGTTATAATACACACTGCAACCTTCTCTAAATAAATAAGAATTGTCAATTTTCGACCCCGTTTACAGCTGGAATTAAGATGCGTTTTGGTCAATGGGAACCACAAGTGGACGAAGCTAAATACAGGTGTAAAAAGTTTTCACTTTTTCACATCACTTCCAGAGGTAGTCGGAAATGCATTCGATCGGATTGCTTCTGTAGTGTAAACGCTCATGTGGTCGAATGTGTTTGAATAGCTGCTAAAGACCGCCTCTACTTTCCGCCTACTGACCTAATATATAAACATTATGGAAAGCGCGCTACTCAGACGGGATTTAAACTTTGTTGGCTGAAGATCCAAGTTTGGTTTGAAGAAGAAAAACATACAAAAAAATCACCATTCCTGATTTCTAAGACATTCAGAGCGTTCAGCGTGGTCTTACGGCTATCAGAGCAGAAATGAAAGCTGCTGCTCTTCATTTGTTTTTCCGTCATCCGGGGTCTCGCTCATATGTAAACTGCGCAAGCTTATTTTGTCCATTAGGTTTAAAGATCTGAAAAAACCCATACATTTATCCATTCATAGAGCCTCTCCTTAAATGAATTAGGACAGAAGTGGTTGAAAGTGGATAAAAGTGCACAAAATAGATGGATTTTGTAAACAGGTATGTGTCTGCCTTGTCTACTTGTGAGCCGATTGGCCAAAACACATCTTAATAGCTGGTGTAAGCAGGACGTTGATTTCATGGCGACTTTAAGAGAACTCATATCAATAAACTATATATCAATAATCAATTGATTATTTTGTTTCATTCAACATCGACAGCAGAAAGTATCAACAGAAAAAAAGTTTATATATGTACACTACTGTATAAAAAGTTTGGGGTTTGTACTTTTCCTAAATAAATGTATAGCTTTATTCTGCATACTGAGCAAAAGAGCAAAAGACATTTATGTTACAAAATTTATTTAAAATAAATGATATTCGTTTGACCTTTTTATACACCGTACATACAAACATACGATTTCCACAAAAATATTAAGCATCAACCGTGTTTTCTGTGCAGCAATTCACCATATTACAATGATTTCTGCAGGATGATGTGACACTGAAGACTGAAGTAATGATGCTGAACTAATGAAAGCTTTGCCAACAAACAAACAGAAAGCAGTTATTTTAAATTGTAATAAAATTTCACAATATTACTATATTACATTAATATTACTGTTTCTGTATTTTTGATCAAATAAATGCAACCTTGATAAACATATGAGACTTCTTTCAAAAATCTAACAGACCCCAAAGTTTTGAACAGTAGTGTCATTGTACGTTTATAAGGGAATCGTGCTTTAGCATGGCAGCACACTAATGTAAAACCCTATTGGAATCAATTATAAGTCAAGATTTTGGTGTGCTTCACATGAAGAAAGTTATTTTGACCAAACAAATTGCTCTCCTTATGTGAATACGAAAGGCTTGTGGAGTCGCTGCCTATGTATATCAGTCACTTATGGCCATTTTGGGTAGATCCACACATAATCTACAGAGTTGCAGTTTCTGTGCTGATTTTAAGGGAAAAATTATGGTTTTATCACTTTTAAAAGCTTTGAGAGTACTACATACTTATGGTATACAAACGCATTCTAAAATCAGTCAAAATATTTAATATACAAAAACACAAATGGTGGCTATGGAACTTCATGAATCACAATCTTTCCTACTCTGCAGAAATATGATTTTTTTAAGGGTGCTTATGAGGTTCCACAACAGCAGTTCACTAGGTTTTGAAAAAAAAACAAAAGATGCAATATACATCCAAACTGTGAGCAGGAGACAACTAATTTAAAAACTGTCTTTAAAAAAAAGCTGTGGTGTTAGTTCGACATCCACAGTACATTTATCAGTCACTATGTTTTGATTTACACCCTATAACAAATCTCTGTTCTTATGCCTCTAAGACACTCACATTCTCTTTTTTCATCCCTAAATAGTTGCCTATACATCTACTTTTATCCATTTAATTCGTTCAATATGTCATCCCTTCCCACCTTTGTTCTCATCTTCCCTCCTTTTCTCCTGTTTCACTTTCTACACCTCACCCCTCCTCTATGGCTTTTCATATGTAACACAAAAGAGAGTCTCTTTCCCTGCATAGCCCAGGATCCTTGTGTCTCATTCCATATAATCATAAACCCATATCGATAAATAAAAAGCGCACAGTTGATCCCAACAAGTCGATGAAAAAAAATCAGATTCAGGATGGTGCACCATGCCCCTAAAGCCAAACTCCTTTGTGATCATCTGAAATGATGGATGAGTGTCTGTAGTATCAGACAAAGTCCACTGTGGTTGTCTGCCCCTAGAGGGCGCTCACGCTCCAGCAAAATGGGGCCAAAACAGGTGACATCATCATTTAAACCAAGCATACTGCGATCGACTACACTGCCTGTCAGTGATCTCCATATATTCATCAATTAGGGTGGAAGTGGTTGTATCACAATAGATTCTATTTTCAGCTTAATTGCATAGATTCTTTATTTGTATCATAAATGTCTGACACTGACCTTGAGTATTTATAAAAAAAAAAAAGCTTTTCCCCAAAACCCCACAAGATGAAGAATATCCTTTTGTGTTGGACCACACTGTATTAACTAATAGCAGACAACAACACCAATGACTCGTGCGAGGATTGCAGCTGGCTATTGACTGAATCACGTTGCCTTGACAACAGACATGAGAGTGAGAGAGAAAAGTAGGACCCTTTATTTCTTCCCCTGGAATAAAGAGAGGGTTAAACAGAAAGAGAAGGAGGCAAAGACCGCCGAGAGAAAGAGAGAGAGAAATGACCGCAGAGTGTATTAAAAGCAAAGGATGAAAGAAATGAACGAAAGAGTGAAGCAAGAGAGGAGGGGGGATGAGAGGATGACAGAGAGAATGAGCAGGGATGATGTCATTCTTTTTCCTCACCAGTGAGGCTGACTTGATGGTGGCGAAGCGCTCGCGGTTTTTATAGTTGTGAGCCGGAGCTCTTTCCGACGAGGACGGTCGCAGGTCCGACCGGTGGTCCCGATGAGGAAGGTCATCACGGATATACTGATGATCCTGAGAACAAAAAACGCACATATAAAGTCAGTCAAGGATTTGGTATCACAACAGAGTTAATAAGATCTTTTGTTTTTTGTTGCTGCTAACTAGTGCAGTCAACGGATTCATTGCATCCAAAATAAAAGTTTATGTTTACATAATAGATATGTGTGTGTACAGTGTATATTTATTATGTACTTGTAAACACACACACACATATTTAAGAAATATTTACATGTATACATGCATATATATTTTACAAATATAATTTAAATTATATATATATATATATAAATATTTTATATATAAATATATTTTTGCTAAATATATACATACATGTGTGTATTTGTATATAAATAATAAATATACAGAGAACATACGTATATTATGTACAAAAACTTTTATTTTGGATGCAATTAATCGCGATTAATCGTTTTTGACAGCACTCACATTTATGCATTTGGCAGATGCAATCCGAAGGGACTTGTAGTCAATTTAAGTTATACATTTTCCCTACAACATCCACAGCAGGAGTTTCATATTTCCTGCTGCCGTAGCATCAGCTGAGATGTTTCAACACGAGACTGTTCAATACTAACACGCTCACTATCTTAAAATAACTTTATTAATCGACCCACGAGGTTTGTCGAGGGTTTTATCTTCACTCAGTGAATAAAACAAAGTACAACTTGTTGAAGGGCTGTTCAGTTCCCCTAACCTAAATTCATATTTCTCCTGCAAGCTGATGCAATTTCCTTGAGGACAGGAAGTGTCAATCATGCGTGCATGCTTATGCAAACTTCCTAAATCACATACTGTGTCAGAGAATGTGCCGAATATGTAAATGCAGTGCAGACATTTAATGGCTATCAAATTGTATCAAATATAATACTTAATAATGACAATTATAAGTATTATTATAATACTACAAAATATATTTAAAGTATGAAATATTATTTATAAAATATGAACATATTACTATTATTATTATTTCACTAAATACGTATTTAAGCGAAATAATAAACAGTATACTGTGTGATAGGGAAGTATCTTATATCCAATCTTATATCCAAGTATACCTTCTCTGTGCTCAGAAACACTATGTACAAACCATTAAAACTTTAACAAGCGGGTCTTCTAAGAATAGCTCAAATGAAATGATTTACAGGAATTTTTGATTCCTGTCCGTGTGTGCATCCTGAACCTTTTTGTGGTGTGTGGAAGACTCTAGGGTGCTGTCGTAGTCGTGGTGCAGCTCGGAGCAGGAGTCATCTGGCACCTCCTGCAGGCTGTTGACGCTGCTGCTCTGACTGCCGGTGCTCACAGAGGTGCTGGGGATGGAATGATTACTGCCCAAACTGTTCATCTTACAGCCTGCCTGATCTCCATCCTGCGCAGGGGACAGAGAAATACACACGGAGAAACAGATCACAATCCTTTCTGAAAACCAATATTTATTTCAATTACTGAGAGCAATGCACACAACTCATTGCAAGGTCTGTAACAGCAGTTATTTCTTGAACGGAGGCATTTCTGCGTAATAGTTCAATATTGTTCACAATAATGTACAGTACTATATACATTCAGTGTAGTTCAAAACTATATATAGTTCTTTCGGTGTAATCAGTATTGTATTATATAATTCAGTAAAGTATAGAGTTTAGTTAAATTCAGTATTGTATGTAAAGCAGTATAGTTTACAGTTCAGTATTATAGAATTTTGTATATCTACATTTAAGTTTAGTACATATATCTTCAGTATAATTCAGTAGGTTATTTTATAAAGTTTAGTCGAGTATATACTTTCAATGTAGTTTGACAGTATACAGTATATAATCCAGTATAGTATATAGTTTCAAAACACTATATGTTAACACTACCGTTCAAAAGTTTGGGGTTGGAATTTTTAAAAGTTTTTGAAAGTCTCTTATGCTTATCAAGGCTGCATTTATTTGATCAAAAACACATTAAAACAGTAATACTGTGAAATATTATTACAATTAAAATGAACTGTTTTATATTTGAATATATAATTTATTAATGTAATTTTCAGCAGCCTATGCTTGTTTTTACTGTCAGTTTTGTTTAGTTTAATGTATCCTTGCTGAATAAATATTAAATATTAATTTCTTAAAAAAAAAAATCATACAGACCCCAACGATAGATTTGCACGATAGAGTAGTTACAACAGTTCCATATACTTTATAGTTCTGCTTAGTATATAGTTGGCTACAGTATCATATAGTATCATATACATTACATATAAGTACTGTAAGGTACAGTGTACTTTTAAATTAAATATTTATAATATAGCTCAAAGTAGTTTATTATCCCTTAAGTGTAGTTGTATCAATTTTTTCCCTCTAAATATACATTAAAATTGACAGACTGATTATTTAGTCAAATTATTGTACAATAACTCAAAACTAGGGATATCCAGATGGAGTTTTTGTGCCCCCTATTCGATCAGAGTCATTGTGAATACAGAGTACCTGCCCATACCGAGTGCCAATCCGATACTTGTATTTTCCGAGGTATACATATATTAAAAAATAGCAGTGCATTATGGCAACGACGCCTCAGTCGGACAACAGATAAAAATAAACAGTAAGTAAATGTCTTTTAAATGATTAGTTACAAAAGTCTGCATTAAATATGCTAAAAACTGAATCTAGTGTGTGTGTGACGCGCTAGAACAGACCTCACTGGATCTCGCACTTCACACAAGCACATTTAAAGTTGTTCGAATGTGCTTCCTTTTATCTGCCACCATTAAAAGGAAATGCGTTTTCTTTTAATGGTGGCTGGCAAACCCACTTGTGCATACCACCACATACTGCACAACGCCTGGATGACAGCTGATGTAAAATAAAGGATCGGGCTTAGAATAGCCAATACCAATCAGTTTTAAAAAAAATGCTTAAAATCGACCCCAAAACACATTCCTACTCAAAACTGATGTGAACATCAAAGCATGGATGGCAAACATGCAAAGTATATATTTAAACAAGAGAAACCAATGCCTGCCTCAATATAAATGCCATGGTTGTGTATGCAATGTGGCCATTTGCAGCAACAGGACGCAACACTGTGAAACTCGCATAGGCAAGTACGAATCCAACATGTGTGCATGACACTCATGGGGGCCTTTCATTTCTAAGATCATTTCCTGTACCCACCTCTTCCTCTTCCTGGGACTCCCCCATTGGGCCATTGTGTTTCTCTTGGTAGAGTATTTTTTTCATTTTACGGTACTGCAGGTTGTCCAGTTCTCTGACTGCATCCTTCGTCCTCTGGATCAGATCGATGAGGACCTGTGGAGGACGATCTCTCCTCACGAACTCATGCTGGGACGGACAAAGAGGGACAGAGAGGAGATTTGTGAAATGAACAACTGTGTTTTTGTAATTTTAGGCAAATAACGAGCAATAAGTGGTAATGAAATGTACAATCAGCTTCTGCGTGTAAACACCCTGATCAATCTCACCCTCAGATTCTGGGTTTTACTCAATTTATGAGGAGTGTATTGCAGAGAGGAAAATGTTTTTTTTGGGCCCCATTTTCACCTGAAAACTACAAGAATGGCATTAATTTCATAAAAGCAAATATTTTGAGCAAACATTTGGGGGTTAAGCATGATGCAATTCAACTGCCATGAAATAAACCCACAGTCTCAATCCTCTCAGCGTGTCGGATTACTCCACTTGTGCTCTGAATTACGTCATTTCATGTTTGTCCTTTGCTCACTAGAGGGTGCTCATGTGTAATGTGGCCCTGAGTGCACATATGGCATATGGAGAGAGCTTTTTGACATGGCTGGCTAAATGAGGACTTGATCTCACCTCCTCAAAGAAAATATAAAGAGAACCGACTCGAGTTCCAGCAGCTGCATGTGTGCATGTTAACTGGTTTCACAAAACTGCTCAGCAAACCACAAACCAAGACTCTTTGAAAGTTAATTGGTCATGCTGGAGTTCTTTCCATTACCCAACTGGGCCAATTGGAGTCATTTATTTATTTACTGGGAAGAAAACTGTTAGAATCCAAAATTCAAATCAATCCCTGTCCCATTCTTAAAAACAGCTGCTCTTGAACATTTTCCGTAAATCCTTCTTCTGGGACTCTTGACAGCAACTTTTCCTCTAAAACATGCGGTTCAAAGTATTGTATTTTATTCATTTTGTTGACGTTAATAAATGTTATAGTTTGTTTGACTAACATATCATTTACACTAAAGTATAAACTGTTCTTATAGGACAACACACAAAACCAAGTTATATGTCAACTGCTCTAGTGTATGAAATTTTCTTATTGACCTCATTTAAGAGGATCCTACCTTGGTTTTATTGACGTTAAATGGTTAGTTCACCCAAAAATGAAAATTCTATTTACTCCCCCTCAAGTTGTTCCAAACCTGTATGATTTTTTTCTTCTGCAGAACACAGAAGAAGATATTGTGAAGAATATGGGTAACCAAACAGTTGATGGGCCCCATTGACTTCCATAGTATTTTTTTTCCACACTATGAAAGTCATTGGGTCTCATCAAATGTTTGGTTACCCATATTCTTCACAATATCTTCTTCTATGTTCAGCAAAAGAAAGAAATGATGAAGAAAAGACTAAATGATGACAGTTCACCCAAAAATGAAAATTCTATCTCTTTAATGAAAGGTAATTCTTCATTTGACAACATGCCATTTGCTCTAAAGCATAAACTGCCCTTATATACTAGCATTCAAGATTAGGGTCAGTAAGATTTTTTATTTTTTATTCTTTTAAGACTTATGATCAGCAAATTGATCAAAAGTGACAGTAACGACGTGTATAAAGTTAGAAAATATTTCTATTTCTAGAATTCTGAAAAGAGAAAATATCAGTTTCCACAAAAATTATAAGATTTTTTTATTTAGCACCAAATCAGGATATTATAATGATTTGTTGAAGGATCATGTGACAAGACTGGAATAATGGGTGTTAAAAATTCAGCTTTCACAAGAAATGTTTTAAAATATAAAAAGTCATTTTAAATTGTAATCATATTTCACAACATTACTATTTTTGCTGTATATTTGATCCAATAAATGCAGCATTGGTGAGCATAAGAGTCTTCTTTCATCTTACCAACCCTCAACCTCTGAACATTTATTAACAATCAACAAAACCAAGTTTTCAGTCATTTGACATATAAACATAAAACGCTCATAAAAACATAAACCGATCTCATAGGCCTAATCAAAGTGGACTGGTTCCCCCTTCGCTTGGTTTCAATAACTGTTGATAACTGTTACCACTCTCAGTCTATGGAGAGTGATTTGGGAAGGAATTACAAATTTAGTTGAAAATACATTTAGTTTAAGCAGGTCACGTCTGTGTTGTGAGCTGGTAAAGCACTGCGGAGCAAACGGCTCAACCGTTAAGCCCGGCAAAGACAGTTACAGCTAACAGCTCGGCTTCCCGATGATAACATAGATAAGCATTCACCACTCTAAACGGACATCTGTGACTGACCAGCATGGGAGGAAACTAATCTACGGGATTATCCACTTTAAATGGAGGAAATTACATAATCTGAAGTCTTCCAGCTCTAACTGTCAGATCGTGAGTGATATCCCCCGCACGGTCTCCATCGACAAGACCTCTGTAGGTCAAGAACTGAGGTGGATTTAGACCCCATGTGAGATTAAGACAGCAGTTGGGAAGCGGCAAATGATGGGAATAGAATGCTAGACTCGGATGAATGACCTCTTTTCGGTCTTAAGGAGCTTGGAAGGCCAGTCTTGAGGTATTAGTGAGGAATGGGAGACCAAAACTAGATTGAAATTAATTTTTTCCCAGTGTCAACCTAGACCACAGAAGAGACCCCGGTATGACATGCCACCCTGGGCCGCCCACCCCTTGTGAGGTTGTGCCTGAAGTGCGTGCCTAACATGACACTAAGCTCTCAGTGCTAAATAGGATTACCTGTGTCCACCAACAAGATCAACCATAACCTGTAACATACACCCACACAAACAGACCCATACAAAGCACAAACAAACAAATGAATCACTTCGGCAGCACTATCCCTTAATGATCCAGTATCCAGAGCTACCCCACAGCCAATAATTACCCATATCCCAACTGTAGTGCTATATTCTACCACACATTTATTTTGGTGATGATATAAATCCATAAGCCTCCCACCACTGAACGATATCACGAACATTAGTCACCGCGTAGCAATATGTCCACCTACAACCCAGTGATTCGGTTGAGAGAAAGTCATGGTTATATTAGTTGAGTTAGACACACACAATCAAAAAATCCTCCTGCTTTTATTAACCCTCCAAGGATGTAGCTGGCACAGGAAGTGAGCAAATGAAAAAACAGCAGAATGACATGTTCTGTGGGTTGAGCGCTTGGCTGTGCATATGAAAACGTGTGTGTGTGTGTGTGTGTGTGTGTGTGTGTGTGTGTGAGTCAGCAGGGATGGATGAGTAAGGAACCCACTGTCATGAGAGCAGGAAGTACTGACTGATATGGCGAAGAGGAAGTGCACTCCCAAATTGCAAAGGAGCCTCTTTATCTCTGTGAAAGTGAGGATATTGACGTTTTTACGAATGACACATGGTGGGGTTTCTGAATGTGTGAGTTTATATTACTAGGATGGTAACTCTGTAAGGGGACATCAGAGTTTCCTTCAAATGTACTAAAAAAAACATAACTTTAGATGATATAAATGCTGAGAATGCAACATCTACACTTGTTTTTGAAAGTTTCTGAAAGAGGTCTCTTATGCTTGGCACGCCTGCATTTCTTTGATTAGAAATACATTAAAAACTTAAATATTATTACAATTTAAAATAACTAATTGCTTTCCATTTTAATATATTTTAAAATAGAATTCATTCCTGATATGGCAAAGCTGAATTTTCAGCATCGCTACTTCAGTCTTCAGTGTCACATGATCCTTCAGAAATCATTCTAATATGCTCATTTGCTGCTTAAGAAACATTTCTTACTATTATCAATGTTGAACAGTTTGCAGCTTAATATTCTTTTGGAAACCATGAATTTTTTTTCAGGATTCTTTGATTAAAAAATTCAAAAGAACAGCATTTAAAATAGAACTTCTTGTACAGTAAATGTAATGCAAACTTTTGATCATTTTATTAAAAGTCTTAATTTATTAAAATACTAAAACTGACTGACCCCAAACTTTTGAAAGGTAATGAATTGTGCAATTTATGTAAAAACTAAAACTCTAGTTTACCATTTTATATCTCAGACAGTCTCTTCCTGTCTAATTCAACAGTTCTTTGACAAACGGCATTACAGCTGATTTTCGCAAAGGTTTCAATACATGACATTAAGCTGCTTAAGAAGTTTACATTTTTGAGCCTAAACATAACAATCTGTGTGTGAGTATCACATGAGTATTTCGCCTTCCCCCAGCAAGTGTGTTTACAGAGAGTGTTTGAAAACGTGACTCAAAGTGGGAGTGAATTAACAGTAGTGTGTGGGCACTCAGAAGTCGTGGTTGGACTTAGATGAGCAATGCTTATGAGTGACTTTAAATGTGACATGATAACTTCCTCTGCATGTGAGAGCATCGTGTGTATGCGATTACTCACCCGCAGGAGTTCTGCTGAGGAGGGTCTGTCCTGAGGAATTTTTAGTAGGCAGTAGTCAACGAAACTCCGGAATGCATCCGACCTTCACAAAATACATGCAACAGATACAGTATTATACACTTTTGTAGGGTACTGAATGTACACATAAATTACAAACATGTTTGAAGCAACATTTACAGTTGACATGCCTTCCAAACCTACTTTACTTCAGTTTATATATATAATTTAATATATGCATACATAATTTAATATATACATATATAATTTAATATATACATATCAATTATATATATATATATATATATATATATATATATATATATATATATATATATATATATATATATATATATACACACAGTATATACATACATAATTAAAATTTAATTAATATTAATTATATTCGTGTTCTAGTAATTGTTTACATACATATATATATATATATATATATATATATATATATATATATATATATATATATATATATATATATATATAGCAATTTTTGTGGGCATTTGTGGGGATCAAATAAATGGTCAATTGATTAAAAATACAAGAATGCATGGTGACAACAAAGCCATTTCAGAGACACAGCAAGTTCCTGCACTTTGGTAAAAAAAAAAAAAAAAAAAAATGAAGACAAACCTTTTATATTATATTTTGAATAACGTACACAGATGAAACATTCAGAATAAGACCAAAAATATGTATCCAGAAAGTAAACAAGAGTTGATTCTGGCTTCATACTGACAGTAACATACACGATCTTTCTCCATTTCCATTTCCGAAAGGATTCCTTCATGTATTGTGAAGTGTATTGCAAAAGTATTGCAAAGTCAAGTGTAAGTCTCCTCCACATAAGAAAACACTATGAAAAACAAGGAGGTCACCAAATAAACTTTGTGACACTTGTCAACAATAAATGTCAACAATATTTTGGCCCATTCAAACAGCCTTTCAATGTCCATATCCATCAACAAAAGGCAACTCTGTTTGAAAGACCAGCTGGCTTTTGCTGCAGGTCAGAAAGATGAAGGGCACTGAAAGTTTGATTGTGCAATAATGCACAAGATCAGGAATTGAGAAGAACTGGCAGTTGGGGTCAGGGTTATTGCATAACACATTTAAAGGGTGAGAGAAGTGTGTGGTTATAAGAGCATATATGTTTGAGGAGTAGGAGTATATATATATATACACACATACTGCATATATCTATATGAGGTAGTCAACTTCAGTTTGAATATTGTGTAGAAGGACACTCACCACTCATTGGACTGTAAGGTGGGAGAGTCGTTTTGGGCGATGTGGTATAAGGCACTCATAGCGTTCATGTTGAAGAGAGGAGGCTTGCGTTCAGCTAGAAAACAGCAGAGGTGTAAGAAATCAAAAAAATGTGCTGAAATTCTCAACCTGAAAACGTGTGAGATCATTGCAGAAATTGTGAATGGATATACATGCATATGCAAGCAGAGTTTTTTTTTTAAAGCATGTTATGTCAATATTTAGGCTGAATCCCAATTGTCCTGTATAGAAAGCAGTATTAGTAGTAGTGTGTCCAAAACCATAGCAAGTTGAAATCTGTACGATATGCTACAGAAAACATCTAGATGATAAGCTACAGTATTTATTAATACAATTAAGCTAATACGATTTCACTCCAATGTATGTACTTAGCGGGGATGTACATGATGAATCATCAATAAGAAAATAAGACAATTTTATGATTTTGAATCAAATGATGGGAGAATGATCTGTCTATCATAAAAAAGATATTGGTAAATATTTTGCCATTTTCATCTGCCATGAAATTTATGATGTTATAAATACATCATACAATGACATATAAAGGAAACAGTCATTGAATTATGGGTAAAGGTCAAAGGCCATCAGCCATAGTACTGATGTAACACACAGTGAATGGTTAAAAACAGCTTCTAAATACCTGTTTAGTGTAGTGGACACCATGCATCAGAACATTTAAAAAAAAAAATTACATGGATGAAATATGCAGTTTAAAAACATAGCTACTTACCCAGCTCTATGCAAGTGATCCCTAGAGACCAGACGTCCACCTTCCCTTCATACTGACCCTCATCCATGGCTAAAATCACTTCTGGAGCCATCCTGTGGAAGAAACACACAATTGTTTTTATTATCCCCAGTTTATCAGGATGTGCCATCTTCCATCTTCAATGTAAATATGTGTAGTACTAACCAATATGGGGTTCCCACAAATGAGTTGGCAGGAGAGGCAATGGAAGCGGAGCCAAAATCAGCCAGCTTGACCTGACCGGGCTCTGTTAGCAGGATATTACCAGCCTTCACATCTCTAAACAAAAACACAGACAGAGAGAGAAGGTTGAAGACAGATAGTAAAGGCCTACTGTAGTATCATATTACCACATTATGCAATGCCAAGGTGTCTCAGGTAAATAATAAAAGAAAAAACACAACACACACAAAAAACTTGGAGAGAAAACGAAAGTAAAAATAACACTGTATTATTGGAAGCTAATAAAATACAAGAACTCACATGGTGTAAAGCAGTTAAATAAAGCATGATGAAAAATGGGATGCTGACATGTGCGGACACATCATGGATTAGTTAAATGAAAATGAAAAAAAAAAAAAAAAATATGAAAACTCCATCATCCTTTACTCCCCCTCAAATTGTTCCAAACCTGTATGAATTTCTCTCTTCTGCTGAACACAAAAGGAGATATTTTGAAGAATGTCAGTAACCAAACAGTTGATTGACCCCAGTGACTTCCATAGTATTTTTTTTCCATACTATGGAAGCCAATGGTGTCCATGGTTACCCATATTCTTCTTTTGTGTTCAACAGAAGAAATTCATACAGGTTTGGAACAGCTTGAGGGGGGAAGTAAATGGTGAGTATAATTTATAACGGTTTAGTACCCCGAAACCAAAGAGTACACACTCTGATCAAGAAAAAAATAAGCGTTGACATAATCATTTTCCATGAATTTCATTCTAGTCTTCAAATGGTGAAAAAAAAAAAAATGAGAGAGAAAGCAAAATTAAAAATAGCAACACGATGTTGTAAACTCACATGTTGTAAAGCAGTTAAATAAAGTGTGCTCAATAAATGGTATGTTGTCATTTGCGGATGTGACATAGATTAGTACTTTACACAATTATAATGATTTTGTACTTTGAAACCTGAAACCGAAGAGCACACACACTTAATTACATCAAAATCTCAAATATAGACACTGTAAACAAAGTTAGAGGGGAAAAAACAAAAAGTAAAAATAGCAGTGCTTTATGGTAAGCATATAAACACATAAAAACCAAAGTTTTATCTGTATTTTATGCATATTGAGGAAGCAGATAATGTGCAAACGGGAATCAGTCAGGCAGTAACTCACCTGTGTATCATGTTATGGGAATGTAGGTAAGCCAGTCCTAGCAAGGCACCGTGGGTAATGGCAGCGATTTCAACCTCTTGGAGGGGTTTCTTGTGAACTGTACAAAAAGAAGCATGCTTGATGACATCTAACATGTGCTTAACAACATTTGTTGTTGTTATTATTATAAGCGTGGTTGTGAAAGAAAAAAAAAAGTGTCAAAAAGACATTGCGAACTGACACGAAACCTTTTAGATACCTGATCTTCTCATAGACAAGGAATGAGAACTTGATTTAAAAAAAACGGCCTTGAATTAATCAGATGCAGCCTCAATTCCTCATAAAATGACATAATGGCAAGTTAAACTGGAAATTCTAAATTCTTATTTTACACACACACACATATGGAGCGATAATTGAAACCAACAGTCTATCATTAAAGCTGTGCATGTTGCCATGACAACGTCTGAAGGAAACAAAAACATGAACGCAACGGCAGTTTGGTAGTGACACTGGAAATAAAACACAATGGGCTTTATGATGTGTCTGGGATGTGGTTAATAAAGGCCTTCAGCACTGACTAAAAAACACATGACAGGTCTAACAATTACCGTTCCTCTGTGTGAATGCATACTGTGGGTGTGCGCTGCACTTGCATACTTGAAAGTGTGTTGTGTGCGTTTTAGGTGTGAACTCACCCTCTAACAAGTCTGAAGCAGAGCCGAGACAATACTCCATCACAAGCTGAATGAAAAAGGCAGATGAGATTATTGTCAAAAAGCAGTCATGGGTAATTGCCAGGGAATTCTGAGAATGAACTTAAAGTAATCTAAGCTGCAGGAAGTTCTTATAAATAGTAATGTGTTTGTGAACCAAGAAAACGGTTTTATCACTCTTAATGGCAGTACTAACCCATGCTGTGTTGTCTTTCAAGTAGCAGCCTTTGTATTCAATGGTGTTTGGGTGTCGTAGCTGTTCCAAAAACTTCACCTCTTTAATGATGTCTTGCCATTTCTGAACAGAAAACGCACACATACAGTTTTGAACATTAGTACTTTTTGACTATAATTAAAGAGCAGAATGGTTGATATAATGCCGATATATGTGAATACTCACTGAAATTCTATCTATCTATCTATCTATCTATCTATCTATCTATCTATCTATCTATCTATCCATCTATCTATCCATCTATCTATCCATCTATCTATCCACCTGAAGTTCACTAAAATATTATTTTTATATGATTTACATTAATACTTTATATGGAATAATTTAATTGTGGAAACTTATATTGAAACAATATTGCCAAACACAGCAACCAAAAACTATTCAATAAATGAATGCTTTGATTTCATCTTCTGCAAGGTCAAGGACATAAGAAGAAGGTTTGCTTAAAAGACTAGTTCACTTCAGAGTTAAAGTTTCCTGATTTTAATTTACACACCCCATGTCAAAAATTAAGGATATATATATATATATATATATATATATATATATATATATTTTTTTTTTTTTTTTTGTAAATGACAGATCGTTTCACTTGATAAAACCCTTATTCCTCGGCTGGGATCGTGTAGAGCCCTTTGAAACTGCTGTGAAACTGCAATTTGGACCTTCAACCCGTTGTACCCGTTGAACACCTCCACTATATAGAGAAAAAAAACTTTGGAATGTTTTCCTCAAAAACCTAATTTGTTTTTGACTGAAGAAAGAAAGACATAAACATCTTGGATGACATGGGGGCAAGTAAAATATCATTCATTTTTAATTCTGAAGTGAACTAATAACTTTAATATTGAAGAAATGCCTTACTTGGAGAGCAAAACACTAACAAATTTAAATTCAAACTATCAGAGTTTGATGACAGTGGAGTTTGTCTCTCACCTCAGTGGTCTGCTTGCCATTGTAGGACATCTTCTTAATGGCCACCACCTCGTTGGAATAGGAGTTTCGGGCCTGTGGGAAACCAAAACAATGTTTTATTTATACTATTTTTGGCTTTTACTGTTTAGTACTTCTTAAACCAGGCATGTACAATATTATCAGTTTTCACTGTAGTCCTAATCAAAATAATGTTGAAAATTTAAAGCAATACTGGCCTTAAATTATATGGTCACATACATATTGTGCATTGTTTAAAAAAAGAAAAGAAAATTAAAACAGTAATATTGTTAAATATTATTACAATTAAACAAATTAAAAAAATAAAATAAAAACTTTTCTATTTTTATAATGTAATTTATTCAAGTGATGGAAAAGCTGAATTTTCAGCATCATTACTCTAGTCTTCAATGTCACGTGATCCATAAACACTCATTCTAATATGCTAATTCAGTTCTCAAGAAACATTTCTTATTACTATCAATGTTGAACACAGTTGTGCTGCTTATTTTTGTGGAAACTGTTTTTCCCCCAAAATGTCACATTTGATCAATATAATGTGTCCTTGTTGAATTAAAGTAATAACTTCTTTCAAAAAAAAAAAAAAAAAAAAAAATTCTCACTGACCCTAAACTTTTGAATGGTCGTGTGTGTCAAGTCATGAATGCCATTGCTTATCTTTTGTAATAGCCGACAGAAGCGTGTAAGGCAGACATCACTAATCTTAGTCTTTCTGCATCATGGGGCCAGCTGGCCCTCACATTTAAATGGAGTGAACATCTGTCTTAAGAGCAGCGTCTCCTAGTTATTCTTTCCCCTCGAGACCAGCCCTACATCTGGATGGGCAGTTCGCATGTGAGTGAGTGTATTTGAGAAAAAGAGAGAGAATAAGAGAGAAGGGGGGGATTTGCACGGCGGATTCCAGTCTTGCCACAGATTTGGAATCAAAGGCTTTATGCTATTAGTTCACAGATTAAGAAATGCACAAGAACTTGTCATGAGGCTGCAGTTCTTGTATTTGACAAAACTGCTGCACTGTGGTGCTGCTTCAAAAATGAAATGATGGGCTCCAAGTTAAATTACAGTTAAGAACTGACTGAAGGGGAGAATAAGACAAAAAAAAAAAAAAAGCTCATCGGGCTTAGGTTTTAAAAGCTATTCTGGTCTCTTGTGGCTCAACTATGTGCCTTTCGTCTTCTACAAAACTTGGAAAAAGAGAAAAAAATATTTCTAGAGTAAGACATAATAATTCAGTATTTTAAAATAGTTTATAAAAATGATACAACTATATAGTGTAGATAAACGGGAGAGAGACTGATTGATTAAGATGACATCATCATCACCCCAGTTTCCAGGGAATTTTCCTCAACATTTCTATACTCACAAAGTACACTGCTCCAAAACTCCCATGGCCGATCTCGTGTAGGTCGCAGAAGACTTCTTCTGGGTCATCTTTGAAAAAGAGGCTGGAAAACTCCGGGTCTTTCAGTCCTCCTTTCCGTGTGGACGACGGCATCATGAGTTAGACAGAACCTCTGATGGCCACGTGCTTCTGCTCGACTTCATTCAGCAGGCCCGGCATTTACCTGCTTTGCCTACGGACAGAATGGAGCAGATTAAAGACTGACCGCTTGTCCGGGTCAAGTGACAGTCATTAGCAGAGAAAAATGACTTAATGATTAGTTAAACCAAAAGTGAAAATTCTGTCCTTATTTATTCACCCTCACATCATTAAAACCAGTGTGACTTTTACTTACTTGAATGAGAACTTCTGAATAGATTTTTGAATAAAGACTTCATCATATTCCAAGAATTCTGAAGTCAAACCACATTTTTTAAAATGATTAATAGGCTGAAATGTTTTTACTTTTTAATATAGATTAGCATTCGAGTGTTGTGGACTAGTTTTGATACGGTCCTTATCCACTTGCACAATACTGATTGATCAGGATATTCATTACCCACTTTGGTAACACTTTACTTGAAGGGGTGTGCATAAGACTGACATGACACCTTCATAATCGTGACATAACGCATGTCATGAATATGAAGGAGGGTTAATGGCAACTAACATTTGCTCAATTATGTCATTTTTAATGCAAAAATGACATTGTTTGAGAAGTCTTTGTGATGACAACTTCATCATAACCTGTCATTTATTTGTCATAAACATGACATAACAGATTAATTATAAAACTTAAGAAACTACTTTTGTTTTTTTTTACTTTTATGGGTTAACTTTACATTAAACTGTCATGTGGTTGGTTTTGACATTGGCTGTCATGAGACCATCATAACTGTGTCATGAATATTTTTCTGACCACATTTTTTTTTTTCAGTGGTACAACTTGAGTTTGTCATTAAAATGTCATTAAGTGTTAATACTCTGTAAAATTATTTTATAACAGTGTCATGAATATTTTTCATTTTATAATTTACAAGTACCACTGTAGTTTAGGTCAAGAAAAATATGCATGACGTTGTTATGTCTTGGTAAATGTCAAGTTGTCATAAAGACATCTCAAACAATGTCATCTTTGCATTAAAAGTGACATAATTGAGCGAATGACACTTCCTGTCAGTTGTCATAAACATGCATAAACCCTCCTTCATATTCATTATGTCATGATTATGAAGGTGTCATGTCAGTCTTATGCACACCCCTTCAAGTAAAGTGTTACCACAGTGTTCAACCTTAATATTAGTAAGCGACTAGAATACTTTTTGCGTGTGAAAAAACCCCAAAATACTTTGTACAAATGACTTTTCAACAATATCTAGTGATGGCCGATTTCAAAACACTGCTTCATGAAGTTTCCAAGCTTTACAAATCTTTTGTTTCGAATCAGAGGCTCGGATCGCATATCAAACTGCCAAAGTCACGTGAACTATTGAAATTCCGAATCACTTATGATGTAATGAAGCCTCGTTTGCACATGAGTTTGGCGCTCCAAACCGCTGATTTGAAACAAAAGACTCAAAGCTTTGAAGCAGTGTTTTGAAATCGGCTATCATTAGATTTTGTTGAAAAGTCGTTATTTATTTTATTTTTATTTTTTGGGCGCACAAAAAGTATTCTCGTCGCTTTATAATATTAAGGTTGAACCCCTGTACTCACATGAACCATTTTAAATATGCTTTTAGTAGCTTTCTAGGCATTGAAAGTGTTAATTGCTGGCAATAGAGGCCTCACAGAGCCATCGATTTTAATCAAAAATATCTTAATTTGTGTTCTGAAGATGAATGAAGGTCTTACGGGTGTAGAACGACATGAGGGGGAGTAATTAATGACAGAATTTTCATTTTTGGGTGAACCAACCCTTTAAAGGTTTAAAAATCACATTAAGGTGAGTAAATGATGACAAAACTCATATTGTTAAATTATCCACAATATTATAATTATCTGTTCAGATCTTTTACTATTAGGCTATACACCAGCTAATCACACACCCTCCACCATGTGTGATCCATTTACCATCAAACCAGGGCCAAAAATATTGAGTTAAAGTTATTAATTTAAATAATACATAAATATGAATAAAATGTAGTAAAAAACAAAACAAAAAAAGCAACAAAAAAAAACAATAATAATGCCCAGAATAGATCACACTCACAAACCTACAGATGTAAGTGAGTTTACAACAATTCTATACTTTTATTCTAAATTTGAATCATGCCTTTGCCAAGTCTATATTGCTTGCGGTTAATGTTTGAGAATGCACACGCGTTTGCGATGGTAAACTGGTGTGATACAAATGTTTTAGCATTGGGGGCAGCTTGGTTAAGGATCATGAGAAGACAGCTCAACGTCTGGCAGCATTGCTCATCATGCTAGCATGTGCACACACACAACAGACTCCTGCATGTAACACTGCCAACTGAGTCATTAGACATCTGACACACAAGCGGTCATTGACCCAGGAACAAAAGGTGCTGAAAGTACTGTGTATCCAATACAAAGAGACTGAAAACATGGGCTAATATCCATCTGTACATTCATTATGAATATGATCAACATTACAGACCAGCACATCTACTATCAATAACCCCCATCAACAAGAACAGCTCCTCTGGAGCCACCTGAGTGAGTGAGTGAGTGAGTAAATGAGTGAGTGAGGAAATGAGTGAGTGAGTGAGGAAATGAGTGAGTGAGTGAGGAAATGAGTGAGTGAGTGAGTGAGTAAATGAGTGAGTGAGTGAGTAAATGAGTGAGTGAGTGAGTGAGTAAATGAGTGAGTGAGTGAGGAAATGAGTGAGTGAGTGAGGAAATGAGTGAGTGAGTGAGTGAGTGAGTGAGTGAGGAAATGAGTGAGTAAATGAGTGAGTGAGTGAGTGAGTGAGTAAATGAGTGAGTGAGTGAGTGAGTAAATGAGTGAGTGAGTAAATGAGTGAGTGAGTAAATGAGTGAGTGAGTGAGTGAGTAAATGAGTGAGTAAATGAGTGAGTAAATGAGTGAGTGAGTGAGTGAGGAAATGAGTGAGTAAATGAGTGAGTGAGGAAATGAGTGAGGAAATGAGTGAGTGAGTAAATGAGTGAGGAAATGAGTGAGTGAGTGAGTGAGGAAATGAGTGAGTGAGTGAGTGAGGAAATGAGTGAGTGAGGAAATGAGTGAGTGAGTGAGTGAGTGAGTGAGGAAATGAGTGAGTGAGTGAGTGAGGAAATGAGTGAGTGAGTGAGTGAGGAAATGAGTGAGTGAGTGAGTGAGGAAATGAGTGAGTGAGTGAGTGAGGAAATGAGTGAGTGAGTGAGTGAGTGAGTGAGGAAATGAGTGAGTGAGTGAGTGAGTGAGGAAATGAGTGAGTGAGTGAGTGAGGAAATGAGTGAGTGAGTGAGTGAGTGAGGTCAATCCATCCATCCATCTTGTCTATCAAATATGGATGGAATAGAAAAGTTTAGTGAAATAATTTGAAAAGGAAAGATGTTTGAGAGACAAAAGCAAGATGAAAATATTTCTTAATGTGCACTGATTAATTGTGCACAATAAGTTAAGAAGTATTTAAGTATTGTATTTAAGTATTTATTTATTAAGTATTTATGTATTATGTATTTAAATTGTCAACTTTAAATTGCAAAGCTTTCCACTTTTAGTGGCCTTTTTTCCTCAGCCTTCCTCAGGCTTGGGAGGGGAGCATACTATAAATTGAACTCCGGTTCACACCATGCAAATCAAACCAAGCGTAAAAACAGAAACGTTTTGCACAAGTGTGCAATTCTGAGGTTCAAACCTACAACCTTTTTTTTTTTACAAGCTCTGATCTTAAACCACAATGCTATACCAGTGCTATGACCAAAAGTGATAAAGGTCACTGTAGGCAGCATTGGACACTGGATCCTAAACCACAAGAGCAGAAAATCATCACCCACATTTCCATTTCATGACTGAGGTACTTTCAGTCCTCTGACCAAGTGAGTTAAATCTTACTACTTCATGCCATGGGCTATCTAATTACTGAATTAAAACTGCAGAAATCAATTAGATTGCGGGTAGCAAAGCCGAAAGGCAGCAGAAGCCTCAACTGGACGTACACAAAGCAGATTCTGATTGTGACGGTTAAAGCTTTTAATTGGCATAAAAGGTGAATCAGAGTTCACAGTCATCTAATAAAAATATACAGATTTCTGCACAATGCAGTCACAAAACCCATTCGTTCCAGAGTATTTACTGGCTTATGGGAAAAAAAGACTTAAAACATAAAAGAACATGAACTTTCACACTCCGTTGAGTGAAGGGCAGAAGATAATCTTGTAGGCAACTTCCCACACTACACGTTTGCCTGCGGCCACTATTGCACAACATCTGGTTTGTCTGTCACTGGTGAGTTAATGATTTTTTTCATTGTGAACCTCCCTTAATATTTAGTCCAAAAGAACACAGTATGCGTTTATTTATTAATCTTCTTTAAAAGAACTGGAGAGTCAAAGCTCAAAGTCGTTTCTGGCTGTTTGTTTAAAACAGTTTCTTAAGGTGCAATTAGATACAGGGGTTCTTAAAAGTGCAATAGGTGATTCTCTACAGAAACATTTTTTCTTATACTGGTTGAAAGACTCCTCACATCCTAATAGCAATCACTATGTTAAACGGTCTAAATGTTTTTTTATAAATATATATCGTCTGTGGAAGGCGTAGGACCATAAAATATTCATCCAATTATTATATTGGGTCTGAATGAATTAATATGATGTCCTACCTGCCTGTCAGCAAATGTTTTTACATTCCCTCTCACACCCACCTTTTACAGCTCCTACCAAATCAAAACAACAAGCTTATGCTGCGTTCACACCATAAATACCATAATAAAGAGATGGTGGCCTGGGACATTCTAGCCGGAGCTATTCAGTTAGAATCGGAATTATGCGTATCTATGTCAACATTGTCAACACTGAAATGAATCTGCAGCAGTCAGGTACAAGCTCTCCAAGTTGTTAACGTTCATCATCATTATGTGCTTTGAGACATGAGGTAGGTTAACGCCGTCTCTTGTAATGCTTTGCCGAGAGCAGCTGTGTGTGTGTGCGTTCTGGAGGAGACGTGGCTTTGGAAGGAGATTTGCAGGGAGGGTGGAGGATTGTATGCTTTCAATGCTAGCAGGCTAACGTTAGCATTTTCTAAGATCACCTACTGCACCTTTAAAGCTTTATAGCAGCAGGAGTTGACATGAGACAACCGAAGTTAAAAGAAGGAGAAAACCACCGCTGTGCAACACACAAGCCATTCAGTCTTTCCTTTCAGTAACTAGACCAGTACAGGAGATCACAGTCTAGCTACAGTAAATGTGGCTTCATTGAACCCTTGCATAATGGACGTGTGTAAACACTTGAAGTTATAGTTCAAACATGAAAGTTCTGTCATTACTTAATCACCCTAATGTAGTAAAAAAAAAGAAATTAAAAAAAAAAAAAACGAGTTTTAGAATAAACATTAAAATACACAGTAGCTGCATATTTTTGGGGATAATTGCATTTAAAAAATTGATGGAAATAAACAGATGCTATTTGAATTTTCAAAATGAAATGAACAATTTGGTGGAAACAGTTACAGTTTCAAAATGTACAAAATCTATTTTGTAAATGTATGTTGTAGAATATATTACAATTGTCTTCGTAATGTTTAATGAAAATGTCATAACCAGTGTTCGGGGGAACGCATTACAAGTAACGCATTACAAGTTACGTAATCCGATTACTTTTTTCAAGTAACTAGTAAAGTAATGCATTACTTTTATTTGAGTTACTTTTTCAAATAATCAATGCAATTTACTTTGTTTTTCCATTTATTGACTGACACCTCTCCAGTCCCCAGTCGGAAGTACAGAGTTGTGTGCACTGTGTAAACATCTTGGTTATTCTAGACTACTTCTAGACTAAATGTGAGCATACATTTACTTATTTACTTCTCCAGCATCCTATTCTTCTGTATTCCAGAATGGCAGCATAGCTGAAAGGCTTGTTTGTTTTAACTACTGTTCTACCGTCTACTGTTCAGGTGTGAATTTGCATTTCCATCAGCCTGTGGCTTATTCATTTTACTTTTGGGCCTTTATATCTGTCAAAAATATAACTTTTTTGTTGTTATAAAAATAAACAAACAGCCTAGCCCAGATGAGAAAAAGTAATGCAAAAGTAACATACCACAACACTTTCCATAAAAAGTAACTAAGTGATGCAATTAGTTACTTTTTTAAAGAGTAACTCATTGGAGTACACTCATTGTAATGCACTTATTTTAACAGTAACTTTCCCCAACACTGGTCATAAGTCTCAATCTTCTGGTGAAAATGACTTTTTGATAATCTGTAACACTAGGATCACATCACAATACGAAGAAAAGATCTGTTGCCATTTCAGTTTCATCACGATTTTAACATGATATTAGTGTGATAAAATCGCTTAAACACTGCCTGTGCGAAGTTATATTCTCCAACTCCCATCACCGCCATATAATCCTGGCAAACCCACTTTTTGCACACACACAAGACTGCCAGGAAGAGTCATGACGCAACTATGCGTAAAGTACACATTCACAATAAAGTCATCCACCTAAAACAGTAGTCCTGCCTCTAAACAGCTTTTGTATAACACATTTGTATAGAAGAATTAATAAGTGATATGATATGATTAATAGCTTCACATCTCTTTTTTTTTAACACACCAGAATCCCTTGCCCCATTATTGTAAACATGATATTTAATTTTATAAACTGAGGGATGATTTGAATTTATTTTTGAAATCATGATAACCGACATAATGTTTTAGATATTGTTGATGAAGCTTTACTTGCACTGAACCCAAAACATTCCTCTAATGAAGATCTATCATTTAGCCGAAGCCAAAAACGATTCAACCTGTTCAAACAGCACCAGACAGAATGATGTCTTCTAGTTGCATCATGTCTGTCTGCCTATCTGTCTGTCTCTCTCCTTTTCCGTTTCTGTCACTTTCAAACTCACGCATCGAGTTGCCTCCTTCTACCTTCGCTTCAAACGGTGACTCTGAACACGACAGCATTTTCCTTGACGCTCATAGGCCGAGATCCAAAGATCTACATCCAATAAGATTTCAGCAAACGGAGCCGAAGTCCCGCTTCAGGAAGAGACTGGAGGGGGCAGAGGAGGTGAGATGATGCAACGCAGAACCAACAGGTTGTAAGAGCCCAACGGTGAGAGTCCATCTAATAACAACACATCGATTTGGAAAGCCGGTACGAATAACTGTAAATCTATGGCTGCATTGTGCTGAGGTTGAGAGATTAGTGAGCAGGTTGAGCCAGATTAGCGGAGGGGTAAGATGGGGAGAGAGAGAGACTACATGGGTATGTATGAGAGACTTCATTAGACTGACTTTTCCTTGATATAACGCTCCTTTATATGCCGTCAAGTCCCAGGAGAAAGCTATCGGCATTACTAATTTATTTGTGAACGTCATCAAGCATCAAGCCTCTGAATAAAACATATGCTTGACATGTGGGTGAGAGAAGCACTCTAGACCCGAGTGTCCGCATACGGTCCGTGCTCCTAAACCACCGACCTCCCACATACATCATGTGAAATCACACATACACGAGCACACATGCCAGGACATCCAGGCACTAGGGGTGCTGGGCAGTAAGATGACAATGTTAAATCAGAGACTTAATTATGAGCAGTGTTGGGGAAGTTATTTTTAAAAGTAATGCCTTACAATTTTGCGTTAAAAAGTAACCAACTACGTTTCATAGTTACATTTTATGGAAAGTAAGGTTACATTACTTTTGCGTCACTTTTTACTGGACTTGCTTGTTTAATGTTTAAATAAATAAATAAAACTTCTATTTTTGGCAAATGTGAAGTCCCTTTCCCACCCATTTTAATATAATCCAAAAATACTTATTTATTTTCTCTTTTTATTATTGATTATTTTCACTTTTACAAGGCAATTATCTACAGTTCTATGAAGCACTGCAAAATATGTATTTTTTTTAAGAAAGGGGACAAGATAAAACTAACAATTTATAGACATTAATTAAACTTAATTTAAATTAAAAACAAACTTAATTTGTATGTATAGCAATAAATTATACTGTATACACAAATATTTAAAGTAGTTAACGAGTGTTCGGAAGTACATTAGCCGCAATGCTTCATGCAAGCTGTCTATGTATATAACAGTAGAGCATAGCGCTAGCAACGCCAAACAAGGTTATGGGTTCCATTCCCAGGGAATGCATGAACTGATAAAAATATATACCTTGAATTCACTGAAAGTCACAAATAAACATTTTAGGTGCTTTAGAGGCATCATCATTAAATGTATATATATATATATATATATATATATATATATATATATATATATATATATATATATATATATATATATATATATATATATATATATATATATAAAAAATAATAATTAAAATTAATTGTTGGTGTTTAACTGTAAACAACAGAAGCTTTGCAAAATTGACTGTTCAGTAGTGTGAAAGGTCATGATGGAATAGACTTCGCTAAAATTAATAAGTCATAAATGTAATACACTTCTTCTCCCAAAAATCTGAAACAAAGAATTTACCCAAGGAGTCCTGGGATTTTGTCACATTTCTAGAAGAAAAAGCAGTAAATTTACTTGTGTTTTTATATTCTTCTTTATTTCACTACAGATACAAATAAACAGGGACTTCCTTTGAACAAGTATACAACTTGTATGGCCCGAGGGAATGAGTTTCTACAAAATCTCCACATTTGGACTGAAAAGTAGAACACTTCATTTGTGAGTAAAAGAAATTGTGATCAAATATGCAGTTAAGAAGCCCAAAAAAAAAAAAAAAAAAAAAAAAAAGAGAAAAAGAATAAGGAAAATTCCTTTTTGGTGGTGCAAACAAGGTGTCAATACTACTGATCAACTAATATATTTTATCATCACAGATTTGCTTTAATATGAAAGTCAAGTGCAAAATTAATGTTGGCTGGTTCATTTTATAAACATATGGCAATGGTACAGTCCCGGAAAGTCAAAAGTCGTGACGCCGTGTGTCCCTGTGTGCGTGTAACAACGTGTATGCCATATAAGAGAGAGGCCAATGTTTTATTCATTTCTCTGATGACTGTGCGTCAGGAGACGGAGGTCTTTGATGTGAGTTGTAAGCAGCACACAGATCAGTTCTAAGTCAAACCCTTTAATCAGCACTAACATGAGCTGTGCAGTCATCAGTGTCACCCATTCATCACCACAGATGAATAAATAACAGTCACATCGTTAGAGCCAGAAATTAATATGTACGTATGCTACAGACACAGATAAAAGAATAATCTATTCATATATAAATTCAAGATACTTTAGTATTACATCAATGACTGCTGCATATTAAAAAAATTTAAATAAAGGGGAAATATAATAGAAAACAAACAGCCTTTTCATTGCCGTTTTAAAATACATAAGTTGATCTACAGGGTTTCCGAAACAAGGGTTCATGAAACACTAAGGGTTTGTGAGCTGATGAAAAGCTAATAATTCTTTAAAAAGTGACAAATTAAATCTAAAATAAAAAAAAATTAAAATTAAAATTAAAATAAAACACTTGAAAAAAAATTGAAGAATGAAAAGACGAAATATTGCATTTGTTTACCTGCATGTTATTAACTGACATCAGAGAACAGTGATCACGCAAATGTGTTGTTACATTATTGAAATATTAATTTAAATCTCAGAGGGTGCTTCATGTAAATATTTGAGGTGAAAAAGTCTAAGAAAACTTTACAAAAAACAAACGCTTCGCTTCAGAAGGCCTTTATTATCCTCCCCGGAGTCGTGTGGAGTACTTTTATGATGAATGGATGCACTTTTTTTGCTTCAAAATCAGGCCTCCCATTCACTGCCATTATAAAGCTTGGAAGAGCAAGAATATTTTTAAATATATCTACGATTGAGTTAATCTGAAAGAAGGTGCTATAACCATATACACCTAGGATGGCTTGAGGGTGTAAGTCATGGGATAATTTTCATTATTAGGTGAACTAACCCTTTAAGGTCCGTTCACATCAAGGACGATAACTATAATAAAGATATAGTTCTAAAAATCGTTTCAAATATAAAAGAATAGCACAACACAACTATAACAATAACGGCACAGAAAAACAAGATCGTTGTAATCACTTCCAGAACGTTTTTTTTTTTTTTCCCAGCTGATGACTGATAAAACCACAGCCAATCAGAATCATTCCTGATTTAAAGAGTGTTTAAAGCGTCAGACGGCGAACATGCAGCACGCTTAGAATAAACATAATATTGTGTGTTAGTGCAGAAATGAGTATAGTTATTGTTTTAATTATCTTTATAGTTATCATTCTTGTAAACGTGCCTTTATTCTCGATAGAGATCGAGTTGTTATAGTTGTAGACTTTCATTGTATAGACCAAAAAAAAAAATTGGTTATGTTCCACAAAACAAAGTCATATAGTCTTGGAACAACATGACAATATATGATGAAAGATTTTTCATTTTTGGGTGAACTATCCCTTTAATTGTAAAAATCAGAGAACTAAATTGCAGATTTTGTGCAAGAAACTGTGTTGCATTATAAGAGGACTTTGGGGGGGGGGGGGGTACTGCTCCTTTAAATGTGAATGAAATGACATGTAGAAAATGTTCAATTGATTAACAACAGATATAGCTTGGCACCTCAGGCAGCTCATAATTAGGAAACTCAAGAGTGAATCACAAAAAAGAGGTGGAAAACATTAGCAGCGTTTCAGAGCTAAGAGGGAGAGAGGAAGTGAAGGAATAGAGCGAGAGAGAAAAGAGGGTCAAAAAACAACCTCCTCTACATTTCCCAGGGCACCCCTCATGTTCACATCCTCACTTGCTCTCTTTCTCTCTCTCTCTCTCTGCTGCTTTTTTCTCTCTGTTTGTGTGACTCAGCAGACAGTGTTGCTCATGGCTGACCAAGGGTGGGGGAGAGATAGAACGAGAGAGATGGAGAGAAAGAGAATGAGAGAGAAGGGCCGTGGGAGAAAGAGAGAGATCTGGAGCAGGCAAAGACTAGAAAAAGCTGGCTTCTCCTGCCTGACTGCTTTAATTCAGTATGATCGGCTGCTTCTCCACAGACGACTCTATTTAGAGTAACATCCCCAAACGCTGTTACATTTCTCCTTCATGCAGCACGCAGAGCCGGGCGGCTCACTCCAAACGCATGCTTGCAGAGACTGTGAGAGGAAGTGAGATAGGTGGAAAGAGAGAGAGACCTTTAAACAAAGTGACAGATGTTGATGGTCTGGGCCAAGTGTGTGTCTTATGCAGCTTAGTTTTCTGGTTCATGACTAACAGAAATACTGGATGCCAGAAAAGAGAATAAATAAAAGACAAAAAAATCCGAAATGTCACAGTGGGATGTAAGAGTTCTCCACGAGCACACAATAAAATGATGCTGCAATAAATAAAAATAAAAAATACAAAAGTTGGCTGACTGGCACTGTTTTTAGAGAACTAAATGGCCAAAATATAAAAAACATCATTGAAATATTCATGATGCTTGTTAAGTTTATATTTCCAACAAAATATTGTATATTATAAATATTCTATATATTGCCAACAAAATAAGTACATCTTAAATATTCAACATATCATTCTTTTTCATCTCTCATCACCACTAAAAACTTCACTTTTTTTTCTCTGATAAGATTTGACACTGACAGTGTGAACAAGTTCATGTACCCTCAGAGGAGTACATGAAGATGAATTGAGTCGTGTTTAAAAGTTTACAGAATGATTCACTCCTTACTATGAAAAGCTTAAAAAAATAAATCATAAAAAGAAGTCGCTAGGTAGGAGGCTTTTTGTAGTGCAGAGTTCAGGCACGGCACAAATTCTACCTGGGAAAGTATTTAAGGTCAATGACAGCAGCAGAGTCCAACTAAGCCTCCAGGGAGAGATGTTACAGTGGGTATAAACATGAGGCAGAGGGTTACTTGACATTTACGGCAGGATCTTTGTTCAAAAATATCTGTTTTATATATATTTTAGTGTTGCAGTCAAGACCACCTAAACCTAAATCGCTGCGTCCGAAATCGAATACTTCTCTACTAAACACTATGCCAAAAGAGTGGTATGTCTGAATACATAGGATTCAGAAAAACAGAAGGTGAAAAGTACCCGGATGCCTGTTTTTTTTTTTTGTTTTTTTTCTAAAGTTGCAAGTTCAATTTCAAATGTAGAACCTACTCACACAGTACACGACTTCGGATGCACCGCAAGACTTTGAGAGGTTGAGGGGTTAAGACCAAGACAAGACCAAATTCTTCTGAAAGATCCATATTTACTGTCTGAGAAATGTCTTATTATAATACCATTTATTGATTAAAATATAAGACTACATCCGTTACCAAACAAATGAAATCATTAACAACAAAATTCATCTTTGTACTGAAGAGGTGGCACATAAGTTGCACCTGAATTTGTACAATTACAACTACATAAAATCTTTTACACATGACACTAAAACTGGCAGTAGGTTGCAGCAATGACAGAGTCATTTAAACAACCGATTCGTTCAAAGCAATTGATTCATTCAGTAACAAACACTGCTGTGTGTTGCTTGGAAATGCTCAACAGTTCTGCTGTGGATTTAACTACTTTCATTGCCAAAATAGAAAAAAATTCTGTTAAGGGGTGTACTCACGCAAGGCATGCTTGCCTTAACGTTCAAGGGCAGAGCACGCTTACGTCAACCTTTTCTCATATACATATATGCACTATATATATATATATATATACACACACACATACATTATACATATATATATATATATATATATATCTAAGAAAAAGTTGACGTTGACATTGATGACGCAAGCGTGATAAAAATTTTTTTTGTTTGTTTCTTAATAATTAAAAAAATAATAATTCATACTAACCCTATAGTGCCCGTCAACAGGTGCTTAACCCCAGGTTGATCCAGTGGAAGCATCTCTGTTAATAGTGTACAGTAAATCGCTTTAAATAAAAAGTATCTGTCAAACAACAGGTGAGCATTAATTGGAAGGATGTGTCTCTGGGGAAACCTGGGGTTAAGTGTCTGGCTAAGTTCCCAGGATGTTCCTACGATATGATTCAAAACATTAAATAGCATCAAGCCCCTTTGAAAGTGATTGCTTCTGCAATCAAAACATTATTTAGATCACAAATAAGAACAGTATAACACCAGTTTAAATGCATCACATCCCATAAAATTTGCACTGCTAATAATATGCAGCTTAATTTATTTTGACCCAGAAACCAAGTAATACAAGTAATAATGTGCATGCTGACAGGCATCTGTGAGTATGTTTACAGTTGTAGTTTGGGCCCCCAGGTCTCCGCTTCATGCCCTGAGCGATAAGATAACAATTTCAGCAACATGCGGGAGAAAATAACGGGTGTTATGCTAGACTAAACAGAGGAGAACACTTTCATTTTTTTTTAAATTAAAAGTACATTATAATATAGACAAGCAAGAGTTTTTGTTTATTTATTTAAACCAAAAATATGAAGAACAACAACATCAACAAGTGTGAAACTAAAGGGTAGAAACAGGATCATGATTTTGTTAATAACAAAAATCGAGAAAAATAAAAAACTATCATCATTAAGCAAACTCATTTGTTTCAACAGTGGAGCTCAAAATGAGATGTGAGCTCTTTTACAAACTAACTAAAATAAATAAATAGAAATAGTATAATTATCAATAATAATAATAATAATAATAAACAACAAAAACAACAACAACATGATGGTTTTGGGGTCAGTACCATGTTTTTAAAGAACTTATTTTTTATTCTTTTTAACTTTAAGGATATATTAACTTGATCAAGAGACAGGAAAGACATACAGTGGTGTGAAAAAGTGTTTGCCCCCTTCCTGATTTCTTTTTTTTTGCATGCATGTCAAACTTAAATGTTTCAGATCACCAAACAAATTTAAATATGTCAAAGATAACACAAGTAAACACAAAATGCAGTTTTTAAATGAAGGTTGTTATTATTAAGGGAAAACAAAATACAAACCTATATGGCCCTGTGTGAAAAAGTGATTGCCCCCTAAACCTAATAACTGGTTGGGTCACCCTTAGCAGCAACAAATGCAAATAAGCATTGGTGATATCTTTCAATGAGTCTTTTACAGCGCTGTGGTGGAATTTTGAGGGAGTAGGGCTTGCAATCTGAAGTTTGCTGGTTCGATTCCCACGCCGGCAGGAATTGAAAGTGGGGATTGTGAATAAACAGCACTCTCTCCACCTTCGATACCATGACTAAAGTGCCCTTGAGCAAGACATCTAACCCCTAATTGCTCCCCTTGTAAGTCACTTTGGATAAAAGCGTCTGCTAAATGATGAAAAATGTAAATGTAAACTTTGGCGCACTCATCTTTGCAAAATTGTTGTAATTCAGCCACACTGACTAGGCCACTCCAAAGTCTTCATTTAGTTTTTCTTCAGCCATTCAGAAGTGGACTTGTTAGTGTGTTTTGGATTATTGTCCTGCTGCAGAACCCAAGTTTGCTTCAGCTTGAGGTCACGAACAGATGGCCGGACATTCTACTTCAGAATTTCTTGGTAGACAGCAGAATTCATTATCACAGCAAATCTTCCAGGTCCTGAAGCAGCAAAACACCCCCAGACCATAACACTACCACGACAATATTTTACTGTTGGTATGATGTTCTTTTTCTGAAATACGGTGTTACTTTTACGCCATATGTAATGGGACACACTCCTTCCAAAATGTTCAACTTTGTCTCGTCAGTCCACAGAGTATTTTCCCAAAAGTCTTCAAGATGAAGAACATCAAGATGTTTTCTGGCAAAAATGAGACAAGCCTTAATGTTCTTTTTGTTTAGCAGTGGTTTTCGTCTTGGAACTCTGTAATGCAGGCTGGCCACTCCTGGGAAGCTTCACCATGTTCCATGTTTTTGCCATTTGTGGATAATGGCTCTCACTGTGGTTTGTTTGAGTCCCAAAACTTTAGAAATGGCTTTATAACCTTTGCCAGACTGATAGATCTCAATTATTTTCTTTCTCATTTGTTCCTGAATTTCTTTGGATCTCTGCATGATGTATCGCTTTTGAAGATCTTTTGGTCTACTTCACTTTGTCAGGCAGGTCCTATTTAAGTGATTTCTTGATTGAGAACAGCTGTGGCAGTAATCAAGCCTGGATGTGACTAGAGAAACTGAACTCAGGTGTGATAAACCACAGTTAAGCTATGTTTTCACACAGGGAAATGTAGGTTTAGATTTTGTTTTCCCTTAATAACAACCTTAAATTTAAAAACTGCATTTTGTGTTTACTTGTGTTATCTTTGACTAATATCTAAATTTGTTTGATGGTCTGAAACATTTAAAAGAGTGACAACCATTGAAAAAAAGAAATCAAGAAGGGGGGAAATACTTTTTCACACCACTGTATAACGTTATAGAATATTTCTACTTAAAAAAAAATACTGTCCTTTTGAAAGACTAATTAGAATATTAGTAAGAATAAGAAAATTAATCACAATTTGAAGGATCATGTGACACGGACGACTGGAGTAATGATGCTGAAAATTCAGCTTTGCCATCAAAGGAATAAATTACATTTTAAAATATATTACAATAAAAAACATTTATGGCATTGAATGGTATTAATATTTCAAAATACTACTGTGTTTGAACAAATAAATATGAATAAAATTTTTATATTAAATTAAATTAAATTAAATATCCAGCTTTTCCATGCCCATGGGAACTAAACAAAGCTAAATTAAGCAAACCTACAGATGCAGTGGGAATGTGTCATGGAGAACTGAGCCAGGCCTGTACATGACAGAGCAGATAGCTGATAGCGTTTCAGTTTCCATTACCCCAGCGGCTTCAGAATGAACCAGTTAGGAATTCCCAGAGAAGGGAATTCGACAACGGATTTTACGATTTCTTTGCCAATCTACTACGCTGCTGCCACACACAAAAGCAGCACAAACACACAAGTGCGCGTGCTCTTCCTTCCTGCCCCACTTTCATCTCGTTTCACAAGAAAGCCATCATTAAACAGCATTTAATGCTGCCAAAACCGCCTTTTCATTTAGAGTCACGCTGAAAAAAAAAGGCTGAGCAGCATCTGCATAACACAACCGCACAAACCCAAACAGATGAGGAGAGAGAGAGAGAGAAAGAGAGAGAGAGAATTAATTCCCTTAATGTAATATAGGTCAAAGGCACTGGGCCGCAGCAGAATGAGGTGGCTGCCAGTCATTCAGTATGGTTGAGCTGATGAGGAACATGGGTAAGGAAACGGAGAGCTGATAGCGTGGCTGTGGCCAACGGAGGTCAAATGGCAGGTTTCTTAGAGGACTGTGGGGGGAAATGGGATTTGGAAACACTACAAAATCCAACCCATTCAATCATACATTCATTCCACAGCTTTTCATAGCTCAGCAAATCATTTTTATGAAAATAAAATGAGCACGTGATAGCATGGATGTCCCATTTCGGTGAGACCAGAGAGTTAATTTGATGGACAATGTTTAAGGACATGATCAGTCGGTCTGGTTTCTGTTCTTGAGTTGAACAGCATGACTACACTCGCCTCACGAGGGGGGGGCAGCCCAAGGCTAAGGCTAGCCCAGATTTCCACTCCTGATCTTCATGGACTCATAATATGCAAATGCCAAAACAGTAAACAGATGAGTTTACAGTGTCCCCTCACTCACCTGTGCTGGAGTCGTTACAAGTCAGCAGGTTGTAAAGAGTTGCATGGACCAGATTAACAATTTATAGCATCTATTTTCATTCTAGTATGGCTCTTCTGATGTGAGTGAACTCGAAGGTAATCGTTCACCTAGAAATTAAAAATGTTATCATTTGCACACCCTCATGTTGTCCCAATATTGATTTTTTACTGCCATCAAGTACAAAAAAGATTCTAGGACAAATACCTAAGCTGCTCTCTAGCATCAGTTTTTTGTTGTATGGAAATTTACAATAATGTCAAGCTTTAAAAAATAAAATAAAAAATAAGTAGTCCTATTAAAAATAGTTTTAATCAATTTAAACAGCTGAAATAAAATATAAATTTTAGGTGAAAATTTTAAATAATAATAAAAGAAACTTACTAAATAGACTGAAAATAACTGAAATACAATACAGTATTTCAAATAAGTAATTTATAATAAATAAAAATAAATCAAAGCTAAATGATAAAAATAAAAAAATAAAAAATGATTAAAACTATCAAAAACACAATTAATTTACTAAAACCAACTAAAATTGAAATGTAAATTGAACATTTTAAAATAAAGTCTAAATCAAAATACTAATAAACACTATAATAGTACACAAATAATATTAATATAAAACTGATCTCAACCAGAGTTTTTAAATCGCTCAAAAAAAGAAAAAAAGAAAAATAAGGTGCCTTTGGCCAAGTCACGTCTTCATCACAATACAAACTGTTTGATTTGAAAGCTGCAGCAGAGGAGGTAATTAATAACAAATTACAATATGTTACACAATGAAGATCATATTGAGTTTGATGGTACAAATCTCCATTCACTTTGATGGAAAACTGAAACTTCTGCTTTTAACGTTTCACGGGAAAAGGAAAAAATAGGGCCGGAATGGAATAAGAAGTAATTTATGACAATATATTTCCTTTCAGGGTGAACAAATCCTTTAATATGAATACTTCCACAAATAAAATTTTTAATGCTGAATATGAATGTTTTGTTGATATGGTAGTGCAAAAAAGCAGTAGATATGCTTTCTAGGCACATTGAGATAAATGACTGATCAAATGAATGATCAAAGATGACAAAATACAAGCCATTTTCAGTCTTCCTTTTGATTCAAGTTTTCATATTACGCCCACAGTCATGACACTGCATGGCCAACTCTCTCTTAACAAACAAACCAAATCAGAGTACCTCTGTAGCTCTGGTCCTACACGCTGGAGCTAACAGCCCCGAAACACAGCCACCTCACTCTGCCTCTGGCCTCCCTTTAGGTGTCAGCTGATATCTAATCTGATATTCTGGCAGTTCATGTTCCTGTTAAACACCATCGGCAAGGGTGTCCGATTGACGGAGTAGACAGAGGAAGACTATAAAGTCTTTGTTTGAATGTCTGCAGTGAGTTTTCATTGTCATCAGCAATGATTGGACATTAAAACTCCATTCAAACAATCACAGACACTTCCTTTAAATATACTACAACTTTGCTTTATATAAAAGCGTTGAATGAGATTCATTTAGAACAGGGGTGTCCAAACTCGGTCCTGGAGGGCCACTGTCCTGCAGAGTTTAGCTCTAGCTTGCCTCAACACATCTGCCTGGAAGTTTCTAGTATGCCTAAAATTATGTGTACTCACATCTTTCCGCGCTTGAAACAACATTCCTTCTGATGTCCATTCATGTTTATTTGATGCTATAAATGAACTAGTATGAAGAGATGATCGGTTCACGAACCGCTTGAAGGAGCTACAGCGATCTGTCACGACACACTAAAGAGACTCTATACGCCATTTATTGTTTAAACTTCTTTCAAAAATTACAATATTTTAAATATGAAACTGTTTCATATCAAAAGTGACCTGCTCTGTCTTGTCTGTCGACGTCTTGTCAGTGTCCTCATTGCTCCACAATGTATTTTTCACTGCGTGAGAACATGATGTGTGGAGCGCATGGCTTGTTGGACATAGCAACAGTAACTAAAGGGGACGGGTCTTTGCGAAGGCCTTGATTAGCTGGTTCAGCTGTGTATAATTGGGGTTGGAGCTAAACTATGCAGGACAGTGGCCCTCCAGGACCAAGTTTGGAGACCCCTGATTTAGAAGGTTCAACTAAAGTTATTTTCAGAGTATAAGAAGAACACGAAACAGGAAAGCATGAGCTCTACAGATGGTAATGGTAACATGGTAACAATTCTGGATCAATCCACTTTCATTTCTGATTAGTTAAAGATTCAATTACTGATTCTTTTACCATGTGTTAGGTAGTAGTATGGGGTTAACCCTGTCTGAGTGTTTTAACATGTTGTTCTGCCTGCATCGGTGGAAGAACACAGATGTTCCAGGATTGTTAATGAAACCAAACATAAAATCATTCGGTTTCAGGAACTGGAACTGAATAAGAATCAGTTTTCAAATTAAGTCAATTTCAGAAGTTTCCCCCCACCAAACAAAATGATGATCAAACCAAGATATTAAAAGCTATAGATCAATATTTACCGGACAATACATTATTTCTTAGAAAGGGATCAAAATTACAATTTTTGCTTATAATTGGGAAAAAACTACAACAAGGTACTTAAACTGTGAAGGTGTGTATGCTGTAAACGTCACAAATGTGAACGTCATAAGTGATATGTAAAGCATATCCTGCATTTATTGTATTACGTTTAGTGTGTGACCTTACAACTGGTTGTTTGACTAGAACATAATAAAATGCAGTACAAGACAATAAAATAGTGAATCACCAAAGTCCACTTGTCTGACACACTAAACATTTCAATGTGCATTAGGTCACACTTTGTTACTTGATTACATGTCATTTAGCCTCATACTGAAAGTATACAAGTGGCATGGACGGTATCCGTGGAGTATCCGATTTAATCATGGGATTAAATGACGTGAATCTCTGTAACTCTCAAGATCACAAATACGTGGGCTTGAACCCAGTAACCTTTGTGTTACAGCCAAGACCTTGGAAATCAGGCTAACGTCACCACTACATCACAAAAATATGATATCACCACATAAAAAGATGCTTGTTGTGTTTTGACACTATTGAGAAAAAAAAGACACACATGGTTAAAATTGATCTTTATCAAATGATGTTTTCGGTAAAAGTGTTTTACATGGTTGCATGTCGCTCCAATAAACACTAAAGCTGTGTTTACACAGCAAGGTTTAAAGCACAGATCTGATCTTTGGACCATATCTGATTTTTTTTGTCCCGCTTGTTTACATTCACTTTAGACCCGACTGGTATCCGACATCTGTGATTACATTAACCCCTGCCAAAAATGATGATCGGTTTACTATGCGACATGGTTGACCCTCAGATTGGTCATGAAGCTATTCAAATTATTTATGTAATTCATGTCGTTGGTAGGCTATTACTTGCCAGCATGGAAAAGTTAAAAGCGGTTATGGATGTTTGCAGCGCAAACTCACTTAACGGATATAGACTGGAAAATAACGGTAAATTTTTGTTCATTATTTTATCTACGATTCATCTAAAATTCTTAAGTGAAATAAAATGGCATAGTAAGATTTCATTTAAATGAATTCAAATGAATTATCGAGAGAGATTGTAAGTGAATTACCTACCATTACCTATGTAATAGTGAAGCTATGAGTTTAATTACCTCATTGGAGAGAAATATTATGTAGCTTTTAGTAGCGAAGGCACTTCATTTATAAAATTCATGGGGCAGAGGTTGAAAACCAGTTGATGAATGTTTGTGTGTGCGCAATTGCTTACCTATAAAGTTTCCACCTTAACAAAAAAGCTGTGCGTTTTAGTGAGAGCGCATGCAGCCATGTCAACTTAACAATATGATATTAAAAAGATATTTTTGTGGGCAAACGTGCCGCCCGCGTCTTGTGGTGACTTGGAATTCCTAGAGGAATTGGATATATATTTAGACGTAGGACAGATGTACAGGTATCGGATATGCATCTTATTTAAAACCACATTTGGAAGTGGCTCAAATTGGATGCAGAAAAAAAAAATATCGAATCACATGCAGATTTTGCCATGTGTAAGGGACAGGACAGAATTCTTTTCATACCATTGATGTTTGGTGTAATCTCAGTTCACCGCAGCACTGATCTTTATTTTCTCTGACGGTTCGATCTCCCTACAGCTACAAAGTTATCAATTTCACAGCACATTGATTTCAGCCATACACACTCACTCGCACACAGCCCATGCTTACTCAAACACACATATCATGCACTGCCGTGGAGTACAAACTACGACGTGACACTCCCAACGGCCTGTAAGAACCTGTTACGGAGGACGGAGTATGAGAAAATCTCTTGACATCTTATAATTCATACACATGCTCCAAGCGTTGTTGTTCTGGTACAATTGAATAAAGTGTGCATATAAAACACATCTACAACTGCACACAAACACTGAAAAAGGCACAAAAAAAAGACACAAACACTAATTAACTAACTAGCATTTCAGACATAAGTAATAAGGTGGCAGCAGAACCTAACCAATTAAACTAACTACTAAAGCATATCTCACAAGAGGACAACTAACAAAAAGTTTAACATGGGGACCACAGCAGCATCACAAGTAATCTAACTAACTACCTATTAGGCCTGCCCCCTAACAGACGAGAAGAGGCTTGGTCGACTAAATTTTAATTGGTCTGTAAAAAAGGTGAAAAAAGGTGGCGTGCGACCTCAAGCATGACATTTAAAACATGCAAATAGTAGCCTAATGTGTAGCCACTTTACATGGCCGCTCGCTCAAACGTTAACGTGTACCAAGACAAATGTGCGCTAATATTAGGTACATATATATCCATGTGATCATGCGGCATATGGAAGATTAAATTAGAGACAATGACATGTTTAATTTAACATCCACGTCCACACCGCCAGAGCACATCTTCTCAAAGGCTGGCTTTATTGTGAGCAAGACACAGAGCTCACTTCTCCAACAAAATTGTTCTTTTTGTCCATATTCTTCGTTTGCTGCTACTCATTTATTTGTTTTTATATAATAAACTATATTTATTTTGTTTGTCCGTCGGCCTGATTATGTTAGCGCTGACATTTCTCTATCAAGTGTTTCAGTTAGTATATTTATTTATTTGTTTGTTTATTTATAATTTATATTATGCATGTCCTACATATTAAAAATATTTTCATTAAATTATTATGGTTTAGTATGTTCTCCCGACGAATCAACTAATGGCTTAAATGAAAAACTAACAGTTGACTAAGAAATTCTTAGGGGCAGCGCTACTACCTATCCAAATTAACACCACAATTCCCAACTAGGAGACAAGTAACCAACTAACTAAAGTTTCAGATATCGGCACTCAAATAGCATCACAACTTCCTTATGGGCCAACCACCTAACCAACCAAACAACAAACTAACTAACTAGCATTTCAGGCATGAGAAAATTAGTGCAACATCTTACTAAATCAGTGCAAAAATCTAACAATACAATTTAACTGACTGACTGAAATCGGCACAACAATTTACCAAAAACAATTTAACAAACATTTTACATGGACACTACAGTGGCATCACAATTAACCCCTTAACCATCTAATTAAATTACCACCACACAACTAACTAAACTAAACTAACTCGTCAAAGAAGAACATGAGAGTTTGACCATACATTGTCTCTCGCATTGACCTGATACTGAGGTTTAACTCATACTTCAGTTTTAGCAAAAACAGCTGATGAAAGAGTGAATTATGATTTGAGACAAGAACATGGTCACATACTGTACTACTACGTGTGGATTTGGGTGATTTGATAACCACAGGAGGTGAATCAACTCTCTTCTGTGGAGCCAAATGCATCTGTTCTCTCTCTCTGTCTCTCTCTCTCACACACACACACACACACACACAAACAGGAATTTACCCCAGACACTCCTGCACCAACATATGAGCACAACGGTTTTTGTCTTTCAAGCTTACACAGGAAATGAGCTAGAATAATGCTCACTTCCCTCCCCTCCCCCTTTAACCACACACCTCAAAATACTAACATTACACATTTTAAAACATAAAAAAATACACACCGCTTTCCTCTGGAAACATATGCAGATATGCACACACACACTGCCATGCTCTAGATTCAAAGAAGAGCTGCTCTAAACCCAACAGGATTTTCCAATCAGAGAGAGCAGAGAGATTAATGCTGAAGTCACACACACACACACACACACACACACACACACACACACACACACACACACACACACACACACATATATATGTGCTGCTGCTTCCCTAGCACAAAACACAAACCACCGGCTTTTTACACCATCAAATATTTAGACCCTAAAGAGTCTGAATTAAAGCCGCACAGAGCGAGCGCTCTGAGGGACCACGCAGTCATAACTCTAAAAACATTAGCACTTGCTTTAATGTCCTTTTATGAGTTCCACTGTCTTCATTTCCCCATTCTCACTCACACACACACACACACACACTAAAACTTACAAATGAGTATTATCGTGTGTGCACGCGTGTGAGTGTACGTATAATCGGCGAGGAACAGAAGGAACCAAGCCGACTATCTGGAGTCTCATCAGCTGGAGATGATGATGATGATGATGTCATCGGGCCCTGGAAGTCTCCGGGGATTTGGAACTCATTTGCATAATTTTGTGCATGAGCCTTTAGGAGTAGCTGACCTAAAATAGTGCTATATCCACTCACTCACACACAAAACCCCTTAAATATACATATATACACATACATACATACAGTATACACACACACTCCTATCTATATCTATCTATCTATCTATATCTATATCTATATATATATATATATATATATATATATATATATATATATATAGAGGAGTTTTTAATAACTTGTCTCACATTCACACTCGGCCTCATAATTACGATATAAAGAGGCCATAGTGGCCTTAAAAAGCTTTCTGTTCAAGTCATGTGGCAAATGTAGCATGAAATGCTTATTTTTATGTCGACACAACAGAGAACACCTGCCGATGATGATTATGAACTAAATTAAACTGCTGTACTGGCAAACAGAAGGTGGAAAAAAAAAATCGTACAATCTTGAGATCAATAAGATGTAAAACCAAGCAGGAAAGAGGAAATTGAAATAGAGTGATAAAATGTTGCGAAGGAAAACCCCAGGACGCACATCTAGGCCCCTGAATCATCATCCTTGCTTTGGGTTTGTTTTTACAAAATACACACCGACGGTATGAATTATGTACATCATCGCTGAGGAACGTTCAAAGTTGTGACTTTAGCTTTTATCCCAGGCCCGAATTAATTTGGGAATGAAATTAGTGCACTGACGTGCTCTGTTTTTCCTTCTCACACCCACTGTAGATTTCCATTTCCCAGTGTGCACTGAATCAAATCCTTCATTTAAAAATAAATAAACTGTCTGTGTCTTGTGTTTATTAAAGTAGATTTTGAGTGAGATTTTTATTTGGTTCAGACTCTGTTTTAGTTTATTTGCTTCGGGGGAGGAAGCAGTGACCAGAAATAAAACAAGGAATCAGAGCACTAATGCTCTACTAAGTGTCAGTTACTTTGAATTCCTGCATCTGTGTAGCACAAATTTGGACTTTTTACCCAAAGACTTTCATATCCTAAAGTACGAACTGAAAATTTAGAGCTCTTCTCACTCTGAAGGAAAAAGTTAACCCAATTTTGAGTGAACTAACCAAAATCTATGAAACTGAGGAGGCTTAAAACAGACCCTCAAATATGATGATCTTCCTGAAAATATATATTTTTTGTAAAATATAAAGATTCCAATACATATTTTAAAAAAAGCTTGTTTTTTTTTTAAATAAATAAATATTTTCCAGATATTTTACATTTCTAAAGTACTGCTGAACCTGAAAAGAAACAGTTTTGTGGCTGTCAATAAAATCATTGTGATTAATCTCATGATTTACGAACAGTCTTTAAAATGCAGGAAGTACTAATGTCAAATTTAGTCATTTCTTATTTTTTCTTATTTGAAAACCCCTGGTAAAACCGATGTCATCCCTACAGGAAAAAAATAAAGTCCCCCTGTAGTCACTAATTTTATCCCTTAAAATCATCTTTGACCAAAATGACATATTTAAAAATATTTTCCTGTGAAAATATTTCTTCGTGGCTTAAAATAGCTTGAATGTAACTCTACACCCTTGCTTCATTTAGTATACACAGATGAATATGCATATTAGTCACACAAGCTCAGGATGTCCTGATTCACTGTCACCTTTACTGTAGGAAACACTACACAAGTGGAAATACTGGTTTATTGAGCCATATATGTTTGAACCAGAAACTCATTCAGAAGAAGAGGAACAGCAAATTATACAGGCTCAGCCACAAGTCGATGCATCAGAATGGTAATGCATTTTATGTATGACTCTCAACGTTGGACACAAAACTGTAATTGATATAATTAGCCTTTTGCTTGACTGTGTTATCAAACAGCTAATAACGTGTTGCTAAAGTTACACAAACCATGTTCTCATTCGTCATTTCAGAGTCAGACAGCTGCCTTATAGAAATCAGTATCCTTAATGCTTTGAACAATTTAGACAACACTTGGAGAAAGGCATACATCATAACATCGTAATATACATAATTCACCCACTATATTGCTAAATGTACCTGATTTTTCAAATCAACAGAAAAATATACCGGGATAACCTGGCTTCTCATTTTTGAGACTCTCTTTAAACTGCAGTTTTAAGAAGAAAATACTCAGGAATGGTGCTGACTGATAAATTTGCACATGGTTTGTCTTTAAGGATATGAAAAACACTACATAGACATATAAACATTAAAAACTTGATTTTCACCACAGGGAGTCTTTAAGAAATTAAATTAAAAGAAGATAAAATAACCTCAGTCCCTCCTCCAGCACTCTTTGTCAGGTTCCGTCAACATTTGCGAAGGTAAGTGGAATATGTCTTTCCCATAAGCCCTTGCTGCGTCTAGTAGAGCCCTTTAGGCCCAGTGTGCAACAGCAATTATGGTCCTGACCAGGCAGTGCTGTCATCTGCTGTTCCTGACTCATCATTCCCCTGAGAGCGTGTCGCGGTGTGCGTGTTAATGGGACCTCACCGCACAGGGGACATCAGAACCAAAAAAGATCCAAAACAGACAGATTTGACATCAAGAGTCTGGTGTGGCTGAATTTAAGTAGGCCAAATGTTTCGCCTTGTATAACTGACTATTGATTTGTCAGTTCTACAAAGCTTCTGTTATTCAACTCTATGTTCATCTGATCTCCTGCTGTCTGTCTACATCTATGCAAATTAGTCTGGTCACCGAGTTCTAATCAGGCACATCACAACAGTGTTTCCACCAACAAGCATTTTATCTCTCCTGCAGTCAGTTAAGACTCTTTTACTGCTAGTCACTTTATCATGTTACACTAGTTAAGAAGTGGTGCTTTTCTGTTAAAATGGCGCAGCTACTAATCACCCCACAATGCACCGCACATCTACCGTAAACAAAACTTGATGGTAAGGTGCCATGAGATTACTTCCTGTAAGACAGGATATGAGCATCTGTCACCACAGGAAATGATTAGGCCTATTGCATGACTGTGTGTTACTCTTAGCATCTCCTTTGCTTCTCCCAGTCCTGATGTGCTATATAAATCACACAGAGTGATGGGTGTTAAAGCGGTCTGAAAGTGCCAGCATCATGTTTGTATTATGTAAATGGATAGTTCACCCAAAAATGAAAATTCTGTTATCATGTCCAATGACTTTCATACTTCCGTGGAACACAAAAGAATATATTTTAAAGAACGTTGACGTCAAAACAACGTCGAACCCCATTGACTTTTATCGTATGGGTAAAAACCCATATTGTTCAAAATATCATCTCTTTTTTTCTATCTTCAAAATACCCATTTAATGTTCAGCCGGCTAGCTCATGTGCCCCTGAGTGTCAGCCTCAGAAGGCACAACCACGGACTGCCCACAGCCCATTCACTTACTGTCTGATGCAAACTGCACATTTTAATGGCAAACACTTCTTGATCTGGCGAACTCTAATCTGGTCTGTGAATCTGATGCAACTTTCTGAAGTCAGGGTGCACTGGTTTCTACCATTCTGCATAGAAACAAAATTGTGTTTACCCGGATACCAGATTGCTAAGAGTGTTTTTTTTTTTTTTTTTTTAAAAGAAAAAATAGAAAGATGTAGGGCAAAGACAGACAGATATAAAGATAGACAGAATTATAGAACGACAGACAGAATGATAGACAGAACGATATGCAGATAGATAGAAACAGACAGAATGGTAGACAGAACAATAGAATGATAGAACGGTAGACAGAACGATAATGCAATAGAATGATAGATAGAGAACAATAGAATGATGGTAGATCGAACGATTGACAGAACTATAGAACAATAGACAAAAAGATAGAACGATAGAATGATGATAAGTAGAACGACAGATAGGAAAAGACAAAATGAAGATAGATAGAACGATAGAGAATGCTAGATAGAGAACGATAGAATGATGATCGAGAACGATAGAATGAAGATAGATAGAATGACTGACAGAACTACAGACGGAATAGAACCACAGACAGACAGACTCCATTTAATCGTGCAGATAGATGTTTGTAAATAGAAACTCACAATCAACAGCTAGTCATGGTCAGAACTCTACCTAAGTAAATAAATAAATAGATAAATATTTTCCATGCATAGTCAAAATCTGTCCAAGAGAGACTACCTTCACATAAAGCATAGTGATTATGTCAAAGAGATTATGTCTAGACTACGTCAAACATATGCAAATATTTACTCTTCATGTTTCTTGTTGGATTTAGTGGGAACTCAAGATTACATGTTAATATTTACACTATAATGCAACTGCCAGAAAACAAAACAAAGGAAATAATAATAAGAACAGAAGAATCTGATAAAAATGTCTTGTTCCAGTAACATCCTAAAATACTGTTGCTGGATTGCATTTGTTCAGAGTCAAATGTTATCAGAAACAAGGGCGAGATTATCAATGTCAAATGTACAGAGAGAGATTATCAAACGTCTGGGCTGACAAAAAGATAACCCAAGCTACAGAAGCACACGGTCTTAACTGAAAAGGGTTAAAGCTCCATTTATGTGCTGGATGTAGCAATGCCTTTTATGCAAGAGAGAGATGAATGACACATTAGGGGAGGAATGTCAGATGTTAAGAGAGATGAAGGGAGAGAGAGAATTCTCCAGACAGTGAGTAAACTGAAAAATGTAAATGTGAAAGACAGAAAGACCTCCTTCTTATGTGTTTCCGTCATGTGAAAGCGTCGGATCGCACTGATGTGAACCGGCCAGAGCATGACATTGGAACAGACACAGATGAGGCATTATGGGATTTGAACATTGAAGATGGTGAGAGCTGTTAGTGACCCAATGAGAAAACTCCAGTAGGAGAGCTGGCCTGGATTATATCACATTCCCATGGGAACATGTGTCTGCTTACTGGAGCTGAACTTCAACAGACCTATAGTACTGCAATATAGCGATTCACAAACTCGAGAAAGAATAATTCAAATTGACCCAAGAGAACTTAGATATTTACAGATAAGGGCAAATGTTAAAATGTTAATGATTTCATACCAAATATGGAACTGCAAAAAAGCTACAGGCTATAGCCATTTATTGTCCCCAAATAAAAATAGCATTCAATTAAAGGGTTAGTTTACAAAAATGAAAATTCTGTCATTAATTGCTCACCCTCATGTTGCTCCAAACCCATAAGAACTACCGTCATCTTCAGAACACAAATTAAGATATTTTTTATGAAATCTGTGATCCAGCCTCCGATAGACTGCAACACAATTACCAATTTCAAGGCCCAAAAAGGTAGTAAAGACATGGTAAAAATAGTCAACCTCAATCTTATGAAGCAACATGAGACTGCATAGACTGACACAGAAGAGAAACGGTTGAATAAAGTGGTTATTTTCGTTACACAAAGTATACTCGTAGCTTCATAGCGTTAAGGTTAGGTTAGGGTTAGGGTTAGTCTCACTGTAGTCACATGGACTATTTTAATGTCTTTACTACCTTTCTGGGCCTTGAAAGTGGTAATTCTGTTGCAGGCCAGAAAGCTCATGGATTTCATCAAAAATATCTTAATTTGTGTTCCAAAGATAAACAAAGATTTTATGGTTTTTGAGCAACGACTCAATGATGATTATATTGTGCGTTTCTGCTAGACGATATGATAAACTAATTTCACATTCAAAATTCATAACTAATAAATGTTATATAACATTAACACACATTATATATTTTATATAAAATAACATACTAATATATATAAAATAGTATACTAATATTATATATATATATATATAAACCACACATATTCATTGCATAATATTACAATCCTTATTTAATTCTGAAAAATGAACAATTCAACCACTAAAATCTGATTTGTTGAGTCAATTAAGTCATTGTAAAATACCAATATGCACAGCTGTGACATTAGTTGAATTCTCAATTGCTTGGCACTGTAAACAGTGTATAGGTACTCCAATGTTAGGAACACTAATGTTTATTGGAATTATTAATATAAAACAATATGTCAATCTATCTAGTCTATGTCATATTGCTGTTGCATGGTATCATAAAAGCAAGAGTTACTTGATCATATAACATGGCAAAATTGATTTAAAATAAAACCTCTATCACCCAAATCCTGAATGATGCTATAAACTGCATGTTAGCGTTGTTTGCTATGTGGCAGCACATCAGATGGGTGAAACAGAGGGCTTTAGGACGGAGGCGTGGTGACTATTTATAGAACACTACTCATTACCTCACGCTCTCTTCACATCGACTGAACTGTCTGTCAAACAGAGGGAAACAGGGGGCCTGTTCCAAATCACGCTCACGTACATGCACGCTCACACATCACACACAAAATATTTACATATTTATTTTTAGATTGTACATGCCAACAGAGGACGCTTCTTGTCTAAATGTGTTTTTGTCAACCTCTGAATGTGGTTTCATTGACTGCATCACAAAACATTTTGTACCCTTTTTACACCAGCAATGTCCACTAGTGACACGAGGTTATATGAGGTGTAACGGGGGTAGCAGAACAGCCATCTATGAACTACAATGATCGAACTACAGATGCATGTGAACAAAAAGAGCGACCCAGACAGAAAGAGAGAGAGGAGGACCTGGAACAGGCCTTCGAGTAACGTCTCTCCACTGTATGCGCTCACACAGGCGTATTTCATTTGAGAAGAAAAGTTAAACATCAAAACATAAATCAGTTGTACTCGCCATAATATAACAGTACATGATGACAATGCAGCCTGGCAATAAAAATCAAAAATGTGATGTAACCAGCTCCCACAAAAAAAAAAAAGTGACTTGTCTGTGTCCAGACAGAAAGCGAAAATGCTGTGCAATGCAACACAATCAGAACTCATCAGAAGAACAGACTTGATGTTTATGGTTTTGTGGAAAAGGATTTTGGACTAAGGAGGTTTCACTACCAAATTACTAATTATTATTAAAGCAAAATTACAAAATTCTCTTTACTCAAATCTGTAAGGAAGAGATTTTTTATTGCCAGTTGCTGTATTGTATCACATCTGATTAGGACACTTTGTAGTGAAGCAAATACTCATTCAAATGTTTTTTCTTTTTTAAATAAATGAATACTTTAATTCAGCAAGTAAAGTACACATTAAGAGCTAGATTAACTACACAGGGCAAATTAGCGAAAGACGACAATCCCATAAAATTTCAGATGGGAGTGGAAATAGATGCGGGTGATCAACTGACAATGCGTAAAGCATACTGACGTTTTTCCAGAATGACCTACACAATCCACAAAGGCTATGTTCAGACTCTCAGTCCAAATCCGATTGTGTATCCGATTGGAATCTGATTTAAAGTTATTGACGTCCACACAATGCATCGCAACTCTAAGTATCAAATTTGTGTATCAATGCCGCTCTTTCGTTTTCTGGAATATCTGCATTGGTTTCCAAAGCAAGGATGTTGCATTAGGTACTGGCATACGCCAAAAACAACAACTGCAACATGGAGGGGTTTGCAATACAGATGTTGTCTCATTTACAACATGACATTGTGTAGCCACCGCGCGCTGGACTACTGCGTTATGATAAGGCAATGGCAGAAACGTAGAAGGCTGGTGTGAGCGGCTTTATTGTGTGATGTCACATCCGCTGGTTCCAAAACATGTCTCCATTACATTGCTATTCTTCTCATCTGGTACTTTGCAACACCACAACCATGTTTCTGCAGCGACTTTCAGCATGCTTCCTATAACATTGTCTGACGTTTACGCTTTACCTCAGGGCTTACTTGTGGCACAAGCTGACTTGCTCATTACGCGTATAGTCGTCTGCTGGAAGCTAGTTATTTTAGTTTATAAAGTTTTAAATATGTATATTTTTCTTACAAAAAACCCATTGCATCACTTCAGAAGACCTTCATTAACTCCCTGGAGCCTAATGGATTATTTTTATGATTGATGGATGCATTTTTTTGCCCTTCGAAAATCTCACCCCCCATACACCAGATTATAAAGCTTGGAAGAGCCAGGATATTTTTAAATATATCTCTGTGTTCATCTGAAAGAAAACAGTCAAAATATGTACACCTAGGATGGCTTGAGGGTGACTAAATTATGGGATCATTTTCATTTTTGGGTGAACTATCCCTTTAATATAATATCAACAAACAAGAGATCACGATTGCATAAATAATGCTGTGAGTTTAATGATTTAAAATGGTAATTTAAATATTTGCTACACTTTTTTGCTGTGCTGACCCTTTTCACATGTAAATTTTTAGTTTGCAAGAATAAATATTAACAAGCATAGGTACCTACATTCGCTACAAACATTTGAGCAATTACTAATGTCCGACAAGCCATGCGCTCTCATGCCACACATCATGTTCTCATGCAGTGAAAAATACATCACGGAGCAAAGAGGACACTGACAACGGGTCGACAGACAAGACAGAGCAGGTTACTATTGATATGAAACAAAGTTTCAAATTTCAAATATTGAAATTTTTAAAGAAGTTTAAACAATAAATAGCGTATAGTGTCTCTTTAATGTGTCTTGACAGATCGCTGTAGCTCCAGTTCAATCGGCTCGAGAACCGATCATCTCTTCATACTAGTTCATTTATAGCATCAAATAAACATGGACATGAATGGACATCAAAGGAATGTTGTTTCAAGCGAGGAAAGATGCAAGTACACACAATTTTTCAAGTTTTCAATCTACTAACTCCCCTGACTGCTTTGTTGGACAAAATGGTGGATTCGGGGTTATGATTGGTCAGATCGTCTGTCAATCAAACTGCCGGTGAAGGGTTAGTTGTAAACTGTTCGTTCTTAAACGAACAAGAATGTTTTAAAAATAAATAAATAAATGAATAAATAAATATTCCAGGGCAACCAGATTTGTTCAGGACATTTTGTTTAATTCTTAATGTGTCCTAAATTTGTCATTATTTTTCCAGGATTTCCAGAATGCATGGGAACCCTTTATTTATAATATTTATTAAATATTATAATTTATAATTCAATTCAATTCAATTTCATTCCTATGAGACATATTTCTTCAAAGTGCCAGACCAGTGACTCATGTGCCTCCAGTTTGGCCTAATGACAGCGATCTATTTCTCACATTTTTGTTCTAATTGACAACAGCAGACATTTCTGTGTGACAGTGCGGCTTTTATTTCCCCAGTACCGTGACCCAAAGAGCCACCTAACTGTGACAGGGCTGCTATTGTGAACACGCAAAGGGGCTGCGGTCAATATCGGTAACTGTATACACTGGAGCAATGCAATTATTTAAGCATCAGCAGCAAGTGTCTTTTACGAGTTCATACAGCTTTCAATGCAGCCGTTAAATCAGCACACGTGAGTGTCATCGTCAAGGAAAGTACTCCTTGTCTTATCTTAAGTGCCGTTTTTCTACGAGCCTCGCTGAAGCTGATCACAGTTGAACATTACGACTGACGGCAGAGGTTTAATTTTTAATGTGCTTTCCTACTGGGCCATACACTCTCGAGCCGCCCCGTCTGACTGCCAGCATGGTTACTCCCATCCTGATGCATTTTTCAACAGAGATGTTGAGCTCACATGGAAGAGACTCAGAGAGAAGATAAAAAAAAAAAAGTTCAGAGTCCCATAAGACAAGGCTCGTGGGGAACCGAGGGAGATGGGTGGCTTGCAGCGTAACAGGCTGCTTGAGTCACGAAAAGTGACGAAAGACTCATTCCTCACCTACACTGATGTAAGAAGATAAAAAGAGTGCGTCAGTCCATTTAAAGCAGAGGTTCTCAAACTAAACCTTAAAAAAAAATGAATACTAAATATTTTCACAGAAAAAAAAAATTGTGAAAACAGCTTTGTATTAACAATATATAATCAGTGGTTCTTTTCACGAGCTCAGCTCAGATCAACTGAGAAACGCGTTCACAATAGCAGCTGTCCTGTCGGGCTGCGCGATTTATCGTTTTAGCATCAATATCACAATGTGCGCATTCACGACAGTCACAAATGGCAGGATGTGCTGTCTAGTAGAGCTGCACGATTAATCGTAAAAAGATCGCGATTCAAGCACCCAAGTGATCTTATTTCATTAATGACAACGATCCGCCGGCGTCTTTTAAACCTTTCCCAACATCATACCAGAACATTCAAATAAGTGTTTGTGCTGCCAAAACACATATTGAATCATATAGAATCATTCATTCAAAAACACTGACTCATAATGAGTCATTGAATTCATTCAAAACCATTTAAAAAAAAAAATAATAATAATTCATTCAAACATTTTCCAGCAATTAAGAGTTTAGCAATTTTATAATATTTTATCAGAACCTCTAGTAAATTACATGTCATTTTGTTTGATTGTATAATCAGAATCGTGGGAGAATCGTTTTTGAAACCAAAAAAAAATCATGATTCTCAGTTTATCCAGAATCGTGCAGCTCTAATGTCTAGTATCGGGATTGTAGTGGTAAACAAGCTTCAAATTTCCTGACACGTGCAAAGTACAATGCATAAAGATGCACATCTGCGCATTCAATCTTAAAGTTACAGCAGCCTGATATTCCTGCTGCTTTCTGTCATGAATGTTACTCAAACAACAAAAGACAAAGAGAAAAGTCACTTTTGTAGCTTTAACACAGATTAATTATATTTAATTTATTCAGTGAAAAGTATGAAGTGTTATTTTACATTTGATACTGCTGAAAAATATAAAGCACTATAAATTTCATTTGTATCTTTGTTCTATTATATTTTCTGTGCATATTCACTCACCTACAAAATCACCCCAATGATTCTAGAAAGATTAATTCTTTCCAAATACAGCTATTCAAGTCATCTGGTGATTTTTTTTTCATATATATATATATATATATATATATATATATATATAAAACAGAAAAACAAAACGTTACAATTTGTTGTTGTTGCTTTTTCTGCTTATCGTGTACAATGTAAATACAAAAATAAATAATTATTAAGCAGTGCAAGTGTTTTCAACATTGATCAAAATAATAAATGTTTCTTGAGCACCAGATCAGCATATTAGAATGATTTCTGAAGGATCGTGTGACCCTGAAGACTGGAGTAATGATGCTGAAAATTCAGCTTTGCCATCACAGGAATTAATTACATTTTAAAATATATTAAAATAAAAAAACACTTATTTTAAATATTTACTACATTACTGTATTTTTTTATCAAATGAATGCAGCCTTGGTTAGCATAAGATACTTTAACTTTAGTATCTAAAACACTACATTAAGAACACTAACAAACGTAGCCTTAATAATAATTTTACTATCAGCCCCAAAATGAAATTCATGTACTTATGGTATTGACCAGAACTCAATTTGCTACAACAGAAGCAAACGCAGCATTCTCAGCATTGCTGCTAAGAATTTCTCCGAAGACAATCTTACTGATCAAGTTGGTTAAACTTACAGCAAGTTTCTAATTTAAATGACACCAGATCTGCTTTAACAGAGCAGACACCGATGTTAACTTCATCACACCCAGCAGAGGTTTGTTACCACCAAAGAAATGCAAGAACGCATGTTAAATACGAACAACTGGGTCATGCACTTGCAATCCAAAAAGAGGCTAGGGCAGCTAGAGTGAAGTAAAAAACATAAACGTAGGACTATGTAACATTAACTTGTAATTAACTTCTGAATTGTCCAGAATGCCATTCTATGTAGGGAACAGAAACAACCTTATTGAGAGCGGAACAAAAAAAAGGGAGTTTACAAAGTTAAAGCCTGGAATGACATGCAGTGCAAGAATTGATTGGGTACACATTATAACACGGACAGAGCGGTCTGTGAGGCTTAATCAGTAGCGCTAATTATAATGAGCTGGGTGTTTTCAGGCCACTCGCCGACTCCCTGCGCTGCCATCAAAGGAGCGATGGAGGGCAATTCAGTTCAAAAACAGCGCCGTGCATGGACTGTGGTCAACTTTGAAGCTACTACATCATTAACTCATATTTTAGAGGAACTAAAATTAGCCAAGACGGTGATTTGGACAAGCTGGATTCTAAACAGAGGTTTGGTCACTGAAACTCCTTTGAAACCTTACAGAATAATGAAGATGGAAGATGACTGGAACCATTTGACCTTTTTTAAACTCATGCATGCCAGGAAAGACTTGGATTGTGAACAACCACCTTTAGAACTACGAGAGTCACTTTCAAATGCTCCTCATGAAAGAAAAGATCAAAACTACATATATAATGTGTGGTGATCAGGTTTTGTGGTGTGAGCTGGTATGTTTCTGAATTGAGCAGTGGCTTCAAGTTAGCCAAACAACATAGCCCTTGTCAAGGACAGATGACACCGCTCACTGTGTGCTACTACAAACACACAAAGACCATATTAACAGCCAACACTGGACTGGCTTTCTGTTATGAACAAATATGCTAGTACAAAAAGGTCAAAACGTAAATCCATGAATGTTTGTCTGCACCCCAACTGAAGGCGTGATATCGCACTAATTTAAAGACAGTAAAAACATGCATGACAATACCTATAATTAAATTTATATGTATTTTACAAAATTTTAATAAATTATGTGGTCATAGTAAAGTTCTTCCAAAATGAACCGCCTTGATATTTCATTTTCATCATTTTTGGTTAAGGTGAAGTGCGTCCAGACTGCTGACATGTTTTTATCCACATTGTGTGTATGAAATAGACACTGACACAGTCAAAACAATTCATCAGAGAAGTGCTTATTAAAAGTCACTATCACCCTCCAAAGCTATTTTGTCTGAAACAAAAAAAAATATGCTGAAAATTTAGGTTTCTGAAATTTCAGAGCATCACTGTATGATAGAAATCATATTAAATACCAACCATAATAAGTAAATTATCTTCTGGCACAATTCTTTCATTGACATGGTGCCGACTTGGAAACTCGGGGCTTAAAACAATTCCTGATCTGATTTCCTATTCAACTCTGGATACCAATGATGTTCACTTTATAAATGATCACTACATTTACGCTAATTATACAAAAAAAACAATCATTTAATTTAGACATAAAACATTACAAAAGTTTCTGAGAATCTCTCATATTTTGTATATTCAGCAAATATATCATATATTCATGGAAATGAATAGAAAATAGAGGCAAATGCTGTCAAAGCAACATTAAAACAGGTTCACGTTGAGACATAACACTGACGTACAAGTGTATTTCCTGGAATGAAAACATGACTCTCAATGCTATTAATTTAGGAATGTCCCAGTTACCAAACATCCAGCAATCAGATAAGAGCATCTATAAAAGATGTGTGAGAGAGCAATAAACCATTAAACCTTGAGTCACACACAGACACACAACTGTCCCAGAGTTCACCTTGATCAGCCACCAAATTGGTAACTGAAGAGTCAACCTGAAGCCATTAGTACAATGGTCTCCCAATGCCCACACATCAGTAGAGAAGAGTTTAGCGCGTACACTTACAATAAGTATAGGCCCCCTGAATGAACCCTAGATTAAGTGCTTTAATCAAAGAAAGACAATGCTGATGGTTCATGAATCACCTCTGGCAGAGTTCGAACCAACAACCTTTCAGTTACCAGTATTGATCACTTAGCCACTAGGCTTTTCCAGTACTGAACAAATTCATTCTGTAACTAAATGTAAAAGCACAGGCTTAGTAGCAGGTAAACTATAACATTGGGTGCACAAAGAACATCAGAAAACTCTTTTAATATACTTCAATTGCCAAATTCTGGGACTAGATCTTCCTCAAGTAAAGCAAAGCAAACGCACACCTGTAGAGGTGCAAGTTGGAGGAAAAAACCATGGCCTAATTGAAGGAGAGCAACTGCACTCTCACTAAAGCATCTATTTATAAATAGACGATTAAGTGAGTGTACAGTTGCTCTCCTTCAATTAGACTAGATCTTCCTCAAACACTAACTATAGCTGCCTGGTATGGTTGGAAATTGAATATCAATTCCAATTCTGGAATCAGATACATGTGAACAAATTAAAATTTTGATTCCTGTGTGTGAATTTTAATGGGATTTCAAACCACTTTCAAGCATAAGATGATGCCAAAGAGAACTCAATTCGGCTCTTGCGTTGTGCACTGTTTTTTTTTGCGCACAGAGAGCCGGCCTCTCATATAGTGTGCGATACTGTATTAAATTCTCGTACACGTCTTCACGTCTGATCTTGACTGAATATCTTATGCAACTTTAAGAAATAATCTATAAATATGTTTGATTTAAATATCTGAGTTAAAGTTTACACCTTACTACAATCAAAACTGGGAATTGAAAAGAATCAGAATCGATAAGCAGAATTGGAATTGCTAAAACTCAAACGATACCAAACTCTACTGCCTCTTATGTTCTAAACGCACTTTCCACCACACCATACAGCTAAAATTCAGCTCTCACAGCTCTGTTTGAATGACTTCATCCCCAAAATGGCTTTAAAATGGGTGTCTAGTAAATGGATGTATATATATATATATAAAAACAGTATAATGTTTCATAAGGTGCATTGATAACACAGAACGACAACCTGCACTCGAAACATTTTTACTTGAAAATTGAGGCCGATAATCTAAAATGAAATTGTATTCCATGAATACATTTGCCACCCATCATGAATGTAGACGTTTACCTCAAGTGTTACTGATCTAACAATCTGCTTAAAATGACTATTGATTTAAACTAGGGGTGGGTGATAAAACCAAAATCTTATATCATGACAGGAGTAATTTTATTTCACGATAACAATATATTATCACAATATAGTTGTTTTTAATTTAAATACGGATATCAACATTTTTGAAAATGTCATCATTCTTGTAACCATTTTCAATATCACAAAAAACTAATACTAGCCCCCCCCCCAAGATTACTGAAGACAAGTAAACAGTAATAAAATAAGAACAAAGAAATTAATTACAAGCATATAGGAAAACAAACTACAATAGAACAAAGACAAATGAAATAGACCTACCTGAAAAACTTCAAGCACTAAAAATGAATGAAAAAAAAACAACACTGCATAGTCTTCATGGCATAAATTAACTATACATTTATTCTTATTAAAGTTACAAAAGTGATTAAGTCAAGAGACTTTCTCTCTTCTGTTGTTTGATTAACATTAACGACACAGACGACAGCAGGTTTATTAGGCTGCTGTCACTTCAAGACCGAATGCACAGATCCAATAAACTGATACGCGTTTTCTTTCTCAACTGTTTACATTCACTTAAGACTTTATGAAGATACTTGCAAAGACAGGCAGCCGTCTCTCAGACAGCGTGTGCATTACCGAAATGAGTTCTCTTACGCATCTTATTGTGCTTCAACGGTTTAACATTTGTTTTTAAAACACAATCCTTAAAAACTCATACAAATGATAAGCTTTTGTGACCGTGTTATTACGTGAGAGTAACCGCAAGAGACAAAATCTCTACCGGCTGACAAATTTCTACTAGTATATTGCCCAATTTGCAATTAATATCAAATGAATGCCACTTTAAATAACAAGTAAGCACAAAAGAAAGACAATAAGTTAATCTGAGTGCATATTTATACTTTCTTCCACTCTGTGCCGGTTCTTTTTTTTTTAAAGTACCATTTTCTTATCAGTTTCAGATATGGAGAGGTGTAATTTACACCATGTCTTGAATAAATATATGGCAGTACTTTTTAATTGGACTTTATGATATTCAAAAGCAAAAACACATGTCAAATACAGACTACATACATGCTACATCTTTGGAATGTAAATTACACCAGAAAAAGTTTTCACCGCAGGAAATTATTGTATAATTCGAACATTGAGTTGAGGACAGCTGAGATGGGCGGTGGGGTGTCTTGATCAAGTAGTAGCATAATATACACATTAGCACTGAAATCGACCCAGTTTCACCTCTATCAGAAAAACAGCTGTGCTGATGATGATCAGCCTACATTACATGACATGTTTCACAGTTATGGAAAGCCAGACTCACTTCTGTGAATCGCTTCTTTTGAAACACGACTTCAGCATTTCTTTTCCAGCCCATATTATAATAACAATAAAGTTTTTTCCATTAAGTTGCATTAATAATGGTATTTATTGTCATTTCATCTGTCAGTTTATTGCAGTCATGAATAGTATAATGTATATATATATGTAATAATGCTACATATGAGTCGAATATAATCAAAAAAGTTGTTAACTCGAGAATCGAGTGGAACTATGGCAAGCCATTTTGACGTTTATTCATTCTCAGGATATGAATTCTTGATATCAACAAATCAATTTTCACTAGTAACAGTGTTAATTCCTGATATCAACAATTCAATTCTTGATATCAATAATTACATTCCCACTAGTATAAACTATAATTCTTGATATCTGTAATTGTATTTTCACTAGTGAAATCTCACCATAGGCTGCCATGTTGATACCAACAATTGATTTCTTACTAGTTGAAATTCCAATTTCACATATCAGGAATACATTTCTTACTAGTAAAAGTCATCATTTTTTATATCAATAATTACATTGTTACTAGTAAAAATACAAATGTCTGATATCAAGAATTCAGTTGTCACTAATTGAAATGTCTACTCCTGATATCAACAATTGAATTGCTACTAGTAAAAATATTCATTTCTGATATCTGAAAAAGAATTCCTGATATCAATATAATTTCTGATATCTAAAACGGCTTTCTTACTAGTAACAATCACATTCATGATATCAGAAATTAACATCTTTACTAGTAGCAATTCAATTGTTGAAATCAAGAATAGACATTTGCACTAGTAACAATGTAATTGTTGATATCAGAAATTTGCATTTTTACTAGTAAGAATTGTATTCCTGATATGTGAAACTGAAATTTCAACTAGTAAGAAATGAATTCTTGATATCAACAATTGAATTTGAATGGCAGCCTATGGTGAGATTTCACTAGTAAAAATAATACAATTCTTGATATCAACAATTATAGTTTTTACTAGTGGAAATTGAATTGTTGATATCAAGAATTAACACTGTTACTAGTGGAAATGTAATTCATGATATCAAAAGTTACCATTGTTACTAGTGGAAATCTAATTCCTGATATCAGGAATTAACATTTTAACTAGTGAAAATGTAATTGTTGATATCACAAGTTCATATCCTGAAAATGAATAAAAGTCAAAACGGCTTGCCATAGTGGAACTATTCTTGAACGAGTAAGTGAGTCATGTGTTGTGATGATGACACCTGTTTTGTCGAACTGATTCACTCAAGAGATTCGAATCACAAGTATGATTAATTCGGACACTGATCGAATCGGACATTGCTCATCTACCATGCATCCACCACTTAAACAATCCATCATGACCACGAGACAAAACGTGAAGAAAATGCAAGGAAATCGAAAATGATTCTTGGATCTAGACTACACTAAAAGACAAACTGGACCAACGTTGCATATTAAATCTTTTATAATCCACCATTCCAATACGAATCGCACCAGCTGATCACAGCCATCACTTAACAGTAGCCTAAATGACAACTAGTTCATTCACAACGCTGACAGCGCCAAATAAGGGTAGAAAAAACGTACCTTCATCCTCATCGAGATCTATCCTGCGCTTCTCATGGCCATAAACTTCATTATGATCTCCATCCGACAGGAGACGCGCTGCTTAAAATAGCGCCACACGGAGCGGGGGCTGAAGACGAGGGGGAAAAGAGCCACGAACACCCATAAACAGTCCTGACATCAGCCCTCACTTCTCTGAATATGTCAAACCGGCCGCCGTGTCATCTTAACCTTAAGTTTGAAGTGCGTCTATACGACACTGCTCGTATTTACAAACGAATCATGCTGCTCACGCGCTCCTTTAAAAAAAAATAATACGAATGGCAGTTAAACGAATTTTAACGGACTTGAGCTGCAGAGGAAGTGAAAGTTTGGGTGGTATAGGGTTGAGAACAGTTAGGTTAGCAAACTAACTAGCTTTGCAAAACGCAAGCAGGTGTTAGTTAAAATAATTCAGTTCCGTTTTGACATGCGTTAAAAACGTATTTAATTCTTTCTGCGTGACTTTGAAATTGATGCGCACGGAAATGTCACGCAGAACCGCTGACAGTTTAATGCACGAGACCCTTGGCAACGTAGTAAATGATACTGACCTCTTTTCTGTGGGGTGACTGGGAGCTCAAGGGCAAAATTCACCATCCAAAAACGTTTATTTCAGCCGGAAATTGAGGATTTTAAACGTTTTGATGGCCCATCTTCGCCTGTCTGTCTGTCTTTGCGGTCTATCTGACTTCCTGGATGAACAGCCGCGTGCGCATATTAACTTCACTCACACACACATATACGTACATAAACACATACGGAAATAAAGTGCATGACATCTCGACTGAGTGTGCGAAGCAGCCACTTTGCTCTCAGTCCAGAACCATATGGATGAATCTTCAATAGGATCGTTTTATAATAATAACGCTTAGTTATTTCAGGATAATATTTTTTTCTTTAACTAAATATTTAGACTATACTCGTTCACTTAAACTTTGCCTAGACAATGATTTTTTTTCTTAAAAAATACACTTGAATCGTTTAAATGCCTAATTGAAGAATCATCCATTTAGCTTAAGTTTTGAATTATTATATTAAAGAATTGCGTGTCAACATGAACACAAATCTTTATACTGAGTCCAAGAGTTTAAACACACCGCATCACCTGATCAGTTGTAAATGCTTCTTTATGAAGGTTCATCAAGGGAAAATCAATCGAGCGCAGAGAGAATCTATGGAGACGCGAATAGTGACACCAGATACGATTAAGGCGCTTTTAATAGACGGAGCACACATCAAAAAAATATAAAATACCCCTGAAAGACAAAACAAATACTCAACCAAAGCCATAACACATGTGAATACCAACAAAAACGGCCTTACCAAGTCAACAAAGCGTTATCTTTAATCCAGGACCAACTCCATAGAAGTCCAGTTACAAGCAAATGTCTTCAGGCGAATGAACGCGCTTCTCAAAGATGAAACGTGAAATCCACCTTATTTCTCCTGTAGCCCTTGTAAGGTGAAATGTTGAGGGAAATAAACTTCCAAACTCATTGCTATTGGATTCGTACACCTGAAAATGCATCAACCTGTTTTATTTTCGACAGACGTCATGACGCTCTCCCCCGTCAGTGTGAAGATAAAACGTCCTCACAGTTCTTGTTGTGATATCCAGCGTAAATACTACACTAAACCCCGCGCGACTGACAAAGACTTGACAAGCGTCTGACGCTTTTAGAAAAACCCATCGTACCTGCTACAAGGTAACAGCGCTGATAAACGATCTCGCCAGTCAAACCGCTTTGAAATTCGACGCCGCCACCTGCCGGTCGAGTAAGGAACTACCCACGAAGACACAATAGAGACGGCAGTGACAGTAATGGGTATGGTAGGATTATAATCTATCGTAATGATGATTAGATCGAGGATTTAACGTAGATTACCCCCGCTGACAAGTTAATATAATATATTACAATATAATTATGAGTCTGAACAAGCATGAAGCTTCATTTTATCATATGTTGAACACCTGTTATTCTAATTTTTGAATCTGATATTGAAGTGATCCCCTGACAAATATATTTTGATGATGATATTATTATTGTTGTATCCATTTTATGCAATACATTTTTGCACTTTTTATCAAGTTTATAATAAAATTCTTTATATAGCATTAGGCCAAGTACAAATCTTATAGATTGTATTATTATTGTTATTATTATTATTATTTGTAGCTGTAGTGGTATTCCTGTTTTATGCAACGCAATGGAGAGATGCTGTTTGAATACAAATCTTTATTTATTTATTATACAAATCTTGATTTTTTTTTAATAAGTCAGTCCCAATTTATATCACTAACTTCATGCTTGTTCACAAAAGAAAGAAAATAATAATAATAACGGCAAAAATTATGATAAAAATATACATTGTGAGTGAATACATGAATAACTTTGATTGAATATGCACAATGAACAAAAAATGAAAGCAATCTGTGGGATGGAAATGAAACTCACTGTGCATTTAATGTAATTCCAATTACATACAAATAAATAATGGCACTAAATGATAGAATGAGCTCGTCTTGTCTTTTATAAGGACATTAAAACGCTTACCTGACCAAGATAAAAATTCATGACTGAGAGGCTGACAACTGACAACTTCAGAAAATCTTCATGTTCCTTGACTGATCATAAGAACAATACATTTAAAACGCGGAGAGACTTTTCTCTCTCTCTCTCTCTCTCTCTCTCTCTCTCTCTCTCTCTCTCTCTCTCTCTCTCTCTCTATTTCCCTTATGTCATACTTGCGCGCATGCAGTTGAAACTACATTTCCCAGCATGCATCTCTCGACCATCTCCACCAATCAGAATCCTCGGCCTACCCTCCCATTGAAAAAAAAAGAGGCTCGAGACTGAGAACCTTGTCGATGCAGTGTGATTGTTTACACATAGGTATTTCCTGCAATATTATAAATATTTAAATATAATAAATGGCATCGACTTTACTGTCACCCATGGTGGATTATTATAACGATGAGGAAGAGCTAGACAGTGTGGATGAAGATGAAGATCGCAGTTTCAGAGGCAGAGACTCGGAAGAAGGTGAATACGTACAATAATTTCAATTTATTTACATTTTTATCTCATGCACGTATGATTGATGCTCTAAAAGGCATATTTCATGAGCTAATGAGTGAACTGGCTGTAAGATGATAGTTAAATACGGGCTCTTTTTTTGGTAAACATGCAATGAGAGTGTGCATGTCGAGTTGCTGTTTATTTTGTAGCTCGCGGGGTTTTTTTGCAACTTTATAGGCATTATTTAATCAGTATAGTGATACTTTTACACATTAATGATGGCTGTGAAAGACTTTAACTGAATGATTACTATGAATTTTAATTTGTATGTGTTTTATGTGCTATCCAGCCTGTTGATAAACAGTTAGCAGAGTTAGCATACGTCAGGATACAAATACATTAGGATGTTTTTTTTAAACTCACATTGACTCATAATAAGATGCACCAGAGGACGTACTTGTTTTTAAAGTAATATTTTGGGAAACAGTTGATTTATGGTGAGAATTATTTGTTTTGAAATGCTTGGAGTTGGTCTCCGCTCACTTAACGTTAGCTTCTGCTGGTGTCAGTATGAACACGTTTAATACGCAATATTTACATGTACACGTATTTTCACAACCCCTTTAATAAAATAGCATTCAGTATTTGAAAAATACTAGAAGAATATAAAATGTGTGTAGGGTTATCAATGATCAGCTTTCTTAATACGTACATTAAAAAAATAAACAAAAAAAATAAATGCTTTACGAATTTCAATTGTATATTAAAATACCATAAAATTAAATGGAATAATCCTTACATATTATTCATATTATGAATTAACAATTTTAAATGAATAAAAAACTAGGCTAGAGCTTAATAAATCATTTTGTATTAATATCTTACCAGAACAATGCAATGAACCATTTAGTTTATTCTTAAATTTAAATATAAAAACATTTATTTTCTTGTTATTATCAATTAATATTTTTGAGTCAACCATGACACAATTTCTTTTCAGGATTCTTTGATGAATAAAAAGTTCAAAAGGACGACATTTATTAGAAGTTAAAGTTTTTAATGGTATATGTGAAAAAATGAGGGCTATTACTGTCATTTGAACTGTATTGTTAGCAACATTAAGGTTGTGAGTTTTATACACAGAGAATACATGAACTGAACTAAAATTGCGTTGGTCTGAAATAAGTAAGTAAATGTGTGCTTTGTTTGTTTATGTATTTGAAATTGTCTTAGGTTTTTGTTTGTTATTGGTCATAGTATTAACTTCCCCATATAACAGTTAATACAAACACAATATACATATACGTTTTGCATATAATTCCTATGTTTAAAAAACATCTGCAAACATCATATATGTAATGTGAATTAGCTATAGGCCAATGTATCTTTTTCCTCCCTCAATCCCTTTTGGATTTTAGCTCTAAATAAGAACAACTGAGGCTTTTTATATTTTTTTCTAAATTCTTGAGTGTCTTGGCCCATGTTTTTTTTTTTAAAAACAGAATAGAATATCTGGTTGAGTTACCATAGACAATGAAGTAAGCTACCATCTCTGTCCGCTAGATGGTGCTACTTATGTGCAGTTTTAACATTAATACACTATATCAAGTTCAAGTGTCAAGTTCCATACCTTGGCTCATCCTAGTCTATCATTATTGTTATTATAGACACAGAAGATGCAAGTGAAACAGATTTGGCCAAACATGATGATGACGACTATGTTGAAATCAAAGAACAGTGAGTATTCCTTCTAATTGACTAACATCCATTTGTGGCAATTTGTGTCTATCTGTGTCAAAAATGTGACAAATTTATGCTGTTTGCATGTTATGTAATAAAACTATAATTTCTTTGAGGGATTTTGTTTTTGTCTTGATTTCAGGATGTATCAAGACAGACTGGCATCCCTGAAAAGACAGCTACAACAACTACAAGAAGGTGACTGAAAATACTACTATTCACACTTGAATTTCTTTCTTAAGAGATGTGGCACAATATGTAAGATTGGATTAAAATATCCAAAAAAAATATATATATATTTAGACTTGTGTACTTCCATTATCCCAAATGTTTAAATCCAGAGAAATCATCAATTTTAACCAGTGTAATGTCATTGCGTTGCCTATCAGTGACGTCATATCTGCATTACCCTTGATTTCGAGTTTTACTTCCGTAGAAACCTTGGAAACAACAAATATATATTATGTGTTTTATTAGACAGGTGAGCATCTGTTTATTGATACCTTTATTGACAGAAAACTAATCATTGTTATATAGCTCAACACGGTTAGTCATATTGTTTGAATCTCTTGTTTTCTTGATTTACTGCGATGTTTGTACAATGCTTTAGAGACAACACTATATTCTCAAGTGGCTAACATAGCATAATCAGAACAAGCGTTTTTAGTCCCGAAGACTAAGTGTCAAAAAACCCCAAGAACCAATAAGTCCCGACGACTAAGTATAGTAAAGGTGTCGGTCTGAGAACCAGCAGCGCGGTGATCGGTTTCCCGAGGCCCAGAGGGGTCACCCGTCCCGGGCACGGGTCATCACCGGTGGGGGGTGGAGAGCGCAGAAGCCACAAAATCTGGCCATCGCGGTATTGTAGGAGAGAGGTTGAGTCTGGGAAGAACCGGAGGAAACGAAGTGAGGCAGGGTGAGCCTCAGCCCAGACAGCACCGGCGCTGAGAGGGGGTTACAATTTGTAGTAAAAGTAGCACAGCATTTTCTCCACCATGCAATATATTTCAACATTAACTGCATGCCATTTAGCAACACAAGTCATAAGCTTTTATTAATATGATAGTCTAATATCGATCTAGCTTACTGCAATGTACAACAATTTGAGTAACATTATAACATAACTTCCAAGACACTCAAATGTATTTTTATTATGATTGCTTTGACCAAGTAAAACAGCACTGCGTTACCCCACAATTTTAATTTGTGAAATTAAGTGACCAGTATGAGTAATTCGGCACTCGTGGCTGTTTCAAGAATGAAATAAAATAATGTAAATTTAATTAATCAAATGTTACCCTAACAAAGTTCAAGTACAGGAACGTTAAACGTAACTTTAATCGTAAAATAAACATAAACAACAAAACGATAGGCAACGGTCGACTGTGGCACATAAGCATAATAAAAGCTCCAGATCTCCTCCGTGGGACTCGAGACTGTGTGTCACTCATTAGCATTCACTCCACCGGCCTCGTTCCGCTCCCGCGGCTCTCTGCCCCGCCCTGCTTCATATCGCAGTGACGTTAATAAAACTTAACTACATTAGCTCATCCATGAGCATGATTTCTGCTCGAGTCCCGTCGGATTGCTTTCCATCAGCTGTGGAGGTGAAGACAACAACTCGCATTATTCCACATTCATCAAGCTATGCTTTTGTTATTGTTTTGAATAAGTGATCTTTAGTGGTGAAACTTATATACTGTGCCTTTAATAATGAAAGTTTAAATGCAAATTTATATTGTACATCACCAACAGTTTTAAAATACCTAATATATACCATTGTAATTATTACTGTGTAGCAATATTATTATTATTATTAACTTTACTATATTAAGGCATTATTCTTTTCACATGTACTTATTCAGTAAAACATGTCTGTTGACAATGGAGAAAATGATCTCTGCTAGCACAGACACTAAAGCTACGTTCACACTGCAGGCAAAAGTGGCCCACATCTGATTTTTGATCAGCAAAAACCACGTGGAATATTTACGATTTCCATATTTGGTCCTAAATCCAATACAGGTCAGATGTTTTGCAATGCGACCTCAGACTGTAACCAGTTCACACTTAAATCTGAGATTGTCCACATTTAAAAGATGTTCTGAGCTGAGCAATAAATCAAAATTTAACATTAAGGCTTGCAGTGTGAACGTATTTCATAGATTTTGATATTTCTTTGACATAAATATTGATTTGATTGATCGTGGTCTAACAAGGTGTATGTAGCCTGGCTGGTAACTAAAAGGTTGTTGGTTCAAACCATGAAAGGGGTAATCTATCACCATTGTGCCCCTTGATCAAGACAGGTTATTCCAATGGGATTGTTCATGTTGTAAGTGTTCTATACATCACTGTGGTAAAAAATGTCAGCTAAAAATTAGTAAATTAGATCAGTTTCATACCCATTAATTTCCACAGGCACACTGCAGGAGTACCAGAAGAGAATGAAGAAGCTCGATCAGCAGTATAAAGAGAGACTTCGTAACGCTGGTAAAGATGATTTATAATAAAGCTTTTCATCTCGATGTCAGCGTCAATATTTCAGAAGCCAATATTTATCTCTTGTTTGTCCTCTCTCTCTTTCTGTCCCTCTCCTCCCATCTCTTTATCTTTTCAGACCTATTTCTACAGCTTGAGGTAAGCTGCAATTCCTTCATTTTTTATGTGTCTGTTGATTTATTATAACTACAGAAAGCAACAGATATGGCAGGTTAATTAATGCTAAATAAAATTCTTGTAGACCGAGCAGGTGGAGAGGAACTACATCAAAGAGAAAAAAGCAGCGGTGAAAGAATTTGACGATAAGAAAGTGGAACTGAAGGAAAATCTTATTGCAGAGCTGGAGGAGAAGAAAAAGATGATTGAGAATGAGAAAATAACAATGGAGCTGACAGGAGGTGAGAAAAGTGAGATCAGATAGAAAAATGCAACCTGAGAGGGTTTTTCTGCAAGGCATTGTTAGTATTGCTGTTGTAGAGAACAAGATACTGTTCGTATAGCTGAACGCTTCACTACTTTCTTTTGTGTAGAAAGAAAAAAACTTGAAGCAATAGTTCACCCAAAAATGAAATTCTGTCATCATTTACTTAACTTTTGTCATTCTACACCTGAATGACTTTTTTTGCAGAGCACAATGTTAAACTTTTTTTCCAAGCTCTTTTCCATGCAGTGAACAAAGACTGAGGGAGTTTCAAGCTTCAGAAAAGGACACAAAAGCACAATAAAAAATATCATAAAAGTAATAAAACTCTCTTTGATGAGTTCATGAGAGAAGTAGCAATTTCCAATTTGTGTATGAATCATTCTTTTGAGTCAAAGAATCAGTCATTCTAATTGACAAGTTAACTGAATGATTCACAAATCAGACTGAACTGGTTTACAAGTTTAACACATGGACTCAAAGATGTAGTCACAGTAGTTAACTCACTGTGGAGGATGATTATCAGTAGATATGTATCAAAAGTTGTGAATTTAATTGGAATATCTCATAAAACATTTGCGAATAAAGCACCGGTTCCGTCTCATGTGTTCAAGGCACTTCCTGGGAAACTGCTGCAAATATTTGTAATAAAAATTAAAGTTGCTGAAATCTGGGAAGCCACTGTGGCTATTTTTTAATACATAATAAATGACTTTCGCCTCAGAGCGCGCAAAATAAATACAGTAAGCGCTGTTCATTTTATCTTGCGTTCGGAGGCAGATACCTGGTGTTTGGGAACGCAATCGTTTGAGACACTGACAGGTCATTATACCCTACCGTTTTGATGACAAAATTTGGCTCTGGCATTTCAGAATGACCAAACCAACATTTGAGATGCTGTGCAATGAAATTGGTCCACTGGTTAGTCCAGTTATCCAATCACATCAACTGTTGAGGCAAAGTAATGTGAGTTTTTTGGGCACAAAGGAATTTATTAAGTAAATGTGTTTCCATCTTAGTTTTAAAAAAAAATTTAATGCACATTTTTAGAGTTTGTGTATTGTGGCAAAATTTAAAATGTTATTTACTAGCTATTTTATCACTTCAGAAGACATTCATAGAAGTCATATAGACCACTTTTATTATAATTTTATAGCATTTTCTTATCATTTTTTTAAAGTCTCAGTTGCCATTCATTGCTATTTTTTTTGTTTGTTTCATTGAGCTTATTTTTGTGTGAAAGATTCATTTAAACCCCTAAACCTACTACGCTATCCATTTATTTATTTATTTTAGATTCCATGGAGGTAAAAACCCATATAACCCGGAAGCTCCGGAGAAGACCCAATGACCCTGTGCCCATTCCAGACAAGCGGAGAAAGCCTGCACCTGATATCCTTCACATAGCTGTAGAGACCAAACACATGCACTGGAAACACTTCAGATCACCAACACATCAGTTAAATAGGCCATCTTCTGTGCATCTGTAGGGCATCTGTAATGATCAGGTTTTCTTAACTCTCCTCACCTCAGTTAAATTATTTACTCACTGATGAACAGATCATGGAAGATCTAAGAACATTGAACAAGGTAAGGTTACGACTCAGCAAAATTGGAATTAGCTTCTTTTTTATGGGGCAAATGAAGTACAAATTTCACTGCCTCTCAGATACATTATCAGCTTTCTGACCTAATTTTAAATGTCTCATTTTACAGAATTGTAATTTGTAAAAATGTAATACACTTGGATAATCGTTGGGAAGCTATGAGATGAGAAAAAGTAGTGCGATAGAAAAGGTTCAGTCCATTTCACCGAAACATAATGAAAGTCATCATGACACTTCTCGGCTTTGCAGAAAGGATTTTTTTTCTAAAACATCTCTATTATGTAATAAAAAGCAGGATCCCCTGAAAATTTTATTACATTTTATTACTCAAAGAGATTCATGAGACGTATTACTTGCAGATAATAAGAAATTGGCTGTATTTAAAGTGGGGGGCTGGGGGGGAAAGCTGCAAACTTCAGAAAATAGGTTTTTGACACTGACATACTATTGGATTTATTGCTTTGGCAACTGTTGATTAATGTTAGCTGACCAACGTATCGAGTTGTTTGTCTGTGTCTGTCGTGTTTTACACCTGAGATTGCTGAGGAAAATCAAAACAATCTTCTTTTTTGCTTCATATCCTTTATAGCTCAAATCTCCGAAAAGACCAGGTATGGACGTTTTGTCTTTTAGAGGTGATTCCCCACATAATTTCCCATCACTTTTTTTAACCACAAAGACTTTAAAATGAATAGGAAATTAATTGAAAGCAAACCTTTGTGATGTTTTTCAGCATCCCCATCCTCTCCAGAGCACCTCCCTTCCACTCCAGTGGACACCCCGTCCCAGCGTTATGAGGCACGAATAGAGGAGGGGAAACTCTATTATGACAAGAGATGGTAAGTTTCTCTGTGTTCTGCTGAGTTTTTCAGTGTAATCGTCCAGCTCAGTTCAGTTAGCATACAATGGTGTCAATGCAGGCAGATCAAAAACATTGTTGAATATCAAGTCAAGTGTCCACAACTAAACAAGGCGAAGGCAACCGTGGCAAGGAACCAAAACTCCAACAGGTGATAAAAAAATGGAGAAAAAAAACCTTGGGAGAAACCAGGCTTAGTTGGGGGGCCACTTCTCCTCTGGCCAACAGCGAACAGTGCTTGATTGAGTTACAGGTCATTAGTCCGATTTGGGATCACAACAGTCAGAATATTTGTTCCAGTTCCATCTAGTTGAAGATTGTATTCATCACGCTGCTATGGGACTTGGGACTAGTATGGGTTTGTTGGGATTCTGTGCGACTGGCTGATGTGTCGGTAAGGCCTTCACAAGGGATGATCTAGTTCAGTGGTTCCCAAACCTGTCCTGAAGGACCACCAGCACTGCACGTTTTGGATGTCTCTCTCATCTAACACACCTGATTCAACTCATCAGCTCATTAGTAGAGACTGCAAGACCTGAAGTAGGTGTGTCAGATAAGGGCAACATAAAAAATGTGCAGTGCTGGTGGTCCTTCAGGACAGGTTTGGGAACCACTGATCTAGTTGACACAGTCTCTGCTGACACTTCAGGCTGCATTGTGGTCGAGTATAGACGCAGGTCCTCCATCTGACCTGGATACGGCCCGGATCCGGCTAATTAGGGTAAACCTCGGGATAAGCAGAGATACTAAAATTAGCATAGATGCCATTCTTCTTCTCATGTAACGAGTACATCAGAACTCCTAATCTATGCAGCCTAATATGAAAACATAAATTGATGATGAGTTATGTGTGTGCCAGGTTAAAGAGATGCATTTTTAGTCTGCATTTAAACTGACAGAGTGTGTCTGCTTCCCGAACAATGCTAGGAAGATTGTTCCAGAGTTTAGGTCCTAAATAAGAAAAGGATCTACCGCTTGCGGTTGATTTTGATATTCTGGGTATTAACAACTGGCCAGAATTCTGAGATCATAATAGACGTGAAGGACTATAGTGCATTAAGAGCTCACTCAGGTACTGGGGAGCTAAACCATTTTTATCCCTTAACTCATCTTTGATAACCAAAAGGACACATTTAAAAAAAATTTTCCTTGAAAAAAAAAATCTTCATGCCTTGAATGCCCTTGCCTCATTTAGTCTCATTTTTTTGAGACTGTCTTTGGTTCACTGTAGTTTTAAGAGAACATGCTCAGTAATTGAGTTGACTTATGAATTTGCACATGGGTTGTCTTAAAGCATATTAAAAACACCACATGTGCTGCGTCTCATTTCCGAGGCTGCGTCCTCCGGAGGTCGCATTTGAAAGCTGCATACATCATCGATGCGGTCTCATTCAAGAAAAGTATATGTTAGATTGCAAAATAAGAAAAAAATTACAGTATTTTACACCTCACGAGGAATAAGTCCATTTTATTACGATTACTTTTCTTAATTAAGAAATCCTTGATGACGTTTGCAGCCTTCAAATGCGGCCTCCAGAGGACGCAACCTCCCGAATGAGACACAGCTATATATACATTTAAATAACATTACAAAAAAACTTGATTTTCACCACAGGGGGACTTTAAGATTTCATACTGTATATTTCTTAATTCTTATTTTACATGCTTATTTGCATATTAATAATCAGTGACTCAATGTTGTTTTAAAGAGATGATAACCCTGGGTAAAGCACATTGTAAAAAGCCCATATGAAGACGGACTGATTGTGGAAATTAATGGCGTATTTGCAGCTTGTTATCAAAAAGACAAGGACAAACGCACTCCGTCCGAGGTGCAGGTCATGAGGGATACATCAATATAAATCTGAGATCTGACCGCACACTCACTTGCAAATACTTTATCACCAATGTTTCTGCAAGAAGCCTTTGTCAAGGTATAATTTATCTTGTAATTACAGCTTGTACCAGCAGGGCTATTTGCCAATGCTTACCACTCAAACCTTGACCCCTCTGGTTCCTGTAGGGTAATGGTCCTCAAACCTGCCCGAAAGTACCTCCCAGCACTATATAGTCTCCCTATATCTGACACACCCACTGCAGGCCTTGCAGTCTCTACTAATGAGCTCATGAGTTGAATCAGGTGTGATGAATGAGGGAGACATACAAAATGTGCCGGGCTGGGGGTCCTCAAGAACAGGTTTGAGAACCATTGTTGCAAGACCTTGAAGGCTCAAAAAAATCTTAGTCACTATTTTGTACTTGTACTGACCACAAGATGGCGCAATCACTCTTGATTTTCAATTCTATCATATTATAGTTTACGTAAAAGACAGTGTCACATCAGAGAGCTGAAACTGACCTGAGACAAGACAGACCTAGAGCATCTATCTATCTATCTAAATGTTTCTGTTGTTCTATCTCTTGTTCTATCATTCTATTGGTCTATCGGTTTATAGTTTGTTCTGTCTATCTTTCTATCGTTCTATCATAGAATTGTTCTGTTCTGTCTGTCATTGTATTGTTCGGTCTATCATTTTATCTTTCAGCCATTCTGTCTATTGTTCCGTCGATCATTCATATTTAATCATAGAATTATATAGGCTTATTTACATACATAATTTTTATCAAGTTACATTTTTTAATAATGATTCTGGTGTTAAAGTATCATGGCATGTGGGTAAATTACATGGGAATTTTTGATTCTGGCAGCTTTCTGATTTTATTTTATTTGGGCTGTAAGAAAGTGCTATCTTTACATTTTTTTTTTTATTCGCTTTGGTACTATTTTCACAAGTAAGGTGTATATTTTCAAAACTCTTAGTACAAGAATCCAAATTGATCACACTTGTAACACAGCTAGTCATTCTTTCAAAACATCATTTCTGCTTTCTAGTTGTACATATTTCCATATCAACATAATCACTGTTTCAAAGCACAGGATCATTGTGATGTGTAATGAGAACATTTGGTTTAATCACCAAACACAACATCGTGTTCTTCTTTCAGTTTAGTACTTTTAACAATAAGTTCAATCAATGGCAAACAATGCAAGATGCATGTTTCAGATCAGCCTTGTTGCTGAAATAATTACAGTTACACATGCTACATATGCCACATTAGAAAATACATTTACATTACCTAAATTACATGATTGACTTAAAATCCATAATGTTTGCAATAGTATCTATTCAGTGTGTGATCAAATTGTGTGAACTGTGACACAGTCATGAGGTTTTGTGTATAAAAAAGTTTGCTGTCAGTACAGTAAATGTTCTCACTTTACCATATGACTGAATGTGTACTGTAGTTGACCTTTATAAGGGTGAGTTATAGTAATGTGGCAGTCTCCATCATGGCAATGCCTCCGTTTACAGTATCACATGGCATATAATGTAAAATGATGCCATCTGTCTCCCTTCTTCTAATGCATTTCTGATCAATTTAATTTCAAAGCCATTGACTGTCATTGACTTGTACTCTGTACTATATCCGTCTCTGTTTCTCATAGACACAGACACACACGGGCACTTTCCATTGACGTAATGATTTTATACTGTGTAAATGGTATATTCTATCCCCTACCCCTAAACATACCCATCACAGACAACTTTCTGCATTTTGCATTTTATAAAAATGTCATTTTATATTATTTATTAGCCATTTTCCTCAAGAAAATGTCCAAACAAGGTCTAAAATTACTGGTATTACCATCCTTGTTGGGAAATTATATTCACAACACAGTGTTAACTAGGACCACACACACAACCACTTTTGTGGTTATCATCAAAGATCAGTTGCTTATAATGTAAAAAGAATTCATTACATTTGGTTATCCATATCGCAATTTGTTTATCCAAATTGCAAATAAGTTCAATAGAAACTATGAATATAAAATCAATATTTATAGAAATCTATAGATGTACCAAATGATTCATTGATTAACCATTAAGGTCAGTTCGATTAAATAAGACAAATGTATTAAACTGAACGAGAACAGATGCATATGAAAAGTTTGATACTAAGAGCATTATGAAAGGCAGTTACTGTGAACATTTATAGATGAAACGTTTATTTTGTGTAGTGATGATGCTTTCTAATTTTGTGTATTGTACTAACACAATTGAAACTATGCTGAAATGTTTGAAAAAAGTGCACTTTTGATGATCTTTTGTGATATTAGTACTATGAGTTTTGAAAATATACACCTTAAAATGAACAAAAATAGTGCCAAAGTGAATAAAAAAACTGTAATATTGCAGTTATTACTATAGGCTGTTATTTCATTAGATATGTACATAAGTCTGTGTATGTGATGTGTTTGCAAGGGGTAGTTTGCTTGAACAAGGCAACATCTGTGCCAGGATTCAGGTCACACATTGCTGACATGGTATTTACCGTTGTTCCTGCCCGGATATTTAATAATGTAAACATCATGGGTATCATAATCCACAAATTCTGACATGCAATACGCTGTACAGACTACATAAATGTGTATTTCATCGTTTTGAATAAGTGATCATAATACACAGGAAGCTTGTGGGTTAGGATGAGGTCTGAAGATTTTTTGTCTTATGCGTTTGTGACATTAAATGTCATGAATGCCTCTGGATTTTTATGAGCGTGTCAGCATGCATTCATCCAGTCATGCCCTTTAGACAGTGGGCTGCCGTAGCTTTCAGCATCGCAATCCAACCGGAATATTTTTGTGCAGATGAGGAGGGAGTGAGCGGAGGAGGAGATATGGTCCGGTGTGATACCGCAGGCAATAAATGTATAATGTTACATGTATATTAAATGCAGTTTTATTCAGCTATTTAAATAATGAACGGAGAGGATGAGTTATGCCTCTATCTGAACTTTTCCAGAGGATGTTTATGTGAAGCCACAGGCTACTTTCGCTCTCTATGCACTGTGTTTTAAGGGATGACTCTCTAATTAGTGGCGTTTGTGCCATAGCAAAATAAATCATATTTTACCTCACTTGTAACAGTGGGTTTGCAGTCTATATTGAATTTAGTGGAACAAAATAATGGCAAGAAATGTTCTTCTGTTGAATTGTCCTTTTTTATGGGCTGCACACCAAAAAATGATTCATGATTCTTAAGAAATGATTTTTTTTCCCCCTCATTGCTTGATCTGTGGTGTATTTTACCAGAATTGTGAATGTGAGTTTGCTGTCTGTATTGAGTGTAATGCAATGAAAAGTAGTGTACTACAAAATAATGACAAAAAAACTGTTTCTATTGAGTTGTCCTCACGGACTGCAAAACAAGCAAACATTCAGCATGACCAGTCTAATCTGATTCCTGAACAAATGACTCTCATAAGCCAGTTCTTTTTAGTGAATCAAAAAAATGACACTGAGCCCAGTGTAGCATGGTTCCCGAAACGAATGGTGTATGAGCCATTTCTTTTTTTTTCTTTTGTGATTAGTTCAAAAAGACAAGTTAGTAGTTTAAATCCATCTAAAACTGCCCTGTGTAATTTATAGAATTATCAGTGTGAGAATTTTATTCAGATGTAAAAAAAATTTACATTATAACTAATATATATGGGTCAATGACATGACTTGCATATTTTTGTGTCCAAGTGCATTATTTCCTTTTAAAATAATTTGATAAAGTCATGGAATATATTGCTTTTTTCTATGACCTATTTAGTTTGAATTATTATTATTATTATTATTATTATTTTTTTGTCAGCTGGTCATTTGTTCAGATGCAGCTTTAAATAATACATATTATTTTATGTTTTGTTATCTTAAACCCCCAAAATGTCAGGTGGTGCAACTGTCCGAACAGATGAGAAAACTATTTAAAATAGTGTGTTAATAATAAAAAATGAATAACGAAATACCATGGCATCACTTTAGGTTCGAAATCTTTCATATGAACAATTTTTTTTAATACATATTAGTTTGTCCAGCAATTTGTATATTCTCAAATGTCAGGGTGGCACAACTGCAAACATGGCTCTTTTATTATGAATTGACAAGGTAATAACAGTAAACATGATAATGCATCATCCAGAGGATCCCAACTGATCAGAGCAGAGTGAAAAGGTTTATAGATCTCTCTCAAATATTGGTTAAAAACTGCTAATTTCAAGTATGGGTAGGTTGGTTCACTTTCCATGTTAGGTGGTACAACTACAGTGTAGCATAACTATTTGGTTGTACCACCTGACATAAAAAGAGTCAAAAATTAAATTAAACGGGTTATTTAAACTTGTTTAAACGCACTGTTCATGGCTCAAAAAATGTGCATTACATCAGTTTTGAAAAGATTTTTAAAAAACACATTTTTTTTAAGTTTTATTTGTCAATGACCCATACCCAGATCAGAATTGAACCGTAACTATTACATTGGAAACGCGTTCCTAATTAAAGGTGCAGTATGTAATATTGACAGCTAGTGGTTGAAATGGGCGCCAAATTCAAAATATTAGAAAGAGTTGTTTCCCCCCGTCCCCTCCTCCTCAGACTTGACGCTCACACGGGTGCCAGAATTGAGGACACACAATAGGGATGAGCACAATTGACAATAGAAAGTGATAAGCCTTACACTCTAAGTTTAATATGACTCCGCGCATAGAGCTTTTTAGATGATGCGGAGTCTTTTTAGGTCAGGTAGAATTTGAGATCTCTGACTCTGTTCGTTGACATTGACTGTGTTTTCCGCTAGCTGTCAGCCCGGGGTGTCGAAATACTATTGGTTAAATTGGCCATGGACAAGATCACACTGACCAAAACAAAAACAGGCATTCTCACCTTGAACGAACATTTCAAAGCAGAATAACTGACTGTAGCATTGTTTTTTGTAGAATCAAAGTATTAGCATGTTTCCTAAATCTCTAGAAACATAAAATGGGATTTTTATGCTTTAATACAGTCAAAAAAATTACATACAGCACCTTTAAATCTTTTTCCCTTTTTCAACATATGTGGACATATCCATACTGGATCTTTATTTACTTAGTATTGATGGATGAAGGTGATAAAATTGACCAAATAATTACCATTAAAATGTGACTAGAAATTCTAAATCAGTCTTCAGTTGAAAAACAATTACACCTCTACATTTAAAAGCTGGTAATGCTCCCTTTGGCAGGATTTTATTAGACACATTTCTTATAATTGCACATCAGTCTCTTACATGAATGAAGTTAATTCTCGCCCGTTCCTCCATGCAGAATTGTTGTTTTAATAAGTTTTAACATTTGTGAAATCCTTTAAGACTAAATATTGCTTTTTCAGTGAAGATATGTGAGGAGGTACAGTACCTGACCGAGAACATGCCCCTAAAGGGAATTTTCTGTAATGGTCTTTTGTCTAAAAGATCTTAAGAGACTAATACTGTTATTGTTCCAGGTACCATAAAAGTCAAGCAATCTATCTGGAGTCCAAGGAGAACACCAAGATCAGCTGTGTCATCAGCTCTGTGGGGACCAATGAGGTTTGTGTCTGATTCTCTCCTCTGATTGGTGCTAAACAAATGACTGTGCTCTTCAGACTAATGACCTGCTCTGAGGGGAAATAAACAGCAGGTTATTGAGATCAGCCCAAGTGCATCAGCTTTTGAGGGCCAGAAGAGGAAAATTCTCATTTAGTCGCTCTCATTTATTGTAATCTGCATCCATATCAAATTGTACGAGGATGTTTTTCCAATGGCTTTTGTCTCATTTGCATCCTTTTAATGCCAGCATCAATAGCGCACTGCATAGATCTGGACTCTTACTTGCTGAGCCAGTGGCTTTGGAGTACAAATCACTGTTTAGGATTCATTTGGATTCTGGTGGTACAGGATAAACACTTGTCTTGGATTTTGTTTCTCTTGCAGATCTGGGTGAGAAAGACAAGTGACAGTACGAAGATGAGGATTTATTTAGGACAGCTTCAGCGAGGGGCCTTCATCATTAGACGCCGGTCAGCAGCATAGACGTCACTCTTCCTCATCGTCTTCTTTTTTTATAAACATTTTAATGCTCTTCCTGTTTTACCAAGTTGTCTACATGTTGAAGCATGATATTTCTCCCCGTCTTCTTTTACTTTTCTATCCCTTTCACATGTACTGTGTAGATACTACCAAAGTATATCATGAACTGTCTCACGTTTGTCTTTCTTTTTGCCTTTTCTTTCTCTATAAGTTTTGCATTGTACATGCAATGCAGTTACAATTTCTGTTTGATTTCCAAGCGAGTAGACATTTTGGCGTTCTTTTGTTTTACCAGTAAGGCATTTATTTTGTTGTTTTGTTGATATGTCATGCCATAGTCTATTGTCTCCATGCTTTTGAAAGTGTACAGGATTTCAAATTACTTTGCAAGTTTTAATTTTGTATTTAGTCCAACATTAAATAAATTTGGCTCATACAGTGCAAAACAACATTTGTTTCTGCAGAATTGCTTTTGTTTTTTCTCTCTGTTAACAGTACTGTTAGTTGACCTTGTTTTTAATGGCCCTTCTTCTTACATGCACTATAAAATGAGAAGCATTAATTTACATTTGTTTTTATGTTCCTGGCAGAAGCATTTTTTTAAAACAAAAAAACAACTTGCAAGTAAATGCTTATAATGTGTTTCTGACAATTATTTCAGCAGGTTGTTAAGATGCATACCTGGGTATAGAAACCTTAGCGCTCAAGATTCCGATTGAGAATGCATAATGGTGCGTTCACATTCTAACATCAATTAAAGTGGACCTATTATGCCCTATTTCAAAGTCTTGATTTTGTTTTTGGGGTCTACTAGAATAGGTTTTCATGCTTGAATGTTCAAAAACTACATTATTTTTCACATATTTTACATTGCAGCACCTTTCCTCCTAGTCTGTCAGTAACACTGTTTAGCTCCTGCCTCCTTATGAAAAGTGCATTGTGCTCTTATTGGCCAGCGAATGTTTTTTGATTGGTCAACCGCTTTGAACACGTTTCAGAAATTGCACGCCCCTTACCGTAACAGTTTCTTTTTTTATTTTTTATTTATGGGTTTTTTTTATGATACATTCAGGGTGAAAGATAATAAACAAAGTAAAATAATCATAATGATAATAAAAAATACAATAAAGAACTACATAGAAATAGCAGCAATGGTACAATAGTAGAGATAAAAATATATACATTTCCATCAGAGAAAAAAAAGAACAATGGAGATCTGAGAGATACTGATGCGAAGAGACAAAGAATTAGGTCCTCTTAAAATTAATTCTAAAAATCAATGTTAAAATAAAATTTACTAGCTGACATGAAGAGGGGTTAATCAGATAAATTAAGAGTTTGCAGAGTTTGTATATAACCAATAAAGGGCTTCCAAATTTTAGAGAATGATGTGCTCGGCCGGTTGAGAGCAAGTCTAATTTTTTCAAGCTTAATAAAGTATAAGGCGTCCTTAATCCACCGAGAGTGTGATGGGGGATGAGAGTTTTTCCAATTAAGCAAGATTTGGCATCTATACCGTAACAGTTTCAATACACTAGCTTACTAACACAGCTCAACCAGAGTTTTTTTTTTTTTTTTCTCAGAAGAAAACTCGAAACTACATCCAAGGCATTTTAGGCAGTTCAGTATTATTTTTTTTCCCTCATTTTGTTTCATGTCCCTTTAGGGGCTCCATAATAAACAGTGCTTACGGATACAGAGAATAACTCCATTTGGAATGACTGTAACTTTTCATGCTCAAACAGCAACATTACACACTAAAAAAAGTTGAAAATGTCAAAATGCATAAGTCTTCTTTAAATCATTTGCTAATCGCTGAAATCATCTGAACTTTGTTGCATGCCGATGTAACGGTTGTGGACTCCTGTACGGCCGTAAAATGTTCCACACACTCGTTACACCGAGTTGTTGCTTCAAATTGCCAATTTTTCATGAAAATGAAGGCTTTTGTCACTTTAGATCATTGATAGTAATGTGAAAATGTTTGCATTCAGGTTTATTAACAAGGCAAGTTACAAGAACATGTACATGATTACAACAATTACAATAAGCAAAGATATGAAGATTTTGAGCATTTTGAAAATGCATACAAATTGGGGAAATGAAAACTAGAAAACCTTTTTGTGAAATCGCCGTCTCTGGATCTGTTTGAGACAACACTTTTATTTTGAATGTCCTGTCATTTTCCTGTCATGATTTTCTCTATAAATGACAGGCCATTCCTTTCTTCTGCGCAGTTTAAAATTCAATTCCTCCCCCAAACTGTTTTTTTTTTTTTTTTTTTGCACTGATTCTGAAAGATTACAGATTTATCAGAATTACCGTGTTGTATAAACCATCTTGCATTATTACATCTTTCCTGACAGAGACGCTTTCCCTTGACATTTTAAAATGTAAGCTGTAAGTAAAGAAGTTGTTGCTTGTGGTTATATTGTACTTTCGCAATTATTTTCTCTTTTGTGATGAGTCACACGTAACCTACAGAACCTTTATCAAGGGTTGAAGGAAGGTCTTGTTTGAATTTAGAATGGATGAGAATGCATACACAGCCCTTATGTTGTGTATAACATGACTATAAATTTTTTTTTTTACGTTTAAGTATGAGAACAATCCATGAAGTCCCACTCTGCAATGCTGCAAACCTGCAAATGGTGTTCTTTGAATTCGGAGGTCACACTGTGACGTATTGATTTTCTATTGGTGGCACACCTTCATGTGATACGAATTGGTGATACGTGACAAACTTGGTCAGATTTCACCGAACGTGAACTTTGAAATGGAGCGAAATTTGCATGAGCTTCCGATTTCCTGCATGTGGTCAAACGGTGATGACGGTGTTTTTACTCTAAACTCCAAACAAACGTACCATACAAATCACTGCAGTTTCCATTTAAAATGAACACTATAGTCAGTAAAACACTTTTATTCCCTTTCACACAAGATTATGTTTGACTGAACGATTTCCTTCATGTTCTCATGTATTATGTAATGCTCGGTATTTTTATGTGACGTGGTAGAAGAATATCTATGACGAGATTTCCACTCACTGCATTCTTTTCCTCCTGATTATTTAATTTTTTTCTTTGTAATCTACAGTATGAAAAAAAGACAACATATATCGCACATTTGTGGTCTACTCTTCTGATTTCATTTACAATATATCCCATGAATGATCCAAGAATCTGTCGTTTTTCTCCCCAAATCTCTTTCCAGGTTTGTTTTCACACAGATTCTTATGTAATTGTCTCCCCGTTTTACTTCTAATCCCTATTAGCGGTGTTTACATGAATATTTCTAAGGCAGGTAGGCTAAATACAATATTTATTGACTGTCAAAATGACAGAAATCCCTTATATTATAACTCAATGTTCCAGTTAATGAACTTTACTGATTAAGGCAACATCTTACATAACACAGATTAACCTAGGACTACAGTGATATTTAACACATCCGTAATATTGCTGGTTATTCATGGTCTGTGATGTGATAGTGATTTGTTAATGCTTTTAAATGTCCTTTTAAATGTTCAACGGTTGAATAATTTCATTTTGAAAATGCTTATTGCGGTAAACAACAAGCAAACCTTTCACTGATTGTTTACAAGTTACTCCCATAAAGCGTCATGAGGTGTAGGAAAAACGTCGATACTTTGGAAGTGTCGCGAAACTTGCAAGAGGCAACGTAATATCTTTTTGCAGAAATGTCACCACAGTCACGTTTTTCCAATGAGCTTAGGAAAATGACCGCACTGTTGAAGCTTCCCATGGATTGATTCCCACTTTTTACCATCATATGTTGAAATTGTGTAGGCTATCTAAACTCTTTTTTAAGACTCATTACTCATTATTGAATGGCTTCTGTGAAAATGGTAGTTCTAAATGAAACTAAAATACGGTTTGTCTTTTTTTTTGCATTTAAATAGACAGTTCCTCCAGGGCCAATCAGCATTAGATAAATCACCTTTCTAATCGATGATTCCTAATTACTGGAATCAATATCAGTAAGGGTCAGCAAGGGTTGCATTAGATGAAAATAGTAGTGACCAAATGAATGTTTACAATAAATACTCACTATTTATGTCCCTAGAAATAGTCTTTAACCTATTGTTATTTGTTCTAGGGAAAAGGATTTCATTAAGGCTTTTCAGCTCTGAACAGTTAATGTGCCTTATTAGTGCTAGTCTATAAATCGGAATATCTGGAGCTCTCGCTGCGGTGGGCTTAACTCAAGGCTTCCCTGGACACCAGCTCTGCTTCACCTTCTCGGTTTCAATCCTCTCTGAATCAGCTTTCATGCAGTCGTGTGTACCAGATGCTCAGCAATGCCCTGTTCCGCTGTGAATCTGTTGCCTCCCATGGGAAGTCTGGCTGGTTGAAGTTTGGCCTCTGGGCCGCTCTGGCTTGTTAAAGGGAATATTGGTTTGATATGTTGCTCTGCGTGTTTGCATTTTCTCCTGCTTTATCTCTGAACGGCAGACCTGGTTTAAGTTGTAGAAGGAAGTAGAATGTTTTTGAAGATTCTCATGAGCTCCTTCTGAGGGTTCAAGTTCTGTTATAGTTCAAATTCTCAAATTCATGTTCAATTCGGTCATCATTTAATAACCTTCACGTTGTCTGAAACTTGATTTTCTCTCTCCTAGTCTTTTCCATGCAACCAAAGCAAATAGCGACCAGTGGTTGTCAAAGCAACTTTAAGTCTTCTGAAGCCATACTATAGTTTTTTTTGTGAGGAACAGAACTTGAAAGAACTTGTTTTTTTTGTAACACTTTACAATAAGGTTCATTAGTTAACACATTTGTTACTGTATTTACTAATCTTCGTTAACGTTAGTTAATGAAAATACAGTTGTTCATTGTTTATTCATGTTAGTTCACAGCGCATTAACTAATGTTAACAAGATTTTAATAATGTATTAGTAAATGTTGAAATTATGATGAAAAAAGATTAATTAATGCAGGATAAGTGCAGTTCATTATTAGTTATTGTTAACTCATGAAGTTAACTAATATTAACTAATGAACCTTATTGTAAAGTGTTACCTTTTTTTTTTTTTTTTTGCTAAAAATCTTCCCCTCCACTGTAGCTCCCAAATCTCATTTATGGTTCTGCTTATTTAAGAGAGGAATAATTGATGATGGGCCATTGAGTTATTAGAAAATAATGCACACAAGATATGGTAATGCGGCCATGACTCGAAGCGGAGGTTACCACACCTAAAGACGTTGTTCAGATGTTGTATTTCAAGACATTTGTCAGATTTTTGTCCTTAAAACACTCTTGTGTGTTGGACTAATTTCTCATTCATCTCATCCCACGCCTCCATCGCTAATTCCAAAACTTGGAATGAAGCCATTGATAGCAGATTAATGCAGTTATTAGCAAGAGAGGGATTAAGCATGTGTTCGTCTCTCAACAGTGTTCGGCAGCAGCGTTTTTATTAATAGCGAAACTGTAAGTTTAACTGCTTCAAGAACAGCGCCGTTATTACCTCGCTAGAGGGAAATGTCATGTAGCTTTTAAGTTGCTAAACTATTTTACTGATGAAACTGAAATCATTTGGTGAAGTGATATGGACATGTAATGCGCTCAAGACTTGGCATTTCCCTGAAAATTATTGCATGTTTGTCAGCCAATCAGATTCAAGCGTTCAACAGCCCCATACTATATATTGCGCTTGGTTATGTATGGAGCTTGAAATACAAAAAACCACCTCCACCCCAACAACCCGACAGACTGATTTTGACACTTCTGCGCTCACACCCTTCGGCCATAAGGCGCACGGATCTGACTTTGCTCGGGAGTGAGCCAGATGACAAAAAGATTTTATTTTCAATAAACAAAATAGATTTTTTTTTTGGGTTGAATATATTATCCAAATCTTAAGGTGAGATTTAACAATTTGATTTGTATGGCCAATTTTATAGTTTAGAATTTTGTGCATTTGAATTCTTGCTGTGACATTTGACCAAATTGAATTGTTAATACAGTAGATTTGTATTTTTAAACCATATTTTTGTTCAGATATTTTCAAAGGTGAAATTAGCTATAAATATTCAAGTTTTCTGTTGAAGAGCCCCACATTTGAAAATGGAAAAGCCAGAAATTCAGTTTGCACAGTATAGGACTGACATTTCTATTCTTTCTATTTGTAACAAGCTTGACTGTTATTAAAATGACTGCATGCGATTTTTTTTTTTCTGCTTGTTCTGGTCTTACAAGACTTCAGATGTTCCACACTAGATATGGCAGTGTCTATATAATCTTTTCCTCATTTTCATTCAAATATTCATTGTGGTATTCAGACCTTCTTTGTCAAGATTTATCATCATCTACAAGTTGTGACTGTGAAAATCCATTTGTTGTTCACAGCCTTCCTTTTTACATCTCACTGATTTACATAGCCTATCTCTAGTTACGTGCTGCATTCTTGCACACTGATGATTAACAGCTGCTACATGAATATGTAATATTTCACACATGTCTGTTTCTTGAGGGGAAATTAGAGCCTTAGTGGGAATAATGGTTTAATTATGTGTTGTGAGTCTGGGTCAATACCTGCGTGAGAGAAAATATTTGTTTGTTGGCTTTTGATTTTTACTGATGGGGCTGTTTTGTTGCTTTTGTGGTGTTTGGTGCCAAATCTTAAAAAAAAAAAAAAAATCTCTTTCAAAATGGAATCAACATCTTATATAAAGAAAACGTTGGATTTTTTTCAAGCTAGAAACACTCTGAGACTCCAATTTTAATATTAAATGACAAAAGCAGTGAATCTGCTGCATTATTTAAAGTGTAATGCAAAACGGCATCCTTGGTTTTTTATTGAGAGAGAATGAAGGGTGGCAGATAAGTAGCCTTTCGCTTGTTGTTGCTTGAAATTAGTTTTTTTGACAAATGGAAGTTTTTTTTGTTTTTTTTCCCCTGTTCCGGTCAGGAGGTTCTGCTGCCGAGGGAAAGGATGGCATCACAATAGATCGATAAAGCGAAGTGTATTCCACATGATGGAGTGCAGCAGGGCTCGAGCACAGCGGTGCATGTTGCATTTGTTGCTTGTGCACTTTCTACAACCTAGTGATTAATCGATCAACCCTGTTCTCTATAGCCTGATTACTGCCAGAGAACAGCGAGCATCAGAGAACTGCTCTTTTATTGTGAGGGAACAGATGGAGGGATGATTCACAATAAACATCTCGCTGGAGTCAGGAGTTCACTACCTGACAACATGACGAAGACATTCAAACACATCTGTGAGAGTGTGTTGATATAGTATGTGCATCTTTAAAGCACCTAGATAGAGAAAAAGGTTAAGGAATCTAGTGGGCTGCTCCTCTAGACGGCATTTTAAAAGGCATATATGAAGATATTTTGTCCATACAAATAAAGTCAGAGCATGGGCTTCAAAACAACATTGGTCCACATTGACTTCCACTGTATGGAACACAAAACGTACATTTTTGTATGTTTAGAAAGGTGCTGAAATTGCAATTGACAATTGAATACAACAGGTTCAAAACATTAATGCCACGATTTTAATATTAATACATGGGAATTCATTCACATTCACACTTGGATGTGTAAATGATTTACTTTTTGTTGCTGTTAATACGCAAGTATTTTTACGTTTTAGTGCTATAAATACGTCAATATTGTACGTTTTTGTGTGTATGAAAACGTAAGTAAATGTATGTGTGGTAGAACCACACTTTACGTAAAAATATACACGTATTCTCATGAGATCACATTGAAAAAACAGACATTTTTCAAAATATGTTATTTTGTGCTTCACCGAAGAAAGAAAGTCATACAGGTTTGGAATGACATGAGGGTGAGTAAAAAGTGGCAATATTTTAAGACATCATCACCATGTGTGAGTAAAAGTGTTCATTTTGTTTCTGTGAATCTGTTCAAACTGTTTCAATAAATCAATTCAAAGCTTTCATTCAAAGATTTACGAAGAAATGACCAAATTAATAAACAGCACAACTGTTTTCAACATTGATGAAAGTAAGAAATGTTTCTTGAGCACCAAATCGGTATATTATAATGATTTCTGAAAGATCATGTGACACTGAAGACTGGAGTAAAGATGCTGAAAATTCAGCTTCCCCATTAAAGAAATGAGTTACATTTTAAAATGTTAAAATAGAAAATAGTGGTTTTAAATTGTGACATTATTTAACAATATTACCATCTTTATGTGTTATATAAATTCAGCCTTCATGAGTATCAAACTTTTTTCAAACACATTAAAAAATAATGTTACAGACCCCAAACTTTTGAACAGAAGTATATTAGAACAATACAGTAAATTTTGCTCATATAATTATTAGTTCATCTGACTAAAAATTTCCCACCATTTCAGAGCAGATATACCAAAAGGCTGAAGTGATATTTTTACCAATATCATTCAACACATGACTAATAGTATTTTTATGATATAATTAGATAATATTTGGCATATGCGTAGGGGTGAATTCAGGTTAATTGAGAAACTTTTTTCCAGTTTTCCAGTGTCCCAATAACCTGAACTCACCCCATTTATTGTAAAATGTGTCTTTCTGACTCTTTTTTCCCCTTGCTTCTGTTGCCCTTGGCTTTGCTCAATAGGAGGTTCTTGTAAAGCTGCTTTGAAACAATATGTGTTGTGAAAAGTGCTATAAAAATAAAACTGACTTGACTTGACAATATCGCCCTGCCTGCCTACCTAGATAACATTTCAGCTACCGTACGCACTAAAGCAACATTATATTATGCTGTGTTCTGCCTTACAAGACTGTTTTGAGCACATTTTAAAGACTGACAGCAATTTTCAACAACAAAGACAGAGTTAGTATAGTAACAACCAACAGTTCAGCAACTGACCGTCAGTGTTAATGTCCATTTCACAGGGCTTAAGATTGAAGAGACAGAGGAATAAAACCTGAAAGGGAGAGAGAAAGTGATGAAAATATCACTGCGCCGTACGCAGATCTGACCAGAAGAGTCCGTGCTTTAATGACACTGCGTTTCTATGGCTCATGACACACTGTGAATGTCATCAGTTTTCCTCTTCCTCACTCCTCACAGAAACACACACCCCACGCTTATGGAAAGACTTGCCATATAGCACAGTCGAGGGTGTGATTTTTCTTCCTGCTGCTATATGGACACGCCACTTTGTCTCTCGTTCCCTTTATTAAAATTGAGCACAAAATTACCACCAATTAGTGTTGCTGTGACAACAACGAGCTCATTTTCTCTTCACTCCCAAGCCTGTTGCTGCAATATTTGGCTCTCAAAATGAAATTGTCTTTAAAAAAGTTACATATTATGCACTTAAATATTTTTAAAAATGGTGTAACATCTTTTTTTGTACACTACCTTTTAAATGTTTGGGGTCGGTGATAATAATATTTAACAATAATATTTTTTTTTAAAGATGTTTATGCGCTCATGGCTGCATTCATTTGATCAAAAATATAGTAAAACATATTTGAAATATTATAACAATTTAAAATAACTTTTTTTCTATTTTAATATATTTTAAAATGTGATGCAAAGCTGAATTTTCAGCATCATTACTCCAGTCTTCAGTGTCACATGATCCTTCAGAAATCATTCTAATATACTGATTTGGTGCTTAAGTAATATTTCTTATTATTATTAATGTTGAAAACAGTTGCACTGCTTAATATTTATCTGTAAACTGTGATGCATTTTTTTCAGGACTCAGGGGCATTTATTTTATATGTATAGCTTATAATGTATCCTATCTGAAAAGAAGTATTCATTTATTTAAAAAAAAATAAATAAAAAATGTACTTACTATCCCAAACTTTTGAACAGTAGGGTATTTTATATGTTGTAATAATAAAAACTTAATAAATTCCTGTAGGCCAATACAATGGTTTGCTATATTAGATGTTACTTTTTGTTGTTTTGTGAATTGTTTTTTTTCTAAAATATCTTAGACACTATTTAACATTTTACATTTCAAAACAGGCATTCTTCTCAAAAAAACACCAAGTTCCCACTGAGACAACTTGCCCCATCCAGTGTGACAGTAAGACTGACTTTACTGGGGGCATGTTGTCACAAAAGGTCAATGTACGTGAAATGAACTGCTTCATATTTTCTTAGGCAATACCTGTGGAAATGGTAAAGGTATGCAAGTTAAGGTATTTTAAGACCTTAACTGGACTAAAATAACTTCATGCAGATATATATACTATGTATATAGTGTGTATTTTATTTTCAGGAGATCACACCATGCATATTTAATTTTCAACATCACACCCAGGGAAAGAGAAAAAAGATAAAAAGGGGGTATTTTTATATGTGTTTGTTTAACAATGTGACTCAGAGACAAAAGAAAATGAGTGTGAGAGAGAACTGGACCCTGCAGAGACTTCACACACACAGCTGACAATATAAAGTTTTCAGCAGCGCTCCACGAATCAACCATAAACCGCTCCACTTTTGCATAATTTACCCTACAATGATTCTGATATCTCAAATGAAAATGGGTATGTACTATCTTATGATATGAGCCCTTCGCTTGTGCAGACCCCCCACCTCAGAAAGCCTGAGGCTCAAAATATCCCATTTGATTTTTTCAGACACATCAGATAAAATCCTGCTGCCAGCTGCAAGGGAAATAGATAGTGTCATAAATAAGCGTGAACTGATCTTTCTCTCTCTAACCAAGCAATTTAAGGCAACAGTGTGGGACTAATTGTTTTTACTTTAGCAGCATTAGGAACCGCACTGATAAAACTGAAGTACAACACAGCAATTAAAGGTCAAAATCATGCTGTCGATGCAGCAGGAGTTAAGATCAGAGAGTGTGTCAGATATGATATCTTTCATTTTTAATAAAATGTCAGTAATGACTGTCACTACAGGCATCTTTGCAGAATAACCAAGATTCTTTTGCAATACTTTTGTTTTAAATTTATTTTCATGCATGTTCCCGATTTATTGGCATGTTATTGAATATGGCAGTGTTAAATATATTTGGTCTTAGCAGACTAGATCTGCAACGCTGCTGCTGTTGATTATTGCTGCTGCTGCAGAGCAAGTATAGATACACAGACGCACTGCTGTGAGCATGTACGATATGCTAAATAGACATGCATAAATCCCGTAGCAGATCTAGGCAGGTGGAGCTGGGGAGGGAGAGGGTTTCAGAGGAAGTATGAAAAAAATGAACCAGACTATTTAAATGTGGAGCAAGCAATCTCATTGGCTACAGGATCAGCAGAAGCCAACCAGCTTGATAATGACTGATATGGAATTTGTTTGATTTGTCAACAAAAAAGAATGATGATAACAAGACAGTCAATGATTATTTTGTTTTATTCTAAACTAAAAAAAAAAAACAGAGCAAGTCTGGTTCACTAAACTCAGTGAAGCAGTTTGGTTTCCTAAGAAAATATCTGTCATGTTCAGCTTTTTAAAGAATATTCATTGTCGCAACAGTTTTTTTAAAATATATATATCAGGGCTCCAGACTAACTTTTCCACTGGTTGCACTGGTGCTACCAACTTTCTCAGTTGTTTTAATCAATGTATGATGAATGGTCGTCTTAATGGTAAATATATTAAATCACAGTGGCTGATGGCTGATATAAATCTGATATATGTATAATTTATATTTATTTTAATTCATAATTAATAAATTAGAAATATGAAAAGTATGAAAATTAAATGAATATATATAAAGCCATAATATATATATTATAATATAATATATATATTTATATTATATTTATTTATATAATATATATATTTATATATATATTTCGATCACGTTTCAAGTGAAGCTGAACTGAAGTCCGAATTAATTTCACACGGACAGACTTTGTGTTGAAGGTAAATGAGAAAATATTAGCCATTAGTTTGCCTTTCTGTAACTAATAATATAAAAGCAAACACAATACTTTCCCACATACAGTTTACTTTCTTTCTTTGTTGTGGTTGGTCAGACAAAATAAACCCAAAATTTTCAGTCCATTCACATTTGAGTCATCTATTTTGCTATTTTGTCAGTTTTTGAGTCGCTGACAGACTAACTGTGCGTCCACTGGTGCGGAGCGCGAGCGTTTTCAACACACAGCGGTTACACAACGTAAGCAATGATGCTGCGTTTGAATTTTCGCGACAGAGACGTGCTTATATACATTATCTAGACAACACTTTTTGACATTTGCGCAGGCCAAACATTTTTCTCTCGTGGCCTATTGAGGAACTCTGGTCTAAGCCATTGCTGTTGAAGTAACTTAATGCCTTTCTACCTGTGCGCTCATCATCAGTTGTGTCTGTATGCATGGCTCGTCCTTTCCACCAGAACCCTTGACCTCCAATCTTTGTTTTAAAGTATTCAGCTATTGACCTTTTCATTTTTATATGGCTTAATTCCTAAATTTGCTGATTTCCTAATTGGCGCGTTTCATCATCATTGAGCAATGCCCGTATACGTTCGCTCTCTAGGGTTAATAAATAGAACTGCATGTGTCTTGCGGAAGAACATTGTAGCCGGAACTACTTCTCTCTGTCTATGACGAGTCACGCAGGTACTGTGATACTCCGCAGCGCAGCCGAGCCCAGTCTGAAATAGTCCGAATATAAACACTTATTATAGGCGCACCGTAGTGATTCAGGATAAGACACAAGCACGGTTTGGAAAATGGATTCATGATGTACTTGTTTATTTTGAAAACAAAACGGTTACGGACGGCAGCAGCTGCTGATGCGTTGTTCAATTACACACGCGCGAATAACATGATCATGCACTCGCACAAATGCGACCACATAAAATTTTAACTGGCACATTGCCAAAAAAAGGTCGCATATGCGACTATTTTACTCGCAGTCTGGAACCCTGTATATATATATTTTTTACAGGTAAAATGACAATTCTGTCGTCATTCACTCAGCTTCCTCTTGTGTGGTCAAATCTTTCAAACTTTATGAGGTTATGTCAAAATGTCCACAATCATGTTGTTGTACTAAATGCGGTCAAGTAACAGCCATAAGTTCACTGTAAAAATTATTGTTGCAATTAGCTATCACAAATTTTTTTATTAGAATAGCCTTCCCAGATTTAACTTGTTGAGTTAACTCAAATATCCAAGTTTTCACTTAATACTTTACATTTCAAGTTGACTGAACTTAAAATTATAAGGCAGCACAAACACTTACTTTTTTGTAGTTGAAACTATTTTTTTTATTTTTTATAATTCTTTAGATTATTAAAAATGGTTCTAGTAAGAGCTGTTCTTTGGAGAACCAAGTAGAAGAACCTTTTTTTTTCTTAGTGTAAAGATCATTTTAATAATCTGAAGAATCATTTTCCACTATAAAAATATTGAAATGGAACATAAGAGTGAAACTATACAGACATTTAAAAATAATAATAATAAAATGACAAAACACACAACAACATTACTAAAATGTTAACTAAAATGAAAATGAAAACAGAAACTATAAAAGTAAAATCTAATTCAAAATATTAACAAAAACTATAACAGTATATCAATGATACTAAAATAACACTGGTTCAAGTTTTACTTCTGCTTCACTGAAACTATTTTCTATTATGGCCATAGGGCACATCACAGCCTATGTATAGTGAGAGGCAAAGGATTACTGAACTGAAAAGATCTGTGTGTCCATCTTAGTTTCCAAGTCACTCTGTTCTCTTCTTGTTCCATTTGTCCTTTTTCTGATGCACATTTAGCTTTCAGTGGCATTTGTTGCCTTCTCTAATGCGTTTAGCTGAAGGCGAGTTACAGTAGTATCCTGCTGAGTGAATTGACTTCACAGTGTGTCAGACGCTGCCGCTCAAAGTCTCTCCCACTGATCGCCTGCCCGCTTTGGCCCCTGCTCCCCTACACGATGTGGGAGGCTGGACTGTATGTTCTCTTGGCCCCGAGGCCAATTCTGCCAGAATATGTATTTCTAAAAACATTTCACCCCGTGCATGAGAATAAAAGACAAATCTTTTCATTTGCTTGAATGTATAAAATCTTGTGTATAAAAGAATCTTAAAAAAGAAAAAGGAATCTTTAATGGATGTAGCCTATTGTGTGAAACACATTTAAGAAATCTGAACTAAAGTGTATTATCAAGGTCACTTGGAAAGAGGTCACTTTGCATGCTTTTGGGAAAGAAATAGAAATTTACTGTAAAAAATAAAAAATGCTTCAAAGTTGTAAATAAAGATTACATTACAGAGTGCATTTGACAAGAAAATGCTATTTCAGGCGTTCTACTTCAAAATGTCATGTTTAATTCAATGTAGCTTCCCATATCATTGTAATAATTATTGAAATTTACAAGCAATTACTGAGTGAAACTTGTTTCTTTTTCTTTTTTCATTTTTTTTTTTCTTTTTTTGGAAAAACTGCCCAAAAGCTAAAGCTAGGGTATAGGCAATGCTTTTCATGAACACTTTTTGTTACACTGGTTGAAACTCTCTTTACATTTTGATAGCAATCAATAAGAGAAGTGGTCTGAATATTAAAAAATATAAATACTTCTATAAATGTCTTCTTTGGAAGTCTCTGGACCAAAAATAAACTACACACTGATCACTCTTAAAATCTTAAAATTCCATGAAGAACATTTAACATCCATGGAACCTTTCAGTTCCACAAAAGGTTCTTTATAGAGGAGAAAGTGCTTTAGATTATTAAAATCTTCTTCACACTAAGAAAAAAAATGGTTCTTTTAAGAACTATTTACTGAAAGGTTCTTTGGGAAACCGAAAATGGTTCTGGCATTGCTGTAAAATCCCCCTTTTGGAACCTTTAATTTTAAGAGTATTTCCGGCAACATCTTGGAATTTATAGGGAACACAGGCTGCGCAAATATAACTAAGCAAATATTTAATAGCTACAATAGCAATTTCTTGCAATTAATGACATCAAAAGTGGAAAATGTTGTTGAAAAACGTACATTCACTCACTTACTACCAAACACAACTGTCAGACGCTTTATATTTTACTTAAACTGTCACGGAATGGAAACTGAAAGCACAGTATTGTTGTGGGATATCAAACGTAGCGAAGGACACTATGCTGGAAGCTAAGCTGACATTGGATTTGGACGTGCTTTGATGCCTTCTGCCCTTGGAATGCGTCCTCTGAAGGCAGCATTTTTAAGTTGCAGTCATAGTGAGCATCAGTGCTCCCTGTTTTCGCAATACAGTGTGGGACTTTTTTGGAGCAATAAACGTTTCAGTACACTGAAAGGATTCTGAGATTGAGACAGCCCTTTAAATGTGCGACTCCTTGATCAGTACCCAGACTATGGAACTATGGAGCTGATTAAGATGTACCAGACGGTCACCGTGCATCACAAACAAACAGCAGCTAAGTTTTACAGTTCCTCCTGAACCAAAACATCCAGCTTATGCTGAGTTCACACCAAGTCATAATGACCATAATTAAACTGCCTTCGGAAAAATAATCGTAAATCCGAGTATCCTCTAGGACATGAACGCCCTCTCGAGTTGTATTTACCACAGGGAATAATTTAGAGCTCTTGAACTGCATGCCATAAAATTGAAACATGGCGGATGGGCAGTGATTTCTGCTGTGAACGGTATTCTTTATTCGTTTTTTCCCCCCACAACAGCTACATCGCCTTGTCTTGTCTTTAAGTAGAGCATATTTACATACATAAATAATCATTTGAAGCGTATGGTATGTTTTATACTCAAAATAGCCTGCATTTGACCGAAATTCCAGAATTGTTAGCAAGCTGACTATAGCACTTTGAATATGTATATGGTTGTGAATGGTTATGAATGGGACGCTAAATATCATTTTGTCTTTAATAAGATTTACCCAAAAAATAGGCAAGAAATTGTTGCCTGTCCACCATGAGTCAGACAACAAAACACTTGAATTACGACGAGCTTCTAATCACAAATTCAGACATGTGAAAATTTCCGATAGCACAGTGTAAGAGATGGCAATCCATGATATTTTACTCGGAGCTGTTCGTGTTCTCCGACTCGGAAAGAATTGTGTGTTTCTGTGGCAACACTATCAACACCGAAATTAATCTGCTACAGACAGGTGGAAGTCAGAGCTCTATAAGCTGTTTATGTTCATTATTATTGTGCTGTTATATGCTTTGAGACATGGGGCAGTTTAGCAACGTCTCTCATGACGCTTTGCAGACTCTGTGTAAGTGTTTTGAGGTCATAACATTATTGTGCCATGTGAAAACAAGTCTTTATTTATTCATAATCTGGCTCTGTAATCACAATTGTGTACGATTAAAAGTCCTCTGCAGTGATATGTACGTATTGGTATGTATTTTGCGTTTAGCAAAAATTATGTTTTTGAAATGTTGACAGTTTTTCCAATGAGCCTGTGTTGTTACAATTCAAACTATTTGAATTTGCAGTCTATTTTACATTTATTATATCTTCATTTAATTCCATCGTGCATCTCAAGCATGCAAAATGACCTTAGAGCGATTCCTAAATCACATATATTCCACTTTGGAGGGTGATTAAAAAAAAAAGTTATAACTAGAATAAAAAGACTGCTAGCTACAAGATATGTTTGGAAACTGTGCCAGTAAGGGTGTTACAGAACAGACTGATGGCTCTCCAGACCTTTGCAAATGCCACGTTTATGATTATATTTTTTTTAAATCCTGTTATATTCAGAGATAAAATAGGAACTGTGCCTATAAAATGTGCTGAAACTTTAAATTTCTTGGCTGCAGAAGCTACATTGAATTAAAAATTTTCATGATTTTATCATGAAAATCATGTACACCTTTATGTGCTACAGTATGTTGTTGTGAACTAATCTTATGCTACATCTAATGTATTCAAGAGTAAAATGCAACATATGTTGGGCTAATTAATATGATAAAATACTAATTCATCAGTCTTTTAATTAGGGCCCGAGCACAAATCATGCGAGGACCCTCTTGGAATTCCTCTGTTTATTAACTTTTCAATTTGTAAATATTCGATTTCGCACGGTAAATATCATATGTGGCTGTCGATCTGAAATCATGAGACATCAAATGGAGACCTAACACAGCACCAAAACTGCTTATTATATAAAAATGAACAAAAATAACCTTAACATCAAACAGTAAAAAGGATTAATGTTATCATAAACTGCACAAGCCCAAACATATGCATAATTATATATACACACCCTATAGGGTCCTCAATTGCTTTGCAAAGTATTCCAACATTTTTTGCAGTTTTGTTGATATATTTGGCATCTGTTTAATTTGAATAACTTCTCTTAGTTGACAGATGAATTTCTGATTGGACCCGTAACCTTTGCCATCAACAGCAAAAGCTTTATGAAGCATTTTCTCCTCCTTTGTAAGAGTTGATGAGTCTATTTATTTTGCTATCCCAACTGCATGATAATATAGTTAATTGCATTTTATTATTTGCATCAAACATGATTTTTGCCCTGCTGTCCGTGACCCTATGTCGAAATGAAAGCTTGTATAGATGTTATTTAAAATGATTTTTGGGATTTTCCAAATGATTATTGAGGATTATATCTCTCCAAGCTGATGGACAGAAATGTATTGGAGACACACTGCAGATGCAGTCATCAAGATAATTGGCAGCTGTGAGTGAACATTAACAGAACAAGAAGCTGTTTGAATTTTGCTCAATCTGATTCGTTTCTGACTTATATCTGGAGATGGCAAGTGGTTGCAATTTTGATGATATATCATTTTCTTTTTGTTTATCCACCAAACCCACTCTGGATGATTAAACCAAGCAAACATACAGAGTGTTAGTTTAAATGGTTGTCATTCATAGGGAGGCGTGGAGGGTGTTTTACCTGTCGCGTTCCATTCTAAGTGCCCAGCGTTACGGCAGCATGAAGACACTTTAATAACAGTCTGACGTTTGAAGAAAATGGTTATTTAAAGACCTTTCTAAAGGACAAGAGAGATTCAATTTGAATGGTTCAGCATGACAGAACTGCAGTCAGTGCATATGGATACATGACGATGCATTCATATAGATGAAAATTAGAAAAGAGAGCGCATCTCCTGTGTAATCAAACATAAATAAGCTGCTTCTGTTTCTCTCTGTCTGTTATTTTCTGTGACAGTGTTTTACCAAGTAAGATAGCATTCTAAGCCGCATAATAATCTTGGCCATGACAGTCAAATAAACAAGCTGAGATTCAAAATTAGACTTTTTTTTGTTATGGAAATATGGCCATTGAATTTTAAAAGGACAATTCAGACAAAAATGAAAATTCTGTCGTCACTCTCCAAACTCATATCTTCTATGAAAGAAAGACATATTTTCTCATTTTGAAATACTGAAACAAGTGGCTGATATATTAATCATTCACATTTTTACATTAATTCACATTATGTTTTACCAAAGTCATGCCTGTTTTTTTTTTCTTTTTCCTCTTCTATTTTTTTTTTTGAAAGGACACTTAGTCCGTAAAAATAGGGCACAATGTACTCCGTTAAAGGGTTAGTTCACCCGAAAGATTATCCCATAATTCACTCACCCTCAAGCCATCCCAGGTGGCTCTTCCAAGATTTATAATGGAAGTGAATGGGGGGCCTGGTTTTGAAAGGTGAAAAAAATGCATCCACTCATCATAAAAGTAATCCATATGGCTCCAGCGGGTTAATAAATGCCTTCTGAAGCAAAGCAATGCATTTTTGTAAGAAAAATATCAATTTTTATAACTTTACAGACTATAATCACTAGCTTCTGATAATGTCTGTCAGCACGGTCATAATAGAGTCGAGTTCTCGTATATGACGTACGACGTAGGTGTAGCGTAAGCCTCTCGCGGTTCAAAAAATTAGGGCTAGGCAACAAACTCAAGCTCCTCCGACATTTATCTTTAAAAATCTCGTTTTAGACTTCTAATTCCTGACCGGGTGTCATGAATCCAGTCCATCATTTTACATCCACTCACCACCAGAGGTCACTCGCTCACATTATGGATTCCATACACTACACTACAATTCCCATAAGCCACTCACCCAATCACTAATCACCCTGCCAGCTGTATCACATTACCTTATCCAATTACATTCATATCTCTCCACTATAAAAGCACCACTCACCCACTTCCTCCTTGCGAAGTATTGTTGATTCCTGTGTCACAATTCCGAGCGTTATACCCGTGTCTTATTTGCCTGTTCCCTGATCCTGCCTGTCCCTGGTTTATCCGACGTTTGTCTGCCTGCCTCCGACCGTCCGCCTGTGTACTTACTACGAGTCTGTCTGTTCCCTGCTATTTCTGTTTGCTACTGAGTTGACCCATGCCTGTCTGACCATGTTTTCTAATAAAAGCTGCATTTGGATTCTACTCGCTGACTCCTCATCATTACACCGGGTTTTTTATTTTTGTTGCTCTACCATCTGCGTTTATGTTCACCATTCCACTGTGATCGGCTCATGTACGGAAGCCATTGAGTTTATAAAGTTTTAAATATTCATATTTTTCGTATAAGAATGCATCACTTTACTTCAGAAGGCCTTTATTAACTCCTTGGAGCCATTTGATGGATGGATGGATGTGCTTTTTTTGGGCTTCAAAATCTTGGTTAATATTTTTTCCCATTTTAAAGCTTGTAAGAGCCAGAATATTTTTTAATATAACTCCGATTGTGTTTGACTGAAAGAAGAAAGTCATATATACCTAGGATGGCTAAATTATTGATCAATCATGGGATAATTTTAATTTTTGGGTGAATCATTCCTTTAATATTGAGATATTTTCTGCTGATTTTTCACAGATGGTATTTTGAATTACACGTTGCATATTAGGATTAAAATTACCAGTACCTTTTCCATTTTTGTACTGATTTTTTGTTGATCCTAAGAAGTTATTTTTTTCTGTCATCCCTTTAATGGATTATATGAACACACCTTTCTTTGTACATTAAATTGATCTGTCAGTGCTCTCCAATGCTTTCTGTTCCTCAAAGAACTCGGCTACCTCATGATGTAATTGAGTAGGACATGACCACGTTCCTCCCGCACTAAAATCAATGACATGATCAGGACAGAGGTTGATAGAAAGCCAGCCGGTTTTGTTTACTTGTTTAATTGGGAATAAAAATCGTTATTTCCTCTTCGCTTACCAAGCAAGTTTGAAAGAACCGTCTAATAGAATAAAAGGTGACCTCTGTGTGTGCAAGGAACGAATTCTGAAAAAATCAAGTAATGCAGTTCATGTACAGACTACAGCTACCAATTCAAATAAACCTAGAATAGATTCTCAGACCAACTTTGAACTACAGTGGAGATCAAAATTAGAGAACAACCAATTTACTAAATTACGAGGTCACTGCTTAGTCCTAATTGAAATTAACAGTATTTGAGTAAGTGTATTTAGTTTGCGTCTGTCTTTTTGGCTACTTTGTAGTTTTACTGAGTATCAAAGATATTATCAGAATCAGAAAGAGATTTATAAGTATGCTTACATGGAATTTGTCTTGTTGACAGAAACTTCCACCGTATAGACAGAATGACAGTGACAATTACAGATAATAAAAACACAATAAAATAGAATAAGGGAATTAAAAAAAAATTATAAATGCAAAAAAAGCCGTATTCAACTTACGAAGAAAGTGTAATGCCTCTCGCAGTTCAAAACACTTACGCTACGTCAGTTACGCTTTTTCGTACACTGAATATGGAAGGCAGTCGGGCCGAAGCTAGATATTTTAGTTTTTTAACTTGTTAAATATGGATAGTTTTCTTAAACAAACGCATCTCTTTGCTTCAGAAGGTCTTTATTAGTACATTTATGATTTTTTTGAGCTTCAAACTCGTTGGCCCCGTTCACAATCATTATAAAGCTTGGACATATCAGGATATTTGTTAATATAACTCTGATTGTGTTCATAAGAAAGAAGAGTTTTGAACTACATTAGCCATCATGTTTACAAGGCACACTCCTATTACTCCTGATTTCTCTTAACATGAGGACAGTAAAGGCCAATAAAAGTTATTTATTTGTGTAAATTGTAAATTTAAAAGTAATGCATTACTTTACTCATTACTTGAACAAACTAATCTGATTACATAACTTGCGTTACTTGTAATGCGTTACCTCCAACATTGATCACTGGTGTAGATGTAGACAGGCATATGCAGCATACAGTTGCTGTCTTGCTTGTCATTGAAGCCTGTCCAGTCGGTGAATAGCTTATGTGTACCACTGTATTTTTATAGCCAGGAGCTTTTGGTGCTTTTAGAAGCGACTATGAAGTGAACCTTGAGGACATACCTCTGCCCGACTTATTGATGCCATCGTAACAGAATTAAAAAGACACACATACACCTCAGGGGTGTGTATGATTGAAATAGTTTGTGCTAGTCTTAAATGACAGCTATACCTTCAGGGACCCAGAAGAAAGCTTCAAGGACAATTCATCCTCTAATTACATCCCTGAGATCTGAAATTATCAAATGGACAAATATTGATTCAGTGGAAATGAAGCAATATGTGCTGATACTGAGACAAGTGACCACTTATAGGGAATAAAATGATATTTTTATTTGTTTTTTCGCTCTGTTATGGTTGAGTATATAATTTAGTTTTATTTCCTAAACCAATTTTTTATAAAAATAAGTACAGGTCATTTTTTTTCCTTCTTAAAAAAGGTAATATTTTGCATCAAGAAAATAAAGCCTGTTTTTCTATAATTTGTGACATTATTCTCAGGACAATTACAAGCACATTTTACATTACCGTAATTACTGACACGCTTACATTACCATAATTGCAGTTACATAAACCTCAGTAGACCTACTACAGTAATAAGAGTAGAGATTTTGGAGGGAAATAGTGGATAATTGTCATGAAAATAACATGTTAAAGGTCTGAAAAGTGCTTTATAAATACATTTTTTAAGGTGAAGCGTGTAATTTTAAAACCACTATAGTCACCGAATGAAATTGCAAAAAATAATTTATAATAATAAGAAAAATAACCCATTACCTTTAAGAAAGTACTTTTTTTTTAAATTTATTTTGAATTTGGTGCGAAAGACAAGCCAAGCATGTTCTCGCTTTATGAAATTCACCCAAAATGGGTCATATGATTTATATTAAAGTCATATATTCTATAACATGAGGTTTATTGAAACTTCTGTAAGAAAACTGACCTTCTTATTCTGTTTATAAATCTCTGGCTGAGATTACCTTTATTTACCTCCTGCATTCATCCTGCTATCTTTGTGTTAAACAAGGCCAAGTGTGAGAGCAAGGGGAGAGCCGACTGTCACGGGGCCGTCTCGTAAATGTGACACATCCCTGATTCATATCTGTTCATGTCAGCTTCCAGAACATTCAGCAGAAAGGACTTTCGATGTTACGATGCAGGCGAATACATGTGTGTGTCGATCGCTTCAAGGCAAAGAGCAGAGATGAAAAAAAAGTGAAGACAGTGAGAAAGAAAACCGTCTGCTAGGTCATGTGGTGACCTCACTGTGAGCAATGACTAAAGGCAGGAGAGAGCTGAGAGTAAAAGAAAATCTTTTGTATATATAAATCGGTGCAGTATGCTTCCCCTGAAATAGTTGTTTTTTTGCAATTGTGTGATATTGCTTTTATACAACAGTCCAATATACACAAAGATAATACTGAGTAACCCACAATTTAGACACAATAAAGTTCCTTTCTCTATTTTTACAGGTGTCAGCGAATCAGCTTTTGAACGAATCGTTTGAATAAATGATTCAATGACTCATTCATAAAGGCAGTGTGCTTCTCAATTGAACGGCTACATCCTAGTAAGGCTACATATCGCGGCTGCCACGTCATCAAGCTCTGTCAAAGGCGGTCTCAATTTAACTTTAAAGGCAGCCTTTGTTTCGCATCCTTTATTCTGCCTGTTTTCAAGGATACATCAAGCGTATCCTTCGCGTCCTCCAGTCACCCACAAACCTTTGGACACATTCCAATTCACGAAAAAGAATTGGCATAAAATTAATCAACACTAAGCTTGTCCGATATATACTCTGCATATATATATATAAAACATCTGGAATGTACGACGCTCAAAGTTCAATGCAAAGGGAGAAATGTTCTTTTAAAGAATTCTCTGTTTAAGGACTACAACAAACTGCTGGTAGGGACTACAACGAGCTTCTTCCATGACATCACTAACTCTAAAATTTATATAAACTCCGCCCCCGAAAACATGCAACAAAGGGGGTGAGGCCATGTTAAGCTGCTTTAGAGAAGAGGAAGAGTTGTTGTACTAAAATGTTGTTGCCATGCTGTCTTTTTACGTCAAAAACGAGGGTCAATTCAATGCTGCATTTGCACAAAAGATTAACATGACGGCACATGCTAGTCGATGAGTCAAATCAACTCCACAGCAACTACATAAATTTATCCAATAACCATTCAGAAATGTCCAGTTGCATTCTAAAAGTAGTAACTGTTTCCTGAGTCTCTCCATCTGTGTCCGACTCATTGGTTTGAACACTGTAAGGCTGAACACTGACGATCGTCATTTGAGATTCTCCAGCTTTGTTGTTGTTGAGCAACCGAAGCACGAGCTGTTAAAGCTCCGCCCTTTTTTGGAAAGCAGGCTGGGAGCAGCAGCTCATTTGCATTTAAAGGGACACACACAAAAACGGCATGTTTTTGTTCACACCCAAATTCGGGCAAATTTGACAAGCGATAATAAATTATCTGTGAGGGATTTTGAGCTGAAACTTCACAGACGTAGATTACATTACGTAGGGGCATTTAAACTTTAAACTTTTAACTTGGGTCTAAAACTTAAGCTTCTGTTTTATTAAATGCAGATACAAAATATTTCATATTCAAAATATATTCATATTCATTAAAATATTCTTTATTCTAATATGCTATCATTGCTGACAGTGTACAATCTCTCAGATGAAGGGAAGGAAAACCTCCTTATGTACATTTTTTGCTATTGCACATCTTTGACCTCACTATGGTGCCCTCAATCTGGAAAGAAATGAAGTTTTCAATTTCTCAAGAAGCCCTCAGGCTTTGTGCATTGCTGTGTCTGTTTTGCTCTCAACTGTTGTGGAAGATTACATTTTGATGTGCGTCTCTCTCTGTATTGAGGACGACTGACTGTCTCAGTCAAATTTGAACCCTTCATGTGGGTGCTTGAAATAGGCCAGAGTTTGATCATGGTTCTGCTAACTTCTCAGATATCTCTACATACAGCAATGCAGTTACATTCAGATTATGTTGCTCTGATATTTATGAGAATCTTCTAATGCTATAAGTGATTTTTCAGTTGAATGACACCAAAATTCAAAGCAGATATAAAATGACACTGGTCATGTTCGACTGAGCATATTTCCGATTTTAAAGTTCAGCTGTTCAGTGTGAAGATGTCGTTTACTAAAGAGTATTCCCCTTCCTTATGTGTATAAATGGACAGGAAACTTAGTAAAATAATACTTAAAGATTTAGTTCACCCAAAAAATGAAAATGATATCATTACTCACCCTCATGTTGTTCTACATTCGTAAGACCTTCGTTCATTTTCGGAACACAAATGAGGATATTTTTGATGGTAATTAACACTTTCAGATGTCCAGAGAGATACTAAAACATATTTAAAACAGTTCATGTGAGTACAATGGTTCAACCTTAATATTATAAAGCAACGAGAATACTTTTTGTGCGCAAAAAAAACGACTTTTCAACCGATTTCGAATCTTTATGAATCTTTTGATTTGAATCAATGGCTCACATATCAAACTGCCAAAGTCACGTGAATTATTGAAATTGTGAAACACTTATGATGTAACGAAGCCTCGTTTACTGAAATCACGTGACTTTGGCGCTCCGAACCACTGATTCGAAACAAAAGATTCGTAAAGTGTTTTGAAATTAGCCATCACTAGATATTGATGAAAAGTCGTTTTGGGTTTTTTTTTTCTCGGCGCATAAAAAGTATTCTCGTCGCTTTATAATATTAAGGTTGAACCACTGTACTTACATGACCTGTTTTAAATATGTTTTAATACCTTCTGGGCATCTGAAAGTGTTAATTGTGTTGCTGGCAATAGAGGCCTCGCTGAGCCATCGGATTTCATCTAAAATATCTTCATTTGTGTTCTGAAGATGAATGAAGGTCTTACGGGTGTAGAACGACATGAGGGTGAGTAATTATTGACAGAATTTTCATTTTTGGATGAACTAACCCTTTAAAATAACTGAGGGCAGCAGTGGTAATGGCAATAAATTGTCTTTTTATGTCATTGTGATAGACACTCAAGTTTCAACAAGACCAACGTATGTGGCACGATTCATGGACAAATGACTCTTTCCACTGTTTTTCTTTAGTACAAATATTCATCATGACCAGTGTCTAATTCCTAAATAAAAAAGTCATTTATTTTTTGGCAAAACAGAAACTGGAAACGAGTGTAGTCAGATTCCCCAATTAATGATGATTAGAGTCCGTTCTTTTGATGACTTGTTCAAAAAGACGAGTTGAATCAGTCTGACGAACCTTTCACTGAACTGATTCGTTCAGAGTGGTTACTGAATCAATACGTCTCATTACTGAACTCGAAGACAATTTATTATTATGTTTCAGTAATTTCCAAATCAAAATGAAGAAAGAGTGTCAGGATCATTAATAGCCTTTATCATGTCACATGTTATAATGTAAAAAATGACAGCATATTCATATAGGCCTCAGGATAGTCATAGCTAACTAAATCATTAGACACCCCCCCCCATAAAAAAAAAAACTAATGTAATGACAAAAACGTACTAAATCTGTAACTAATATTAAAATGAAAACAGAAATATATATATATATATATATATATATATATATATATATATATATATATATATATATATAGTATTTTAATGGTACTAAAATAACACAGACCTATTCCACTATAAAAAGCAAACTTGCTGTATGTTTCAGTGATTGTCTGTGGTAATCAATATCATTCCACATATGCAGTATATATATATACACTATGTTGCAAAAAACCCATGATATGTTTTTTTAAACTGAAGCTGAATGTGTCACTGTGGTTTGAACACAAAAACGGATGTCTTGACTTCAGACCGCTGCGCTTCATTTCTGATTCATCCTCATGCGACCGTGAAACATTGGGCCATACCACTCATCTCTCAGATGAATGGTAAGACAAGACATTTTCCCCCTGAAGTTTTAGGGGTCAGAGTTGTGATGCAAATAAGTGGAATGTCTTATTGATTTAAGTCTGGCTTTTCAAGGTAGACTGGCTTTGTTAGATTCGAAAGCAGGAATTCATTCATCACACATGTAATGGGCAACATCAGAGAAGGCTACTTCTTTTTCTCAGGTGTAGAGGCTGTCCTTCAGGGTGCGTGCGCATGACTTTGAGCGTGTCTGTCGTTTCCTAGCCCAGCTATCATTGTCATGAGTGTGTGTCAGAGTCCCTGCTGGTAATGGCTTTGTGTGGGTATAATAAAAGAACTTCTCATACCTGACTGCACTTCAGATGCTCAGCCGATATTTGTTCACATGTGAGTAATGCGAAATGCTGTTGCTTTGTACATGCAAAGTATAATTAAGGTGTCAAAGGGTGAAGGACAAAGTCATAATAAGCCATAAAATAACACTTCTCAGAATCAGTGGTGGAATTAATAGCACAGAATCAAACCTGACCTCAGCTCATGCACATAAATGATTATTTAAAACTCTTTATTGCACAAGCTTATGGATCCTTGACGTCATCTGTCAGCCAATGGACTCACATACTCACTCTATCTCTAGAATTTAAGCCTTACAGCATTCATTTTCTTTTTCTCTCTATCAGTGTCCAACTAGTTTTGAAAATGGTAAATTCTGGCCTTCAGCTATGGCACACAGCAGTGTATTTCTAAACAAAACCACACATAGCTGGCCTAGATTTCATTCACCTGAAGTATATAAACCTGAAAAATTCAATTCAAATAAATTTCTGAAGTGCTTTTCACAATAAATGTTATTCAAGAGCAGTTTTACAGTAAAGCACAAACACGCTGTTCAAAACTTTAGGGTGCATAAGATTTTTTGTTTTTGAAAGAAGTCTCTTGCACTCATAGTCACCAAGGCTACATTTATTTGATCAAAAATACAGTAATAATGAAATATAACAATTTAAAATAACCGTTTGCTATTTTAATATATTTTAATTTGTTATATTTGTTATTTATTTTATTTTTGAGACGACACGTATAGGCTATATCAACCCGATCTCATGGGTAATTCGTACTTTACGAAGTGTCTAATCCGTACAAATTCATTTGTTTTTTGCTAAATCGTATGTATTTGGTGGGAGTTGCTGGGGAATTCAGTTATGAATTACATTAAACGTCACATTCAGTTATGAATTACATTCAGCATATTAATCAAATAATAGCATATTTTCAATTCAAAACTGCAAAATTTCATAAAATTGTTAAGTAATTTACATCATTGGAAATTGCTGTTGGTTGCTGAATATTTCCATTATAAAACAGTAGATAGATTAAATGTTAAGCTAGGGCTTCACAAATTATCATGATTAAATTGCATGTGATTTGGCAAAGACTGCGTAATTTGGCAAATGCGCAGCTTGTCAGAGTTGTAAGATCAGTAGTAAATGCTTCTCCGTCTGAAAGCCAGAGGGCGCTCTTGCGCAGAAACTCAAAATATGCCCTGCAGCAGAAGATAACATGCGTCGTATCGCTATAGCTGGATAAACATAAGATTGAAACGCTTCGATTGATAAAACATGACTAATAAACACACGACTGCCTTATTCTGTGTAAGAAACCACATCATCTCACAGAAGGATGCTCAACTGTCATTATGAAGTGAGTTTGGAGTAAAAACATGTTATTAAATGTTGTCTTTTGTTGGACAAGATGTTAATAAATGTTTCTCATGTCTGGAAAGATGTTTGACGTGTGTTGCTTTATCAAATGTACATTATAAGCGACTCAAACTAGCAGTGCTTTCAGATGGATTAGCATTTGGAGCCGAACTTCATTGACAAGCTGTGCATAAAAAGAAAAATCGCAGCCTTTGCAAATTCAGAATGGTGTTTAAGTGATAATCGTGTTCAAGTTCAATGTAATTTTTTTGTATTGTGCGATAAATCGTGCAGCCCTGTGTTTAGGTACTTACTCGCGTACTCTTTCACTGCTAAAATTGGAATTGGCACTCCTCTTCAGGGTTGCCAGGTTCTCACTACAAAACCCGCCCAATTCACCCTTCGTAAACAGTTTGATTGACAGGCGATCTGACCAATCATAACCCCAAATCTGCCATTTTATCAGAGTCATTTATAGGAGTCAGGGGAGTTAGTAGATTAACATTGGTGAACTTGAACATGAAAAATTGTGCATACTCACATCTTGAAACAACATTCCTTCTGATGTTCATTCATGTTTATTTGATGCTATAAATGAACTAGTATGAAGAGATGATCGATTCACGAGCCGCTTGAAGGAGCTACAGCGATCTGTCACGACACATTAAAGAGACACTATACGCTATTTATTGTTCAAACTTCTTTAAAAAATTACAATATATTAACTCGATACCCACTTGATCACCATCACCGGAATTCTAAGCACCTGCACCTGTTCCTCATCACTAACACTCACCAAAAATACACACATCACAGCCAGTTCAGTGTCTGGTCTCGTCAATTCACGACTATACAGACTCACCTTATGGTATTTACCTGCTGTCCGTCCGTCCGTCCGTCTGTCTGTCCCGTCACGTCAGTCATCTCCTCTGCCAAGTTGATTCCGGTTCAGCATCTGTTCACTGGTCACCTATAACACAGAAAACTACAAGTTACCTTCACCGTTTATCCTAAGAGACTGTTTGCACTTACCCATCTCAGCCTGTGACTCCGTTTACCTATTGTCTGCGACTAAAGACTTTATACTTGCCATCTCTCCCTGTCTGTCTGACACCTGTATGTATGTCCTGATAGGTTTCACTGGCTTGATCCATTACATACTATTTCTTTGTCCCCTGAACCCATTTTTCTTTCCTATCTGAAAGTGCAGATTTGTCACTCAGCACCTAATAGCAGCTTCCGATACCACAGCAAAAACCTGTGCTTTTTAGGCAATGTTTTCTAGCAGATGCTTTGCATTTAATGCAGGTGCAAACAGACTTCTGTTTTAAAGATTCTGCAATTATGTATTTGTCAAGGCGAATCACCTCAGAAACAATACCGGGTGAGGAATATTACTTTCTACACCCTGCTGAATAAAATCAATCTGAATGTAATGCATAATGGCGAACAATTTAGGCTGTGTAATAGTGTTTCTGAAGACAACAGGCTTTTGCTGGTTTTCATTTATTTTAATAGTTTTACTTCTCAACATAATGCTCATTCGGACTGAATACTGATATGGATATGTCTTCATTTGTGAGATGTTTTGTGACTTAATGAGTAATTGCTACCACAGCAAAGTTACAAATCACTACAGAGGGCATCAAGTCATATTAATAACATAGTTGAAATTCACTCCTAGTTAAATGAAATTAGTATGTTCTGATGTGACTGTTAAATGTTAAATCACTTATTTGGTTCCATCTGAATGAATCTAACTCATGTGAAACAAATTGTTGTGCCTAAAGCTTTAGAGGCCAGTAATTTGATGCAGACACTAATAGAAGGCTGGGATTAATCTGCATAATTTTGCAATCAAATCATAAGATGAGCGTGTGTGTGTGATAGTGAGTATTGACAATCAAGGCTTCTCTTTGACATTCACTGCGTTACCGCTCATAAGTGGAGAATGTTATATACTCTACCTAGCAGCAACTGTTTGCCACACAAATAGCACTCCTCGGGTAAACCACGCACACACGAGTCTCTACTCACAATTCATCCCAATAGTCTTTTCCTCCAATAGGAAAGAAAAAAAAACACACAGAACTTTTTTATACCGTAGCAATGAGATCAAACAGAGAGAACATACAGATTTTTGTTGGAATCTACTGCTTCTCATTTTTTGAAAAAGTAAGATTTCAGTATGAACTAATTTCTCATCAAATTCTCTCTAGACTAACGTATTTGAGGAATGATATAGTCATTTAATTTTATAGCTCTGTATGCCACTGAGTGTCTAATTTGTGCCATTTTTATTTCTCCTGAGTAGACAAAGTTGATACTTACATGAAACATTAGTGAAAACTCAATTAAGTCTCCAATAAAAGCAACAGCAACAACAACAACAAAAAAATCAACTCGGTTGTTGTGTGTTATGACATAAATGGGCAAGAAAAGGGAACAAATTTGAACAGTATGCATCCATTGGTAAATTCATCTGTAATCTCTTTCAGTGGTATCCAACCAAAAGTCTAAAAAAAGACAATAGCTGGTTAGAATGAAAGCCTATATTGAAATATAACTGTATCCACCTCAGGGCAGGCCAGAGACGGGGAAACAGAAATACATTCGCTCTTGATTGTTCTGGTAATTAGAGGTCAGGGTCGATGATGCAATCATCTATCCCTATGGGAATGTTAGTCAGAGCGTTTGTATAATATGATATATAATTAAATAATACAAAAAATATTATAGAGAGAGGAAGCATTTTGGACTTCAGCTACTGGCCAGGACTGATCATGGATTCTGCATGGTGTTAAAGTTGACATGTTATGAAAATCTGACTTTTTTTGTGTTTAAGTACTATAATCGGGTCAACGGTGCATCTACTGACACAGGAAACGTAAAACATAGTAATTTTGTTTTGGCAAGCCTTTCTCTGCAAGCATGTGGAAAAATGAGTCGCTCAGATTTCGCCTCCCTTGTGATGTAGGGGATCTTATTATAATATTACCGCCCCTTAACAATGTAAGGCTGAACACAGTTACTCACAATCATCATTTTGGCTGAGTGAGATTCTCCAGCTTTGTTATTGATGAGCAACCGAAGCACGCGCTGTTGAAGCTTCGCCTTCTTCTGGAAAGGGGGCAGGGAGCAGCAGCTCATTTGCATTTAAAGGGACACAAAAACGTTGTGTTTTTGCTCACACTCAAATAGGTTCACACCTCAAATTTGACAAGCTATAATAAATTATCTGTGGGATATCTTTAGCTGAAACTTGCTGACACATTCTGGGGTCACAAGAGACTTATATTACATCTTGTGAAAAAGGGCATAATAGGTCATAAAGGCTTACAAAGAGAAGAAGTGATACGAATTGAATCTCTGAGTTGTCAAAAATTACAATGCATGATATGAGTGTAATCATAAATGTGTAAAAAACTTAAACCTAGCGTAAAAGGGTTACATTTTTAGACCCCGCATATCCGAGACTCCACGCAACTGTTGCTTCATTTTCAGATATTAAAGTTAGCATGTATTCCCCTCACGAAAAATTATTTCAGCAGATGGTGCACATCTAATTACATTTTATGATTTATGTGATCATTTGCAAAGCATCCTGGGAGAGAACACAGGGAGTACTGAATCAATAATTCTCATTCTGGAGTGAGAAATTAATACAAGTACTGACTCTCTCTCACATCTCTTCTGAGATAAATCTGTGCCACTCTCAAGACCAGGGGGAAATTCACCTCCTTTAATCATCATTTGTGCGCTTTCAGGAGTAAAACTGTAACAAATTAACCAATATTTATATAGGACAAAGTGAATGCTTTCTCACCTTGAGTTTCATCTGCAATCTGGCTTCACTTTGTCGAGTTCATTTTAATTCTTGATTACATTCAATCATTTCCTGTTTTTCAGAACCACTAATCAGGCGCGAGTTAAAAACTGCTGTTGGCAAATGAGACAGCTGTGAGTGAAATATATAATGAAAGTACTAACGAACTTGAGGATGTTTCATGTATTTATTTGTCCTGGACAAACAGCAACAATACCATTAAAGAGGTCTCACTGCATTTAAAAAATAATGGTTGGGTTTATAAAATAATTCTTAACATTTAATAATATTGTTAATTAATATGAATGATCAATAATCATATATTACCATAATATAATATTTCTAATATTTAAAATGATTAAAATATTACCATCCACCAAACTTTTTTTTTTTCTTAATTAGTTTTATTTGCAAACTTTAAAGTCCAACAATACTACAAAATTACAAGAACTTTAAAGGGATAGTTCACCCTAAAATGAAAATTAAGGCCCCAATCAGGTCTGATTTTAGAACAAAAAATCGGGGCCTAAGGGGCCGATCAGACATAACTTTTTTTTTTTTTTTTTTTTTTTTTTTTTTTATTGCTTTCTATTGGCAGTGAGCGTTTTGCTGCTTATGCGCCCTGGGCACCTCGCGTTTCCACGTTTTTTTCCCATTGTCCAATCGAATAAATGGAGAGGAGGGTCTTCTGTTGTGCTTATGAATGTTTACAGTTCTTTGGACACTGCAAAGATGGAGCCCTTTGCTTATACATTCTGCAAATATGACAGTTTAACAGCAAACAAAAGAGCGCTCGCGCTACGCTGACAGGACAGCTGATTCAGTGGTTGCCTAGCAACATAAAAAAAATGCAGCACACTGCTACTTTTTTCTAAAATTAACAAAAAAGGCTGTTTTTCAGACCTGAAAAATGCATTCTGTCTGATCGAGGCCAACGTCATCATTTGCTCACTCTGGTGTTGTTCTCATACCGTATGCCCTTCTTTCTTTTATGGACCACAAAAGAAGAATTTTTTTAAAAAATGTCCATCTCACGTCTGGCAGTGAATAGCAACCATTATCAAGATTTTTGAATATGATGCAAAAATTATCCCATGCAACACATGCCGGATATTCCAAGTTTTCTGGGGGTATACGATAGGGTTAGGTGAAAAAAAACCCAAAATTTAACGTATTATTTAACAAAATTCTTGAACATGGGTGTTTATGGTACTGTATTAGCACTGTAATTCACTCTGTCTTGCCCAGAAAAGCACATACTGTGAGAAATTGAGGTTAACAGCACACGACATGAGACACAACCCATGTACCTTCTCCTTAGGTGAATATAGGTTCTCTACGTATAACAAAAAGTTGTTGTCTGTCAATTGTAATTCTAACTGTCATCAGACAGAGTTCCGGTCAGGTGATGCTTTGAAAGAAGGGCATATGGCATTAAAACAACATCAGGGGGGTATTCCAGAAAGCAAGGTTAACTTACCGTCACATAAACCCTGAACTCTCGATTGATCAACCCAAACCTTGCTTACTCGAGGTGTGCTGGTTCCAAAAACACATCAGGGAGTAAGTTCAGCCAACCCAGAGTATGTTCCCGGTTAACACACGAGACATTCTCAACTGAACGATGATTCAATGATTCACCATGGAAACAGATGCAAGAAAAAGCACGCCATTCTAATTCCTTCTTCTTCTTTTGTTTAATGTCCATTTACATAACCTACTATTGAATAAGTAATCTTTATTCACTGAGAATAAGACTTATATTGTTTGTTTGATGCTAAATATTTAATAAGATATTACATATGTATTTTATTATAGAAATTATAGAATAGAAAACGTCCTGTTATAAAAAGGAAAAAAAGCAGATCCTTGTGTGAGATTACAATAAAATAAATACATATATTATATTATATATAAATTGAATAAACATTTAAACATTATAATAGTGCTTTATATTATATATATATATATATATATATATATATAAAAAGCACTATTATACATATATTTATATGTATATATTGTATAATATAATATTATATATATTTAACAGTAACTATGTAACAAATTTAGAAATGTAGTTACCTTAATATAACTATATTAATATATTAATTAATTCTCCGGAGCAGGTTATGTTTAGAGAGTAAGTTGCTATGGTTACTTACATACCCTGAAAGTTACCTCTGTTTTTGGAACTGAAAGTTGAGGTTATTAGCAGCTTATTTACTCTTAAACATACCAGGGTACGTCACATATCCTGCTTTCTGGAATACCCATCAGGGTGTGTAGATGACCTACTTCTCATTTTAGGGTGAACTACCCCTTTAAAAATCTTTTTATTGGAGGGCATTTTTGAAATGACAATAATAGTAACGTAAATACATTACCATACCCATTTACCTTGAAGAAGTCCGTCATTACTGCGAGTTAATTTCTGTTCTTCCGCCTACATGAGCGCAAGCAAACAAAGTGGTCCTGGGCTCTGATTGGCTGTCAATGATTTTTATCGTTCATCTGTAATCGTTATAGTTGTGGTGTAGACTGCAGTTCCTGCTATTCCTTTAAATTTAGCATGGTTTTAAAATGGTATGCTTTATCGTTCTACCTTTAGGTTTATAGAATATTGTTACTTCAGTTGGAAGGCGACTAGAAACTTGCTCGCGTTGGAATTTATGTTCTTCTAATGTATTGGATATATCCCCCTCACGGACAGCCAGGGAAAGTAAATGATGTCTATAGGTTCATTTTTGTGTGACCTGTTCCTATTAATTTCATTCTGTTGGCTCAGTGTTTTAACAGTATCACAAATGCATCAGTAACAACAGCAATCCTTCAATATTTATGTAACACCCTTACCATGAATGGTGATGACTCAAAAGCGATCTCGGGATTTCAAGACATGATTTATTTATCAAAATGTGGTTGTTGAATCTTGATCGGGATTAAACTAAAGGGTTACTCTGGAGAATGAGATTCAGAGTGTTGTGTCTTGTTTGATGTTCATTCGTGATGAAAGGCAGCACATTAATTATGAGCATTTTGTTTTTGAATATGACTGCTTGGGTCCAAAACGACTCCTAACGACATGAGCCACTGAAGGAACCTGGAGCTGCGTTTCTGACTCTGCTCCTCTATTTTTGTAACGGTTGCGGTGCCTTTGAAGTCTAACAAGACTTTCATTAATCTCAATCCGTTTCGCTGCTTTTTTATTGCTTTATTCTTATTTCTTAGAAATTCAAAATCACACAGAAAGTCTTTGAAGAGCACTAGCCTCAAACTTATCAATTTCAAGCGAGGTTTAAAATGTCTCAGACCACCAGTGTGATTCAGGCATCTTCCTTGATGCTTTTTTTTTCTCATAGGTTATATTATCAGCACAATAATTTGACGTTTAATTGAAATAATAATATGAATTTCATAATTTCGTATGTAACATTTAGTTTGGCTTTTTCTTCGATGGCAGTACTGGGTCTGACAGAAAATTATTTTTTTTTTTTAAATTTATTGATTGGTGAGTAACTTTTTTATTTTAAGTTTTTTTTTTTTTCAAAATACCAAAACATTATCTCAGGTTTTAAATAAAAAAAAACAATATTTGTCTCAGGATTTAAGACTTTTGCAATAGTAATTTTAGTAAGAGTAATTTAGCTTTAACTGACATAAAATGAAAAAAATGCATGTTTGAGTATGTGCATGCATATGTTTATGTAAGTCAGATACTACTGCGTTTTTATATTCATATGTGAATGAAACATGCATAAATTATATTGATATACAATGTATCTTATTATTTATAAACTATATTATGTTATTATTTATAATTGTGTATATATACGACTTGTGTGGATAAAAATGTATATTAACAAGAAGAAAACAAGAAAATAAAAATGTAAGTGTGATGATTGTGTGCCTACAAAGCGAAAATCTTGAGCTCACAACATTCTAGAACACTTTAGCAGTTTTATTTGCAATAATTTGGCATTTGATAATTAATGTGTGTTGCTAAATTCTCTCTGCAGGAGTTAAAGTATAGCCAAGTTCAGCTCATTTTCATGACATAAAATGTGTCAGGGATCATTGGTTTCCTGCAGCACAATGACATTAGTTTGTAGGGGGGATGTTGTTCCCTGCATCACTTGCCATCTGGACTTTCTGTTAATGCAACACGACAACTCAGTATGAATAAAATTTCCTGAGAGAGTAAGAGATGCTCTTTAAAAATGATGCAAAGAAAAATAGGCCAGTATGTAAGTTGGTTGCAAGGAAGCAGAAAGCGTAAGGTTTTTATTATTTTTATATATATATATATATATATATATATATATATATATATATATATATATATATATATATATATATATATATATATAATAAACCGTGAAAACAGTGAAAGGAAATGCTAACATATGATTTTCTATCCTGATAATTTTTTCTCTAGATGTCATGTGTTTCCCAACTCAGATTTATGGACTGAATCAGTCATGCCAATGGTCCTGTAATCTTTGCTTCGAGATGTTAGTGAGTAGGGTCAAAGTTAAAAACTATGTTTTTTTCTACCTATGATGTATATCAAAGTCAAGCAGCTTTGGGAATGAAAAAAGTATCCTTCTGGAATTGATTGGAACGTAGGACGTTGGGTGTTGCTAACTAAATGGTGGCTGATCTGAATGCCAGTTTGCAGTCAGTTGTGGAGGATGTTTAGTCCGAAGAGAACAGATGTCGTTTTGAGGGGGAGGGGAGGTAAAAATTTTTGATTAAAGATTACAAGAGCATATTAATTTAAAAAGTTGTTACAAAAAGGGTTAAATTTGCCTCGAGCTGGGCCTAGAAATCAAACATACACTGTGTGTGTGTGTGTGTGTGTGTGTGTATTCCCTACATTATGGGGACCAAATGTCCCCACAGGTAAAGTAATACTAGTAAATTTTGATCTTGTGGGGACATTTTTTTGGTCCCCATGAGGAAACAAGCTTATAAATCATTCAGAATTATCTTTTTTGAAAATCTAAAATTGCTGAACATTTTCTGTGATGGGTAGGTTTAGGGGTAGGTGGTAGTGTAGGGGGACAGAATATACAGTTTGTACAGTATAAAAACCATTACGCCTATGGGATGTCCACATAAAAAATGAAAACACAACTGTGTGTGTGTGTGTGTGTGCATGCTAGGTTTACGCGCCTACATTTTCCTGTAATCCAACTCAGGCTTATTAGAAAAACTCACCTGTAATATATTTGCAAAATGATATTTCTACCAGAAAGACTCGGGAGGCAAGATAACGTAACAATGACATTAACAATCAGCAAGCAAATATGGTAAGATAAAGTTCTTTGACGGCCCCGTCCGTAGCTTACATCCTGAGAGATGCGGACTCTGCATTTCCTGCCTAAAGATGACGGCAGGGGTGTAGCCGACCCCCGGGAGGTATGGACAGGGACCATCCTGGTGGTGGTGCATGGAGGTAAAGACTGATGTCAGCATCTGCAAACTCAGACATGTGTACCGATCTTATATACTCCACGTGTTAGATAATGATTGGCTAGATCTAAACTCATAGTGACGTAACATTTGAGTCTTCCCATCAGAACTTCCACTAGAGCTTTCATAATATTGCTTCTTGCACGTTTCTTGCAATTTCCAGTGGGTGGAGCTAAAAAAAAGTCATTAAATTGGTTGCTATGTGTATTGTGCAAGGAACCGTATGAAAATAAGTTGATAATTTGCCCGTTTAATCATAATTTGTGTGAAAAGTTACTGAATATACCTGGTACTCTACAATACCAGTACTGCAGAAATGCTGGTACTGTCCACTTTAAAAAAATAAAAAAAAATTAGTACAGACGGGTACCGTTTGTAGTACGTTTGACAACCTTAGTTATAGCTTAATGCTTTGCCAAATAGAGTTCAATGCATTAGGGAATATTGACGCTATGTGAAAGGGTCTTAAAGGGATAGTTCACCCAAAAATGAAAATTCTGTTGTTCCAAACCTGTATGAATTTCTTTGTCCTGCTGTACACAAAGAAAGATATTTGGAAGAATGTCTGAAAACAAACAGATCTCTCCCCCCATTGACTGCCATAGTTTTACAAACATTCTTCCAAATATCTTCCTTTGTGTTCAGCAGAGCAAAGAAATTTATACAGGTTTGGAACAACTTGAGGGTGAGTAAATGATGACAGAATTATCATTTTTGGGTAAACTATCCCTGTAAGAATCTTAGCTAAATGTAATTCTAATCGTTATATAGGATAAAAGATAGGCTAAACACCATCTTGGTCGGTTAATACCTAACATGCCAACAAAAGCATTTATGTGATTTCTAGAAGCTCAAAATGACAATTATTGTGAACTTGATACTGTTTTGACCTACTTAACCCGTGCGCCTCCCTGGCATAATAGATTAAACAAAAGCACATTCTGCATGCACACAAACATGCTCGCACACACACAAACACACAATGCAGCTGAGTGATGTGGCAGTGTTAGCGTGTCACTATCAGCTCCAGCACAGATGTGTGAATCCACTGCCAGCCTTGGCATTCCAACCCAAGCCACTTGTGAACACCAAAACACGTCTCTTGTCCAAATATGGAAATGTTGAATTGTGTGTTTTGTCAAGGACAAAGGGCAAACCGACAAACCCAACAATGAACACAACTCGACTGATACAGGAAGTGCGTTTAGCTTTTGTCTGTTGCCTGTAATATTTCAGTTTTATTCAGTCATAATATAAGCATCCCAAACATAGATATGTTTAGTCACAGAGGACAGCTACTTTGGCATGACTGGCCATGCTTTCAGGATGGGAGGGTGGAGAGGGAAGATTCAGGTTTCTTTCCAGCACTGGTCCCTTCTGAATTTGATCATATTTTCTTCCTTTTTTGTCTCTGTCATTCTGTCTCATGCACACATGCTCATGAAGTTCAACATAAATTGTCCCACAATATTTAAAATGAAATCTCACAGTGGATTTAATGGTCCTGTATTGAAATATTGAATTTAATTTATTTTTTCCCTATAATTCATAATGTATATTTGTAACACCTTAATTTAAGAACTATAATAATAATAATTATTATTATTAATAGTAGTGATATTAATAAAAGAAATAAAAAAAATTATATAAGTTAATATTTTTATAATTAATTATTTTAATGGGTATTAATATTTATAAATAAATAATAATACTTTACATACAAATTAGGGTATTACAATTATACATGCATTATAGGTAGATAGATAAATAAAGATATTATTTAAAAAAAACATTGTTATTATTATTTATTTTGTTTTTTATTTTATTAATTTTATTAATGTAATAATTAACTTTCTGCTTAACCTAGTGCAGTGAGTTTACATTTTACTGAAAGATTGTGGTAACAAATGTTTTTTTTCATTCTTTGGAATAATGTGGAAAACTGGAATACGAATGAAACATGGGAAAACTGATGAATTGTGCCCAAGAAATAGGGTCAATTTAAACTTTAACCACATATCGCTATTATTTTTATATAATCGTGCAATACTTAAGCTCACATTTTTTTCAAACATCTGTTGATTAACATGTGTCAGTACAGATTGAGAGACAGACGTCAAGCAATCAAATTTCAATTACATGTCCTCATTATTTGTGCCAACATATTACACAACATATTTTGAATGTGAACGGCCAGTGATCCTGCATCTGTTCTAGTTTATAGATGCTGCTCATCCACCATGTCTTTTCTAGCATCTTGCTCATGCTGTAATGGTTTCCGTGCCCAGTGCTAGAAAGCTCTGCCAGTCGGTCATGTCAGAGAGAGGAGATCTGTGTCCGTGGGTTGCCAGATCCTTGTGTTTACTCTTCCAGTGTGTGACAGTGCTCTGACTGGCTCACAGCTGGACTATGGAGGCCAGACAGATGGAGATCATACATGGCAACCAAAGTGAATCTCAGAGACTGTGCACCGCTGGCTGGTGTCAGTGGCTCATGACCAGCTGAAGGAGAAGACAAACAAGAATAAAGGAGAGAGATTGAAAGACAGACAGTCAAACAAAGAGAGAAAGGGACAGAGAAATAAAGGCTAGAAAACTTAAAAGGAACAGACAACCTGAGAATTTGACTAAAATTCTAAATAGATTTCAGGTTATATAAGAATTTAGTGAAAACTTCATCTGAGATCTGGTCTCTGTCTTTTTTTTTCTGTTGCATCTGTAATTAACAGTTTCTTATTTAATTTTTTGTACAAATATTGATTAGTATTGTTTTTATTAACATTTTTAATTTTAGAATTTGTAATTTTTGTTTTTTCTGAATTATTTCATTATTGTATTTTTTATTGCATAATCAGAAGCCTCTATTGTACTTGTTACAAAAGGTCAATGTATGTTAAATAAAACTGCAAACTACTATGTTAAATAAATATGCTAAATAATTATAAAAATTTTCATTAGCTCTAAGTGAAGACTTGATATGTCTCTGAAGAAAGAAAATAACAATACCAAAAATATTCACTGCAGTAAAATGTGTGACAACTAGCCCCGGTCTCCATAAAATCTTGTATATTATTGTTGGGTTTTTAAAAAAAAAAAAAGGTTTAAATTCCCTATCTTTTTCCTTTTCTGTTTTTTTTTTTTTTTTTTTTTAAGTAGAGACGTCTAAATTGTAGACCAGTGTCTACCTTCTATGGATTCACACATATCAAGCCCAGATGACAGCAGCCAGTGCTGCCTGTGGCATCAGGATGAGATATTTGGCATTTCGAATCCTGAGCTGTCATAAATCAGTTTGTCTCACATGGCAAAAAAATAAAAAATAAATAAATAATAGAAATAACACCCATCACCTCTCCTGCCACCTCACATACCTTTAATGGCCACAACTAATTTTAGTGACTGCATATATTCAAAATGATATCCAGAATAAAATATTCCAAGTACTTTAAAATGTTACATTGCTGCTTTGGATGTCTGAGACCCAAGATATAAAGTATAAATGCAATGAATATTCTGTTTGTAATTAGGTTCGTTATGAAGGAAGAAGGAGAAGACAAGGTTGGCTGGGCAAACTCACAAAATTCTTTATTGACACTTCTCAAAATAAAACAAAACACTCGCTCCACACTCATAGGATACACGAGTTCACCGTAGTCTCTCTCCCCTTCCCAGAAAGTCAGTGTGCTTTTATGCTGTCTCCCCATGTCAATTACTGCAATCAGAAACAGGTGTCAGTCATGTTGCACTTGACTCACTTACTCAACAATCATCTCCTGTCTCAGGCTGCATCCGAAAACTGGGTGGCTGACTTGTTGCCTTGCTGCCTTATCAGGCAATGACTTGTAAGGCAGCGTTTGTGCATGAAGGCACCTCACAAAACTCATTTCGCACAGACTTCTGACTCTGATGCAGCGTAACAGTTTAATTATCTACAGCAAAATAGCACAAGCTTTTGTGAGAACTAAACAAATATTTAATTACTAATAATTTCTCGCTAGAAATGACATCAAAAGTAGAAAAAGTACATTTACACACAAACTGACCAGCAAACCCAACTTTCGGACGTCATCCTTATTTTTCAAGCTCAACTGTCACAGAATGGAATGCGCAGGATTGTAGGATAAAAATAATAATTATAATTCCTTGCACATATATAGTGCTTTTCTGGGTACTCAAAGTGCTTTACATATAGAAGGAGGAATCTCCTCAACCAGCACCAATGGGCAGCATCCACCTGGATGATGCGACGGCAGCCATATTGCGCAGAACGCCCACCACACACCAGCTTATTGGTGGAGAGGAGACAGGGTGATGAAGCCAATCAGTATATGAGGATGATTATAGGAGTCCATGATGGACAGAGGCCAATGGGCAAAAAGGCAGAGAAGGATGCATCTATGCTGTCTTCAAAAATTGATCAGATGAAGAAGTGAAATGAAGCTAACAATGGATTCGGATGTGCCTTGATACCTTCCTAACTTGAAATGTGCCCTCCGAAGGCAGCATTTTCCAGTTTTTGGATGCGGAGTCATTCTGCCGTTGCTGACTACGCACCCCCGATATATATATATTTAATATATATATATATATATATATATATATATATAATTACACACATCATTTGTAAAAACATACATCCACCATTTGGCTGTAAGTAACGGCTCCAGTTATATTTCCACTTGAGCTTTATTTGACAATGCACGATTACAAACCATTCTCGGCCTGGAATTCTGGTGGAATGCTGTGCTCGTTGTAATGACTGGATCGATCAAACATACAATTCCAAAAGTTAATCCTCAGCCATGCAGACTCCGTAATGTCTGGCTCCCCCGTTGAGAACTTGCACCCTTCTGCTTCACTCATACACTTCAAAGACACTTGGGACATTGATTGTTCTCAATACAAGAATCAGACATGCATGCAGCCCATAGAAATGTCATTCATTTAATGCAGCCCATTAAATGAATGACTCTACAGTATATTTTTGTATATAATTACTGTTTGTATATCGTGTTATGCATGCCTGATGATAGAACTACCTGATAATGTAGTATATCAAGGTGATGTCTCATATCAGAATACTTGTCGTTTAATGACTCACACTTTGGTGGACATCACCGTCTCTTAGAATTCATTGTATGCTTGTTATATTTATCAGAGTATAAATGGACATAGTCTGCCAGCTTACTCCCCTCATGCTAATGAGTTCACTTTCAAACAAAGGAACTCTCCCGTCTGAGAATTGCACCTTTTCATTGGTCAAGCCAAATCTCAAAGGTGTCAACTCTGAGATACTTAAAGGGCATCTTCACAGTGACCTTCTGCTTTTTGTGCTACTGATTGCTGTTCATGTGAGACCTCACCCGGCCCCCCAGGCCTCATTCCCTTCAAGCCATGTGCAACTTCCTCCACCACAGAGTCCAATTAACAGCACAACTTCGTCGCCATTTCTTCATTTAACGCAGAAGATATTGATTACAACACCTTAACCGAACCATCAAGAATTTCTCCGGGGATTGCATATCCAGACACTCTTCAACAGCTAAGGGATTTGCATGTATCGCACATTTAAACACTCAACAGTGATTTAGTATTAAGTTGTTAACCCCTTTGTTAACGAAGGTGCTTTATTGTGAGAAACTGATGGTACTTCCAGCTTGTTAAATTACTCTTTTCATAGCTCCATTACTCTGCTATGCTACAGTTTCATGAGTTCACATGTACATATTATTAAATAGAGTAAAAACGTGCTGCGGGATTTTGGCCCGAACCAAATGGATGTGATAAAAATGGATAGAACTAATGAGGAGATGGGGTGGAGGAGGGATGCTGATAAACTCTCAGATGAACAGAGGTAAGTTTGCTGTATTTATACCTCTTGTCATTGGTTGAGCTGATTAACTGAATGCTCTCCATTTGTGCTTATAAGGTTAATTATCTGAACCTGCTCCTCCCGAACTTTGTTAATAAAACATCATATAATTCACTTCCACCTTCTCATTTCCTGTGTGTGTGTTAGATTAGTTATGTGTCCGTGATTTGATTCTGATCTGCTTGTAAACTGCTGTCAAAAATAACATTTATGAGCACAGCCACATGCTAAGAAAGCGTTATTTTTCTGTGGCCATGGAAAATATCCTTTATGAAGAGTTGATAGACAATCAATACTGAGTGTTTGCTGCCTGAACAGGTTAATTGATTATAATATTAATTGAGCTACATGAAGTGAATCCGATTAACTGATCCAAATATTTATAATTAATTATAATGAGTTATGATTAATCATTTATATTTCCCTTTTTGAGCTAATTTACTACATGCTAATTTGTGATGTTGCCACTCAGGATTGGTGTTGTCTGTTGTTACCTGGCTGCTAGTTTCTCTGTAGCTGGCCAAGTGCGCTATTTAACACTAAGTTAATGCAAGTTAATAACAAAGTTAAAAGAAATATCTGATTTGCGTGGTCTCTATTTACATCTCCAAGAGCTCTGATATCAGCCCCACAGTGGAAACTGAAACCATATCTATACCGGCCGGGTCGAATTGGCATGGAATAGAACGGTTAAGCAATGAGAAAGGTTTGGCCTGCTGTGGCTATTAACATTTGCATTGTTTGATGCAATATCTTGGTGGCGAACTATTGCAATAATCTTGATGTTGAACATTGGTCAAATGATTTTCTTTGATTTCCACCACACTTTCATTTCAAGAGCCTTGTGCATAGTAAAACGTCACGGGTCATTCAGAGAATGAGCCACTTTAACATTTAAAGAGGGCAGCCACAGTGCACATAGACTCAAGAGAATGCGAGACAAGAAATGAGGAAAAAGGGAGTACGAAAGAAGTGCGCACATATCCCAGAAAAGAAAGAGATGGAAAGAAAGGAAAGGAACATGGGTAAATTGGTCTTCTGAGAAAAGAGAAAAAGAACAAGACAATGTGAGAACGAGAGAGAAATTGACTACTCTCTGTGTGTGACAACACTTGCAGGAGCCATACTAAATGAAATGCCATCATTTGGGAGAGCAGAGCAAACTGCTTGGCACTGTACAGTGAGGGGACACTCGATCTGTCATCCAGCATTCATTTTCACATTCATCAACCTTCTCCATTCTCTTTTTTTCATTTAGAGCAAGCAGATGAAGAGGGATCAATACGACGATCCTCTGCAATGTTGTACAGCATCGGAGAGGGGATGGAGGGAAGAAATGCGGTCATTGGTAAAGAATACAGCGAGCTGAGCAAGACAGGTGACAACAACAAGCACAGACATATAGAATCAGATGCAGCTAATGACCTCAAAATCAAAGAAGAATGTCATGAGAAAATGAGGTGAGAAAATGGTGAATCTATCTAGCTGTCTATCTAAATACACTATCTAGTTTTTCAGTTTTTAACTCGAAGCAGCATCTTAACAAGGTGTTCATCGAGAATTTTTTTGGTTTCAAACAAAATGGTTTCGGAAGGCTGAAACATTGATCCGTTTTCAGCGTCTATTTCGTGCACACAACATGGGTAAGCTTACAACAGGTAAACATGTCAGCAGTGACACACTTCACCTTGATCAAAAATAATGCTAGAGTAGCAATATGTAAAATATATTTGGCTTAAATATCGAGAGATTGCTCTTGGCAAAGAATTTGACTCGTAAGAGCCATTTCGGTATTTATATCGTTGTCTTTCACACCGCATAATGTATTTAGGTTATCAATTCGACTTGAAGAAGATCAAACATCCTTTTTTGACCGTGATGGACTTGAATGGATTGTATTGTTAAGTGCATGAGATAGATGCTTCTTTTCTCTCTTTATTTTTGTTGTTGTTTATTTTTGACCAAAAGAAACTGACAATAAAAGGCAACTTTATTTTCAAAGATATGGACAAATTAACGCATTTTATTTGTAATCTGTTCAAGAAACAAACACATCAAAACCAAGAATTTAAAAACTTGAACTTGAACATGGACGTTCATCATGAACATGACACCCTGAACAGCATATCGAGTTCAGTTACCCAAATGCCCACATTTAATTATCAGAACTTTATTTTCAATTCTGTTTTGGATGAATGAAAACTTCAATTTTGGTTTTGGTAAAAAAAAAAAAAAAGAAAAATTGGCGGGCATCACTAATGCTGAAAAACTGCCAGATGCAATGTGTAACCACATCAGTTATTATTGGTATATCATGTAATTGATCTAATTAAAATAATTGACAGCCCTTATCTAGCTAGCTAGCTAGCTTTTCATCCTATTATGAATCAGTGTTTCCATTCATATGCATATGCTTCACATTGCCTCATACTGGATTAAAATATGCATGAAACTGAAAACTTGTAGGGCAGGTATCCTTGATGCGTATGTACAAGAAACGGGCCATTTCAGACCATATCAGCAGTAATAGCACAACAGCTGGATCTTTTCAGTATTCCTCTGCGCTTTATATGTAATTGAAAGTAGATGAAGCGTTGTTTTAAATGGGTAGTTCTGAGGCTCTCTGGGTAATTTCCCCCATTAATGAATCTGCAGATTATTTTCAGGGCAAATGAACTGAGAACGGCACAAATGTATTTGTACATGGTTCACTAATTAATCTGTTTAAGTTATAATTTCAACAGAAGGTAACCAGTAAGGGGTTTCACCTCCTGCTTCTACTTTACACCTGTATGCGCAAACACTTATATAAAAGGGCACAATGGCACATCATTTTGGGAGCACACGATGGCTTACTGATCACCATATGTTCAGTAAGGATCGTGCTTTGAAAATAGAACCACTATATCATTCTTGACAATATAGTTTTTTGGGAGATTAAAAAGTACTTGGTGTGAAACATTCCTCCATTATTGATTTTTGAGTTCATTAAAAGCGCCAATACATGGATTGTTTTCTATAGAATATAAAATGTTCTTTGGAGAACTTAACTCTTTCCCCACCAGTGTTTTGTGAAATATAAACTCACTATTCTGAGAAAAAAGTCAGAATTTTTTTTTTTATAGGAATTGGACTTTATAACTCACTATTGTGAGTTTATATCTCACAATTCTGAGAAAAGAAGTCATAATTGCGAGATAAAAAGATTATTATTTTTTTATTATTATTCAGTGAAACAAACTTCCATACCCCTAGATTATTTGGCTATATGAATATCTGAACATAAAATATAGCAAAAGAAAGAAAACAGCCTCTAGCTTCATGCATTCTTCTTCTTCTTTTTTTCTTCTTCTTTTTCTTTTAGACAACGCTTGAATATGGGTGTTTAATAAAAAAAAAAAAAATTGAACAAAAAGCTGAGAAAAAGCATTTCTGTCATGGACTACAACATGTGTATAAGAAGTGCTTCTATGGCTTGTTTCTGCTTCTTTTCCTGTGTTTTGATCCGGAAATTCTGTACTCTTTCAGAAGATGTGTAATAGCGCCCCCTACCGCAAAGCAGTGAAAACAGGGATTACCGGTAAAAATGGTGGGAAAGCGTTGTCTCATAAATGATGGAAAGGTCCGTCAATGCCGGGGAAAGATTTAAAGTTTACATGACAATTTACTTTCTTAATACTTTTCACAATCAATTCCTGTCAAGATAAAATCAGGTACATTTGAGTTCATTTCTATATATCAAATATATATATATATATATATATATATATATATATATATATATATATATATATATCAAATGTACTGTATACTTCTTTAAGAGTAAAAACTTTTAATGAAAAAAAAGTGCAATCACAATTTTTGAGAGTGTAAAGTGGATTGCCGTATAAGTTGACAGGTGTCGTCTGGATGGCAGATGCAATAACAGGTTGAATTTTTATCACTGTATCCGTGTACAAGGTCATGACTGGCAAATCTGCATGAGAAAATGGTATACTTTGACAGACAGCTGTCACAACAAGACACCAGCCCACAATGACGGTATACTTTTACAGCTAACACACACACACACCAACTACCATAATCCGTAGCATCCCAACCTCTTCCCTTCAAGGGTCACCTGGGTTAAGATGAGTGACAGCTCTCCGGATCACAAGGGCCTATAGTGGAGAGAGTGAATTTGGTGGAAAGATCATCTCGTCCCTCGGGGTGGTCAAGGCTTCACTCTGAGAGAAGACTGATAAGAACACAGAGTGACGAGGGACATATGTCTGAGACAGATAAAAATAAAATAAAAAAACATGAGCATCAGAGAGGAACGCTGGAGGAACTTTTGTACAAAGCAGCTCTGTCCCAACAGACTGAAGGTTGCAACACCTAGTGAAGGGGGAAGGGGGGGTGTTTCTCTAAAATGCGATCAAGTGGAGAGCTGAATTTGTCTTTCGTTTTCACACCCTGCCCATTTTCCCAGACGGCCTCGTGCCTGGGTCATTGTTCTTCTAAATGCTTGACTTTCTGCCAGATATATGTTTGATATGTGACTTGCTCCATCATTTCATGTCGCTTCAACCCAGAAACACATTTTAATTTTAACATAAGCAGTTTTGCACTCTAAAAAAGGAACGTCTCAGCTTTCCCCTCATATAAAAATAATAATAAAAATGATTATTAATATTATTATTATCCAATTTGTTGTTAAGATATAATCATATAAATGATAATTGTCATAACTTGTTTTTGAGAAAGCGGCATCTAAATATTTTTAAAAAATCTTTTTAAAAGATTTAGCTTTTTTGACATTTATTATATAACTATTTATTATATTATTATATTAAATAATGGTGACATCAGAAACAGATTAAGTAAAAATATAATGCATTTTGCATATTTAATATTTAATATATGATTTTACTAAAGATCTTTCCTGTTCTAAAAGTACCCGAGGCAGCTTCAGTGGTCTGTCCCACTACTTAAAGACATTTTATAATAAATTTGACATCATTTTTATTTTGTTAATAACATAAACCGCAAAAATAGTGATAATTATTTATTTATTTTATGTGCTTATTACACTGTTTCTCTGTTGATGGACAGTCATTAAGGTTTGACTATGAATGAAAGCTTCTGATTTATTATCAGGTCTGACATTCTGAATTGGATCTTTGAAGTGAGAAATGGAGTTCATCAGAACAGTTTTGGGAAGGTTTTTCTTTCATTTTAAACATCAGCAAGTAAAATACATATGGAGAGTAACACCATACTCAAGTTATTGAATCACAATGACTTTCTGAAACAGGAAACGCACAAACATAGAGGGGAATTTGTGGGGATGTGCGATTGTATTTCATACTTTCCAAAGCACCCACCCAGTAAGCAATTTCTCATAGATTTCCCATCAACACATCATCACCAGCTTTTGCTGTAAAGTGGATTCATTGTTTCCTGCAACAGTTCTCAATGCACAGAGATTCATTTGATCGCTACGGAGTAATCAGGAGTTATAAAGCGTGACCAGCCGATGGAATCAAAAGGCGGTGCTTTGGCCCCTGATGTTATGACTGCAACAATCATGATCTATATGAATCAGCAAGCCAGAAACACATTTCTGCCATAACTCCAGAACAGACTCGGATAAACTCAAATACCAAAACCATTAACAAGACTGAGCACTGCTGTCCGCTTGAGAGGAAATATGATGGTGGAGGAAAATAAATCGCTTTGTTTGTTCATGCCACGCTGATACAAAAGTGGCTTTTGCGTATTAAGGAAAACAGTGCAGAGGAAGGGTGCTGGTGTGTTTATGCAGTGTTTGATGACTTGGTTTTCCTTTCAGTCATAAAGGTGACTGAATGATATACACTATTGAATAGTTTCTTTCAGGTGCAGTCTTAAGCATTTCAGATGGTAGCTCATAGCTGTATTCTTTTAGGACAACAGATATGGCAACACAAATATAACCGAAATGTATCAGAGCCTTTGAATCAGATCATACTTGTAACAAAGTTCCTAAATACGGGAAGAAGGAGGCGATAACCGGCGAACTTTAATAAATCAAATAAACAAACAACAAATCAAAACTAAATGGCGGCAGTCCCTCGCGGACGCTCGGTGGGCCGGCGATGGCAGCCGGCAGAGAGTCCCCATTTCCTTGCTCCTCCCCATCATGGCGGACGGCAGCAGCCCCCGGCCCACGGCGAACGGCAGAGACTCCTCCGCTCCCTCTCGGAGAGAGGTTACTCACTGCAGAGCCATAACCTCCAGCTCCCACCCACTGGAGCTCCAGCTCCTCCCTGTCTTGACCTACTATGGACATGATGGGTGGAGCTGCATCCCCCAACCACACCCTAATCCTACCCATAACCCTATCTCTCCACCCATTAAACAGGTTAAGCTCCACCCTCCACTCCAGAGAGCTCTGCTGCGAGCACTACTTGCTCTCGGACGGCAGCCACCGCACCTCGACCCAGTAGCACGGCAGAGAAATTTCCGTCCCACTTGCTCTTTCATTGCTCCGGCACCACCGCCTCGGGTCTTCACTCTCCCGACCTCCTCACCACCACGATCCCCCTCAGCAGCGAGGGCTCTCCGACAGCATTTCCCTCCTTCCTCCCGGGTTTCGGCACCAATGTAACAAAGTTCGTAAGTATGGAAGGAAGGACGCGGGAACCGGCGAACATTCAACGTACTTAAATAAATCAAATAAAATAAACAGACAACAAATCGAAAGTCAATAATCCCTCTTCGACGACTGCCGCCCACATAAGCATAATAAAACATAGCATAAAATCCAGGCCTGGTCCTCTGTTGTCCTTCACTGTCGTCGGTCCTCTTTTATGCTTCTGGAGCTCCTCCGAGAGAGATACAAGGCAGCACGCAGCGCGGTCCCCCACGACTCTCGTCCTGCCCTCACAATACTTAACTCTCTTTCTTGTTTCATAATTGAAACAGTGGGGTGCAAATGTCTAAGACCATTTTGTGTTTTTTGAAGCAATGCAATAGAACAACTTTTGGAAACTTTTATGCAATGGAAAGTAGTGTTGTCAAAAGTGCAGATTCCGAAAGCTGGTGCAGGAACCTTCAAAAGGTTTTGAAAGCTGGAGCAGGAGCGTTTGAAAGATAGACACCTGCTTTCAAACGTTCCCGTGTGTATCTCTTTAAGCACTCTGTGACGAGCGTCATTGATGTCTATTTATAACATGTTTTTGAAGCGCTGAACATTGTAGCCAATCACAGACATATCTGAGGAGTGCATGAACACAATGGCCAATCAGAGGTGTTTACAAATTCGCTCAAAGCGTCACATTTTTAAAAATTCAGTACTGAATTGCTATCAAATTCAGTACTTAAAAGGTTCCGTGGATGTTAAAGGTTCTTCATGGAACCATCAATGCCAGCAATCTTTATGGAAATAAAGTCTTTATGATTTAAAAATCTCATTTATGCATTTATAATATAATGAAAAAAATACTATACTGGACAATTTTTTGCTAAAAATTAAATATAAGCATATTTGTCATTGAGTATGTGAACTGAATTTCAGAATCATAAGCTTACATCTATACAGCTACTTATTTTAATTGTAATAATTTCTATTTATTTAATAAAGATATTTCATTTATTTATTTGTAAAGATATTTAATTATTCTATTAGAGCACACAATCCCAGTTGCAGATAAGAATATGACCATTTTATTTTTATTTATATTATATTTAAAATTTTGTCAAATCATTAACACAGAATTATCTACCTAAACCCTGAAAGAAAAACCACACTGAGATTTTAGGTTGAATATTAATTGACAGAATGGTGCATTTTGTCATCGCTTAGGCTAGCGGCAGTCCTGGTTGAATTGTTGTCTCCTGGAGGATTATACCGGGAGGGGAATATAATTTCATACTGCAGTATTGATTGATTTTTATCTTTGCCAGCTCTGTTGTCAGTGTCCTTCTCCAAAATGACCTCTGGAGAAAAGAGGAGTCTGTTGTGGTCTTATTCCTTCTGGAAACTATAAGATGTCATTCATCATAAATCGTCCTGTAAATCAAATTATAGGGACAGTCTGTAAAGATAAAGCATTATTCATAGGCTTCTAATATTTTATCTAGAATAACATCACTGGTGTCTCCATTGAGCATGTTTACATACACAGTGATACCCTGATAACCTCCACAAATCAGCTTATTGAATTAACCCCGTTTATACGCAAACCAATAACCCGAGACTTTATTAAAAAAATCAGGTTATTACCCGGTAGTCACTTCAAAACCTAATCATTTGCTTACCTGACTCTGAGCATTCTATTTGTTATGTGAGATGTAATGTTAAATAAGTAGTATTTTCACTGTACCACTTCTGCTTCGGCTGCACTTTTTTATAATTTCTTGGGTTAAGAAAAAGTCAGAGTTTACGCAATATATCTTCCTCTCCAACTGCGAAATGCTTCCTCTGTCTGGATGTGCTTATAAAGGGGCCGTGACATGAGAAATCAAATTAACCTTGATCTTTTGACATATAAGAGGTCTTGGTACTATTAAAACATCCTGCAAGATTCACAGCTCAAAATGTCCTCCTCATTATAACAATGTAATGGAGAGTTCACAAAGAGACTTTTGTTGGAAGATGAAATGGCCAACTGTACAATGATGGATCTGACAGCAGTTACATTGCAAACTGCAAGTGAAGGATTTCATAATGCTTTAAATGACTGTTTTATGTAGATAATGTTTTCAAAACACTCATAAAATAGCGTGTGATACGGTTTCCTATGCAATTATGTTAGCCAATCATACAGTGGCCGTTTACTGACAAGCCTTAAAGGAGCCGCTGCCTAAAAATGGATAATTTCAGACAGGGATTCAGAATGAAGGTTGAAAATAATTGTTTTTCCATACACACACACACATGCACGCCCACGCAAACGAATACAAACACAAACACACACACACACACACACACATATATGTATATTATGTATAATAGTGGTTTAATACCACATTGGTTTATTCATTTAACACATTGGTTTAATACCACACCTGTCATATATAAATAAATGTAATATAGAAATAAAAATGAACTTGCTCTACAGATACCACCAAGAAATTTTGCTTCATACGACCTAACCAGTTTCCACTGTGCAAAGATGCTCACAATGACAGAACTGCTAATTAAGATGCTCAGATAAGCATGCTGCCCTCGCTGTGAAGTTCCAGCACCTTGAATTTAGGTTGTAATTTGTTTTCCACAGCTCTTTGCACATGCTTACTGCTTATTTATTCCTGCTTTGAAGGGCCAATGGATTTGTTGCATGATTAATAATAAAAGCAAATGTCTTGTGGATGTGTGTTTTTGCTCTGACTCCAATTTATACCAGGACCTTTTCACTTATCTGGGAATCTAATTAATTGAATGAATAGTTTACCCAAAAATAAAAACTCACTATTTACCTTACCCACTAAACATTGGACATCTGAAGGACGTGCAGATTATGTCTATATAGCGTCCGTCGGTGCAAGACCAATTCTGCTATTCTCTCTATTTGGATGTCTAACCAAGACGTCAATATGTAGTTCGATATTTGAACGTCAAACTAGGTAACTTTTTTTTGGACGTCTAAAACATGTGCAGGAAATAGACATTATTAATGAATGTAATATTAATTTTATTTAAGAAAAATATCAACATTGTTGTTATCAACATGGTTAATGAATATCAATATAACGGTTATTTGTGATGAAACATTATTTCTTATTTAATCATTTATTTTTTTCAGTTTTTTCTCTTATTTACTTGTTTTTGTCATATCATCTCCAATTGTGTTTATCATGTTATCAAGGTAAATACTACACTGTTAGAAAATGAAGCATTCTAACTTTTGAGTTAGCCGAAAGCTAACATTGCAGAGGTGAAATTTGCATTTGATAGGCAGCACGTTATCATGACCCAAGCAGTAAACGCCACTCTGACTGGCCGAGGCAACAAGCAAGCATTTGGCGTGTACTTTTGAAGCAAGTGGCTACTCAGCTCTGTTCAGCCTCCATCAAATCGATCCATAATCATTGTTTTCTACTCCGTTATGAGTTGGCAGGAAATTTATCTAGTCAAAGCTTATTGGTGACGATTGTGCCAGTTAAAAACAATAAAGAGAGTGGTGATTGAGTTGTGATTTATTTGTAAACCTCTATAACTAGTCCCATGTTTCCAGAAGGTGAAGGACCTGTTTCTTGTAGCAGTTAATTTTCCTGTAGTTTTGTTTGGCTCTGCAGCAGGATTGAATTGGAAATGCATTACACCTTTGTATGCTTTTCCATTTATCATCTGCTGCTGAGACAATCAAATGAAGCTATAGGAGAATGAACTTGAACAGTATATGGGACTACAGTTAAAACTTCATTCTTAAATGAGTTTAAGTTTGATGTAGAAAATACGTCCACAATGACCACATTTGGCCTACAATTAGCCCTTATACAGACATCCTGTGGACGTCAATAATGGACATTAAGTAGACGTTGGAAAAAAGACATGATCTAGCGTCACAGTCTGCACCTTCAGGAGACCAAAATTGGACGTTCAAAAACGATGTACAAAAGACGTTGTTTCGACGTGTCTTTGCGCAGTGGGTAGTTGCTTTATCAACGATGACTGATATTAATTCGAGAACCGTTGTGGCTGGATCATTAAGTCAGTGAATTAACCTGATGATGATTAATGATGGAATCACTCAGTCTGATTTGTGAACAAAGTCGGTCCAAAAGAACAAACTCAAAAGAATAATTTGTTCACTGATATAGTTATCAAGGTCAGCTCACTGATTTAATCCACATGCCACATTTATCACGTTAACAGCTTGCTGGAAGAAAGATTATCATTGAATAATTGCTTACATTTTGGCTTGTTTCTCATGCAAAGTTACCTGGCGTGCACTACTTTTCAGTCATGACAACTCTGAATAATTTTGTAAAACATTTTATAAATGAATATTAAGTACATATTTGGTCTTGGCGGCCTAGGTCTGCATGCTTCTGCTAAATTCTTACAACATAAAATTAATGGAAATGTAGCATATCTAGGCAGGTGGTGCTGGGGAGGTGGAGGTCTAGAATAAGAATTTGCAAAGCACACAGAGATGGTGTATGTGACGAGCAGGGCGGGCGAGAGCCGTGAGGGAACGGAGCGAGGCCGGTGACGCGAGCGATAATGAGCTTCAGCTGCTCGGCACACCGGTCTCGTATCTCTCACGGAGGAGCTCCGGAAGCATAAAAGAGGGGCGACGACAGTGAAGGATGAGAGAGGACCAGGCCTGGACTTTATGTTGTGTTTTATTTTGTTTGTGTGGGCGGCAATCGCCGTGAGGAACTGCCGCCCTTTTGCTTCCATTTTATTGTTTGTTTATTTTATTAGTAAAGTACGTTGAATGTTCGCCGGTTCCCGCCTCCTCCTTCCAGTTCTCATTGAACCCCATTACAGTGTATTCATACGTTGTGGTTATAAAGGGAAATGGTAATAAATATGTGGAAGCGATTGGCTTAGAATGTTACATCAGAATGCAAATAGAGTTTCATGGCTGAACTATTCATTTATGGTGTTTTTTTGTGTTTTTTTTAATGAAGAGATCTGTCATTACGTGAAAAACAACATGAGTAAATGTTAAGAAAATATAAATTTTCGGGTCAACTTCCTTTATCAAACCCCATTTGAATTAAGTTGCTCTTTAATCCTGTTTAGATGGCTTCTGTCTTGCTCCTTCAGTCTGATTTAAGACTTGTCTTTTGTCTTGCTGTTTGTGAAGGAAAATAAAAGCCATTTCCGTCTCTCTTTGAAATAATGAAGAGAGGAATGGAAAACACAATGAGTTCTCTGTTTCAGTTTGCTTTTCAATAGGACAAAATTGCACTATGAAAAAAAGAGATTGTCTGCTTTATTTCTGTTGCTTTGAGTCACGTTTTCTCCAAGACAAACAGAAATGCAGTTTCCTTTGTGTAACAAGCACTAGTGGGGTGAGGTTTATCCCCGAGAGATGGCCAGAATTGTGTACTTGTCACTGAGGCAGCTGTAAGACTGATTGGAAAAGAGTGAAAGAAAGAGAAAGTTGGACTGGCTAGAAATGAGAGAGCGACCGAACATAACGGTCAATATTTATTGAGTGAACTGTGCTTGCACCATAGGAGCCCTGTGTCAGATCTACTGCTTTAATTGGGCAAGGATACTCACTTACCTGAGCAAGACACATCTCTTCTATTTGATCGCAGTTCACTTTAATGTATAGCAGCCCAAGACTCTGTCAGAATCGTATTGCCTTTGTGTATGGAAAAATAACAAGTCTCCCGTCCCAGCCCTTGAATTTAATTGTGCTTTAATTCAATGAAGTTGGTGTGAATCAACAACCACTGTCTTAACAGCTGGCTGAGGAGTTTTTGCTGTTTGTTTGTGAAGGGTTTGGTAGAACAGGAGGGATAAAATGTCATGTTGTACTACTTTGAGTCATATTTTCTATCTATCTGTCAATCTATCCATCCATCCGTCCGCTAATTCTCAGTATTCAAGAGGCAATTAAAATGAACAGCACGAAGGATTTATAATTCATGCAGTCACTATGTCATTAATCGCATAGCAACCAATGACATCATAATACTTAAGAACTTGGACACACGTCTTGTGTCAAAAGATACTGCTGAGTCCAATCTGCTGTACCACAGATGAAACATTCCATTTGATGTAAGTGTGTGTTCACACAGGTTTCACTTTCAGATGGTAAAATCTCCTTCCTTTTGACATGTTCAGAGCATAACATTTTGCCAGCAAGTTATGTATGAGATCTGTATTTTTGAAGTGCAAAGAATGAGAATCATGGCAGAGTTGTGAATGGTAACTTAAACAAAAATGCCATAAAATGGTAACATGTGAGAATACTGTTCCATTCTATCATCATCTATCATCATGAATAGGCACAAATGAGTAATTAAGTTGGCTTGAAATCTATCATCTGACTATTTCTATCTTTCTATCTATCATCTGACTATTTCTATCTTTCTGTCTATCATCTGACCATTTCTATCTATCATCTGACTATTTCTATCTATCTATCTATCTATCCATCTATCCATCTATCTATCTATCTATCTATCTATCTATCTATCTATCTATCTATCTATCTATCTATCTATCTATCTATCTATCTATCTATCTACCATTTGACCACATCTATCTATCTATCTATCTATCTATCTATCTATCTATCTATCTATCTATCTATCTATCTATCTATCTATCTATCTATCTATCTATCTATCTATCATTTGACCACATCAATCTATCTATCTATCTATCTATCTATCTATCTATCTATCTATCTATCTATCTATCTATCTATCTATCTATCTATCTATCTATCTATCTATCATTTGACCACATCTATCTATCTATCTATCTATCTATCTATCTATCTATCTATCTATCTATCTATCTATCTATCTATCTATCTATCTATCTATCTATCTATCTATCTATCATTTGACCACATATATCTATCTATCTATCTATCATTTGACCACATTTATCTGTCTATCTATCTATCTATAGTTGTTCAGCTGATGTGTTGATTCACTTCTGTTCAATAACTGTGTAAAGTTCATCAATTATAGAAAATATATAAAATATTAAATTATTATTATATTCCTAACCTGTAAGTGTCGGAAAAAATGTGTTGTAGGAAGAGAAAATTTCTCCTTTAATTGAGAGAAAGAAGCAAAATGGAAAATATATAGATCCTTCAAGGTAACTATACCACTCATCCTCCAAATGTTGAATGTCGGATCTGAGAGAGAAGGAGGAAATGCGTGATTGCGGTATACTGGGGCAAAAATAGCAGTGTCAGGTAATCTGCATCCTTTCTTAATTTGGTGCCATATTTTCAAACTGTTTGAAACAATGAAGTTATCCACCTTAACAGATGCAGGCAATACAGAAGCTGAAAAGAGAAGTGCCGGGAGTGAACTGTTTTTAACACCCTTTTTTTCAATAGCAACCCAGGGGGGTGTGTCAATCGAGATTTCTGTTTTATAATCCTCCTGCCAGTAAACAAGGGCCCTCGCATTAGCTGCCCAGTAATAATGCAAAAAGCAAGGTAGCCCTAGCCCACCTTTCTCTTTTGGCTTCTGTAAAGGTATTTTCGATATTCTGTGAGCTTTAAAGCCCCAGATAAAAGGCAGGATTACCGAATCTAGTGATTTGAAGAAAGCTCTTGTCAAAAAAATAGGTAAATTTTGAAAGAGATATAAGAATCTAGGCAGAGAGACCATCTTGACAGCGTTTATGCGACCTATCATAGAATAGGAAGAGTCCTCCATTGGCCAATGTCTATCTTTAGATCCTCCAATTTCTTTAGAAAATTCAACTTAAAAATTAATTTAGGGTTTTTGGGCAGAACAATTCCAAGATAATTAAGTCTGTCTGTAATTTTGAAAGGAAGATTTTGTAGGAATTCATCAAGTTCGGCGCTTAAAGACATGAATTCACTCTTCTGCCAATTAATTGTATAACCAGAGACTGTACCAAAAGATTTTATTAAATCTAGCAGTAAAGGAATTGACCGCTCAGGATTCGACAGAAAGAGAACAACATCATCTGCATACAAGGAAATGTGATGATCTACATTTCCCAGCCTTACAGGCTCGATAGATGGATGGTTTCTAATACTGATCGCGAGGGGTTCGATCGCAACTGCAAAAAGCAAAGGGCTAAGGGGACATCCTTGCCATGTCCCACGATGTAATAAAAATTACTTTGATTTTTCTTGATTTGTGAGCACGGCAGAAGTTGGGTGAGCGTATAGTGTTGTAATCCATGACACAAAACGACTACCAAACCCACATTCTTCCATGACCCTCACCATATAAGGCCATTCCAGCTGATCAAAAGCTTTCTCTGCATCTAAACACAGAGCAGCCACTTTAGAGCCTTTCTTGTACTTATGGTACATTATGTTCATTAATCTCCTAACATTAAAAAATGAAAATCTATTTGGGACAAAACCAGTTTGATCCGTATGTATAATAGATGAAATGTGTTTATTTAACCTATTGGCTAATAATTTTGTAAAAATGTTAATGTCAGAATTCAGTAATGCAATAGGCCGATAAGATGAAGGCTCAGTCTCATCCCTCCCCTCTTTAAGTATTAGTGAGATATTAGCATCATATAATGTGTCAGGGAATTTTTGAATTTCAAGAGAATGAGTGAACATCCTCAGTAAAAGGGGAGGCAACTTCTCAGAATATTTTTTATATAATTCAATACCAAAACCATCTGGCCCTGCCGCCCTGCCATTAGGAAAGGATTTTATGGCATCGACAATCTCTGGAATAGAAATGTCAGAGTTTAAGGCCTCAAAGGCAGCATCACTCAATTTAGGAAGATTCAAATGTCCCCTCTTGCTTTTGATGTATATAATTGTTCATAATATTCTCTAAAGATGGATGGCATCGACGGTTCTAAAGTGAAGAAGAAGAAGAAGAACAAAATTTGTTCTTTCTTAAAAAAGCTTTTTCTTGAGGATCTGGTTATTCCAGAAGAGCCAAGTGATCCTGAGCCAAGTGATCCTGAACCGGAACCTGAACTGGATCTGGTTGATCAACAGGAGCCAAGTGTCCCAGGTCCAAGCAGTTCCGAGCCATTAGTTCAGGATCTTGATGGCGACGGCAGTGGGGTCGATCAGGATGGCATCGACGGTTCTAAAGTGAAGAAGAAGAAGAAGAACAAAATTTGTTCTTTCTTAAAAAAGCTTTTTCTTGAGGATCTGGTTATTCCAGAAGAGCCAAGTGATCCTGAGCCAAGTGATCCTGAACCGGAACCTGAACTGGATCTGGCTGATGCAGACGGGTCAAGTGTCCCAGGTCCAAGCAGTTCCGAGCCATTAGTTCAGGATCTTGATGACGATGATGCCATCTTAGATATGAAGAGCCCTACACTGGTGTCTGGAGATTTGACGATCTTGAGCGACAGTGGGGTCGATCAGGATGGCATTGACTCTTCTTCTGAAAGCCCTGAAGAGAACATCCCAAAAAGTAAATATCAACAGAACATTTGAGATGCAATATTACAATAGCCACGCACACATTGTAAAATTTCAGGAATGACAACCGCTTTTAAATCCCCTAAATTATCATTCCATGTGTCTACAGAACACGACTTGCTCCCTAAACTTCACCGAGTGCGCCGTGTAGAATTTTTTTAAGTGCGCTTGTCACTACCGTCATTTTTTGGGAGTTAATTCAGTTGTAGGATGCGGTTGTCACTCTTGTAAATTACTGAACTGTCCGTACAGAACAAATTAGATGCAAACAGAAATTGTTTTCAAGTTGGATTAATTATTCATGTTTGATCTGTGGTTAGAGATGTTTCTGATAACATATTATTTGTTTTTTGCTGTTTATTTTTTCAGAAAGTTCCAAAAGCTGGAGAGACACCATTGGTGGAGTCTTTAAATGGCTTTTTTGGATGGACCTCCACTCCCCAGGCGGTTGGCCGCGAATTCGACTGTCCCCCTAGCGATGACACTGCTCAGCGATACCTGGCGACAGCACTGGATAGCGATTAGTGGACGGCTCGATAATTTTACGCCGCCTGGTGGCCACGCGCAGACGGCCCTTCAGTGTTCGGGTAGTAACGTTTCCTCCTCCTCGCGATAGATGGAACGGCGGCGGCGACTCCTCCGCTCCCTCACGGACTGCAAGCAGTTATCTGTCTCTGTTTGCATTCACTGATTTCCCAAAGTCATCTTAAATGTTTAATTGTCAATTCAACTGAAAAAATTTGAGAGAACATCGCATAAGCTGACTTCATAAATTGACATTGATTTTCCTAAAATATTTTATTTTGAACTAACCATTATGGTGGATGATGTTTCTTTGCTTGGGCACTTCATTTATATTATTGTAGATCTGATTTGATGCAGTGATGCAAGAAATCACAGCTCATATATTCATATGCAACTGAATTTCACAATCCATATATATAATTATATATATGAATAACATGACCATCTTAATTTAAGCCAAATAATGATCATTTATAAAGTTAATGGTTGCACTTATAAACACAAATAAACAGTTGGTGAAACTTTTAAGTGGGTTGATACAGTTCTTCTAAATTTGTGACAATATTTTGTAATTGACTAAAGACTTCAACATTCAGCATGCTAAACACAACAATGGTAACAATTAAATTTCATTTAAAGTAAATTATCAAGTACACTCTACAGTTCTTTTTTAGTCACTAGATCTCATGTCAGAAGCTTTTGTCAGTATTTCATACTATTCTTATTTCACTTTTTTTTTGATGCAATAGGTTTGCATGCTTTTTTTTAAATAAGTCCAACTAATTAGATTTTACAGTGTAAGAACTATATACAGATTCATAATATTAATAATCCATAATGTGTAATCAATTCTAAAGTGAAGGTAATGGTAACCCACTAGTAATGACTCAAGTATTACCAAATCCTTCAAAAGGAATTACTAATTCTTTGGAATGGTATTCTGAAGTGAAAAGCATGATAACTCCCAAGTAATGACTTTGTTAATACTTGGGTCAATATTAGTGGTTTACCATGATCTTTACTTTATACTGTTTCAAATAATTACTAATTCTTTTAGAAGGACGTAGAAACACTTGAGTCTTTACTTTCCAAAACCTTACAAAAAACTAAAAAGCTTATAGTGACTTCAGTCATAACTAGGGATTTCTCATGCTCCACTTTAGACTACTGATCCAAATAATTAATTCCTTGGATTTGGCAATACTTAAGTCATTATTAGAGGGTTACCACGATCTTCACTTTAGAATTATTTATGCATTATGCATTATTCACATTAATTATGAGCCTGTATAGTAGTTTATTTCCCAATTCTGAGAAAAACAAAATCAGGAAAATAGGCAGAGTATTGAGTTTACATCTCGGTATTATGATTTTTCTTCTCAGTATTGTGAGATATAAACTCGAAATGACCTGTTTTGTTCTTTATTTTGCAGACTGCTTTTATTGTCTAGCACTGTGAAAATAGACTGATCCCTGCACCAATAGACTGATTATTTTTTTGTTTATCTTTTTACATGATTTATCAATCTTTCATAAAATTGAGTTTTATTATTTTTTAAATAAATTTTGTTGTGCCCGCAAACATATTTGTGTGCATGTATTTGGATGTCTTTCTGAATGAGTGTTAAAGGATCGGTGAGACCAATTTGAGGCCACGGGCAGCTTCGTTTCAGTATTAGGTACAGTATTGATTTTTCTCACCTATTACCACCAGTTCCAGAGTTTGTTTTTTTTTGAGAGTCTGTGTTTGATTTTGTTCCACTGCTAATTGGAATCCTCATTTAACATGAGGACTTAGAGAGTCTGTGTGAGTTGCACCTTCTTGTCAAAGAGATCCTAGTTCAAAATTCTTCTTTTTTTATGGAATATTTTAGCATAAATCATTTACCTGTGCACATCATTATTTTATTTTTTTTAATTCATGCGCTCCTATAATATTTATTCAAAATAACTTACCCTCCCTCTTGCAGCGACATCTCTTCTCCGTGATGATGTGTTTACTGGCGTGAGGGGCGGGACAACCTGTCACTCACATGAGATCGACCAATAGCAAACCCCAAACCAGCTACCATCATGTTCTGTGACAGTGGACAGGTGTTTTTAAATGTCCTCTGAGATATTACGGGTAAAACATCCACTAAAAAGGCACGGGTGAATAATTATTGCTAAATATTATAAATTTAATTTCTTCAGAATATACAGTTTAAAAAAAAAAATGACTATCAATTGGGAAAGATCATTTTGAAGCCAAATGGTGTAGTTACGACATCTGCTGCTTTCATTGTTCTCAGAATGCAGTTTTTTTTTGTTGTTGTTTATATGTTCCTACTTCTACCCAAACATTTTTTGCTCACTTTATGGCGGCACAATAGTCCTATTTTCTGCTATTTCTTGGAGCTGAGAGAAGCTGTCAAGCCTAACATTAGTGATTGACAGCAACAGTATAACCTACACTTATGTTGCATTGTTACATTTATGTCCATTTTGGTTCTGTTCATATAGCACATATCAACCGAAACAGACTTTTAGTATTCAGTAATGACTCAGTTTATGATTTATTTCTTTAGTTTTGAGGCTAATTGACACTGCACCAACAGACACAGACCAGATTACAGCACGTCACTTCTCAGACATTCCAACACCGACAAACGCCAATTCAGCATGTTCAATCGGCGAAAACAAGTTCCGACACCGTTGGCGTCTTTCAGTGCAGTGTAAATTGGCCTTAAATCTGAAGAAATAAATCATAAACCATGTGAACATAGCCAAATAATGGCCTGGACAGAATCAGTGTTTATCAGTATCTTTTTCTCACAAACACATATGCATATTGTTATTTTAAGATGACCTATTATGTTTTTTTTTTGTTTTTTTACATTTTCTTTTGTTAGTGTGTAATGCTGCTGTTTGAGCATGAAAAGTCTGCAGTTTCAAAACACAAATTCCACTCCAAAGGGAGTTATTCTGCATATCAGTAAGCCTGAAATCGATTGGAGTCTTGGGTTTTCTTCTGGCAAGTACACAATATTCCTCATTTGCACAATTCCCACCAAAGGCATATGCAAAAAAGGGTAAAGGTCTGGTTGAGTTGCGTTAGTAGTGTGATGAAATTTACTGTTATGTTAAGGAACGTGACATTTCCCGAAACACCCTCAAAGCGGTTGATCAGTCACAACACACTGGTCCAGCCTACCAATCAGAGCACATTGTGCTTTTCAGAAGGAGGGCCTTCATAGAGACCGGAATGAAACAGGGGTGCATATCCCAAAAGCATCTTTAGCCAACTAACGTCGGAAGTTCCATCGTTACTAACATAGTTCAAACACATTTGGTGTTTCCAAAAACAAACGAACGTTCGCAAACTGCATCGCAAACTTGTGTGGTTGGAATGACAGCTCTCGAGCTGTGTTTAGAAGGAGAGTATCTTGTTTTTATGGCATGTGGACTTAATAAATCGTTTTCTTGAACAAAATAAGCAAGTACAATGTATATCTTTTATTTCGAATATATATAAATTTCATTTAAATATTTTGGTTTGTCGAGATTTTAAGCACCGTTTTTGTATGGTGTTCATGTGTGTATATGCTCTAGTACGTAAGACGAGACTGACTGACTCTTGAAATAAAGCAAAATAAGTAAGAAAAATGAGAATTAGTCCTCAGCATCAATTTGATCTCAAATGGATTCATTTAAAGAAATTATTACTCCACCACCTGCATGACATCATTCACCAACGTGGCTGAACGACAGGTTTGCAACAGTACGGATTTGGGAAACAGTTGTGACTAGCTAGTTTTGTTCAACGATGCATCATACTATGGTAGCGAAGCAGTGAGTTAAGTCATTGTATGGGAAACACCCCTAAGCGTTACTGACAGACTGGGAAGAGAGGTGCTGGAACAAACAAATTGAAATGAAATGAAAACCTATTTGAATAGCAGTGATGGGGAAAGTTACTTTTAAAAGTAATGCATCACAGTATTGCGTCACTCCCTAAAAAAGTAACTAATTCTGTTACTTTTTATGAAAAGTAATCCGTTACATTACTTTTGCGTTAATTTTTCTCTCCTGGGCTGGGCTTGCTTGTTTGTTTTTTAATAACAACAAAAAAAGTTGAAATGAATAAGCCTCAGACTGAAGGAAATGCATATTTACACCTGTGCAGATGGCGGAGCTCAAACAAACCTTTCAGCTGTGCTGCCATTCTGGATAAAAGAAGAACAGGATACAGGAGAAGGAAGTTTAACACTCGTATTTCTATATCTAATCTAAAGTAATTTTTGATTATTAGTATGGTAAAACTGGATCATTGAAGGTCAGCAGCAAATACACTGGATAATAAAGTGAGATTAAATACATAAAGTATATTTGTGTAATTTAATAATGTTAATTATTACAGGTTGGTCTGAAATTGCATTTCACTGTTTTTATTCATTTTGAGGAATACTGATTGTTCTCGTGCAAGTGAGATGAGTAAATGCATGTTCACATTTAGTCTAGAACTACAATAACCATCATGTTTACACAGCGCACAAAACACCTCTGCACTTTATTTCTCTCAACATTGGGACAGGTGAGCTGTCAGTCAATAAATCTTGCGTTACTTATTTAAAAAGTTGCAAAGTGAAAAAGTAATGCGTTACTTTACTAGTTACTTGGAAAAGTAATCGAATTACATAACTCAAGTTACTTTTAATGCATCACCCTCAAAACTTTCAAATAGACCCAAAAGTAAATACAAGACTTTGAAAAAGGGCATAATATGGCCTCCTCAGTAGATTTTGTTTGTGCCAAGACAGATATTATGATATTCTCATGTTAGTATTCATTGAAACAATAGTTCATTCCATATATATATTGCTAAACTGCACTTAAATGGAGTGTCCTTGTTTTTGGCTTGTATAGGCTGTAATTCATAATAACCTATTGCTGATCTGTTGCCAGTTTTGATGATTTAGAAGATTTCCTTCTGTTCAACTGTATATTGAGTTTTATATAAAAGCATTTGTCCTCTTTGTGAGGACCACATAATTGTGTGAATTGTCTTAGGTTCTTGCAGCAGTATGATAGTTTTATGTTTTTTTTTCTGTCACTTGGTGAAGCAACTGTGCAAAACAGCTTAGCCACTGCAATAATTCTGTGATCTATGCATAATACATAAATGCAGCTTGCAGCCTGTAGATAGAGAAAACTCTGACGGAAAGAGGTGTCACATTGCCCAATAAACAGCAAACTGGTTAATGAATAAATAAACAGATGGAAGCAACAGTGTTCAGTAACAGAATTTTGCTAAATTCAACCTAATTTACTGGAAGAAACAAACCAGAATAATACAGTAAACAATGTCACACATTGCTACAACCACAGCGGCAGCCACAATGATGACTTTAAGTGCTCTTGTTGACAACGGAGTGACTAAGAGATAGAACAACAACCTTAAAATAGCACCCTAACCCTCTCATGGAGGAGAGGCTGTCTCTTTAGTTACCATTTACTGCTTCCATTAACCTAACAAGGAATGGCGACTATCATTATTGATCAACATTATGCCCCCGCCTTAGGCTATGTCTCATCAGCTCTGTTTCGAAAGGTCTCCTCTTTCTACCCTGAAGTGAGAGAAGAATGGCAGTGAGTTAATGTGAGGGGATGGATGTGTCCGTTGTACCCTTGCCCTGTACGACTGCTCTCTTCGATGCCATTGCAGAGAGTTAATGATAGTGGAACTACTTCATTGAGTCATCAGAAACCTCTCAAAATTTATAAAACTATGCAGAATGTCAACAATACCGAGAATGGTGGCAGTCTAGTTAAATTTTAAAGGAAATAACCAGCACCGTGACAGGTTTTGCTGTGCTCCTGACATAAAATATGGAGCAGCTGAGTGGTTGAAGATCTTGACTTCTAAGCTAAAGGTTGTAATTTCAAGTCCCAGATGGCGTCATCCATGCGCTAACACAATTGTGCCCTTGAACAAGGCACTTAACCTCCATGTTTTTCCTAGAGTATATAGCGGAAGAGGCTTTGGTTTTGAATGCATCTGCTAAAGGGCGAATAATGTAATGTGGCAACTTAAAATGAATCAGCTGTTATTAAAATGCAAAGTGAAAACTGTTGAGCATTATTTAACTTGAAGTTAACCTTTGAAAACATCTCTAGCTCTGAACTGTAGGGTTCATTAAACGCTGGTTTGTGATATACGGGAATCAGCCGCAGCCTGAGTGGAAAGACATGTCTTGATCATCAACAAAAAATGACTAGCATTTATATTTCTCAACGGAAACCTAATGATCCTTATCAGAACATTTTTTTTTTGCCTCCCCAAAACTTTAGTTATCATCCGCAATATGGTCTATACCGCAGAATCCATTAGAAACACTACTATCCAACATCACATTCAGCACTTGGCTAATTGAATCTTTTACTTTTCTACAGACATAGGCTACTGGAATAGTATGTCAACTGTTTGTAATTGGATAAATGCAAAAACGCCCTGATTCTAACGACAAAACCTAGATGTCTGCAAAATATGGCCAGAAGCTGACATTGCCTGCTTGTGCTGAAATGTAATGGGCAAGTTTTGCATCAGTGCCTCCACTTATGATTTAATAACAGTTTTTTTTTTTTTTTTTTGCGCTATAATGCTGGCTTTGCACATAGTGAGAGAAAAGTGACCCTCTATGGAACTGGTCAATTGGGTAAAAGAACTACTGCAACAAGCACTTACTCAAGGCTGCAGTTTAAGAAATAACCGTTGAATGTGGGGGGAAAAGAACAGCAAAATAGTTCAGAATTTTAATGTTCAAATGAAAATTTAAACAAGCATTAGTGTTGTAGTGAGCATTGCATTTGCCTGAAAACAAATGAGGTGTACACTGTTAAAAATTGCTGTTAATTTACGGCAAATTTTCATCAGTAAAATCCTGTTCTGTTCAAAAGCAGTACATTGCCGTTTTTATTTTTTTGTGAAATGGCGTAGACAAAATATAACAGCATTTTACCACATTTACTGCTCGAAGGAAATAAAACAGTACTTTACAGTATTTTCAGTACTGAAGACGGCAGTTAGCAAGCGTGGATTTCATCCATCTTTTTCATCCATCTTCATACTGTTAATAGGTGAGTTCCCTTTTGCTTTGCTCGTTGTCATAAGCAAAATATATGACATTTGCAACTCGTATGGTGGATATTGGAACTGTAACTATTTTTAATTGGCTCGTTTCAGTGAAAAAAGCGCCAACTATGGTTTGTGTCCAGAATTCATTGTTTGGGACCGCTTATAATAGTTTTTTGTTGTTGTTGTTGTTTTTTGCCATTTGTTTTACCATTTTTCTTCATTTTGTACACATTCTGCAAGTTAGAATTTGATCTGGTGAATATCTTGTTTGTTTCTATATCTTTTGCCTTACATGTCCTTTATGAGAATATAAGAAATTTTTCAAAAGTTTAATAAAAAAAGAGACATTTAAAAGTTTAATAAAGAAGTTTTGAAACAACAATTAAAGCTGCTTTTCTTCTGTTATTTATTTATATTTTATCATAGGGTACATTTAAACACTAAATCCTTTTTGCTAGCAGTGCACTACTCAATAGCTTATACAATACCATGTAGTATATCTGTATTGTTTACACTTAAAATTCTGCAAATATGCCTCTTGTGAAGAGCTGCAAATAAACATTCACAAACTATCAATGCTTTTCTCAGAATTTGACTGTATCTATGCTGTATATTGCAAAAACAGTAGCCAATTGTAAATTTCACCAACAGTAAGATGCCGTTATTTTACAGTATCTTGCTGGCAACCGTGCTGCCAGTTCTTTACTGTTTTTTAACGGGAAAATTTTTAACAGTGTATGTTCACTTCTCGCTGCTCCACTAACTTGGATGGGTTAAATGCAGAGGACAAATTCTGAGTATGGGTTATTATACTTGGCCTTCAAATCACGTGATGTCGCTTTTCTTTCACGACTTGACTTATGCTTAATCGTCATATGTAAACAAAGTGGGGTATATCTAGTGCATATATTGTTGGGTCCAAAAGTCTGAGACCACTATGGAATATAAGAGCATTTAGTGGAAATTTTAACATAGTTTCAAATTAGCACTCAGACTGCTGATTATATAGTATTTATGCACTGCTGTTCAAAAGTTTGGGGTCAGTAAGATTTTTTTTTTCAAATAAATACTTTTATTCAGCAAAGAATGATGCATTAACTTGATTGAGATTTTAAATAAACAGTGATCTTTTGAACTTTCTACTCATAAAATAATCCTGAAAAAAAATCTATCACTGTTTTTCAAAAACTCTTTAGCAGCAGAATGGTTTTCAACATTGTTAATAACAATTATGTTCACCAAATCAGCATATTAGAATGATTTCTGAAGGATCATGACACTGAAGACTGGAGTAATGATGCTGAAAATTCAGCTTTGCCATCACAGGAATATATATAATAGGGGTAGTCGTGGCCTAGTGGTGAGGGAGTCGGGCTTGTAATCTGAAGGTTGTTGGTTCGATTCCCACGCCGGCAGGAATTGAAGGTGGGGATTGTGAATGAACAGCACTCTCTCCACCTTTGATACCATGACTAAAGTGCCCTTGAGCAAGACACCTAACCCCTAATTGCTCCCCTTGTAAGTCGCTTTGGATAAAAGCGTCTGCTAAATGTAAATATATAACAGTCATTTTAAATTGTAATAATAATATATCACAGTATTATTAGTTTTACTTTATTTTTGATCAAATAAATGCAGGTTTGGTGAGTAGAAGAGACTTTTTTTTTTTCAAAAACATTTTAAAAACCAACCGCAAACTTTTGAGCGGTAGTGTATAATTTCCTTAGCTTTCCTTTTGCTTTAATCAAGCTGATGGAAATTGATCGGTGTTATCAGCATGATTTGAGAATGTTTGGCTTCAATGAAAGCAAGAACATTTGACCTTTGGTTCAACTGAGTCACAAATTTGACTACTGACACTAATTTTACATAACATTTATTTGATTTTCAATATCTTAAAATTTCCAGATTTAAAAAATGTGACCCCAGGCTTATGGACCCATTGTGAATATTTCCAGAATAATCTAATCAGAGTTTCAATGCAAAGTCATCCAGTGGCATTCACACACACAAAGACTGAGAATAAGCTTCAAGACTGCTGGTTCATTAACTGATTGCCTTTAGCTACAATTTAATTTGTTCACTATGATAGAGATCACTGGTAGACAGGGGATAAGGGCTATTGATTCCAGATGATTTGTCCTTATATAGAGCAGGCTGGAGGTGCAAATGTGTGTGAATGTGAATCACTGTGAAATGTGGTAATTGAAGAACACGCTAAAGACACTGCAGCTGGTTTGGGTATTTTTGCACTTTGATTTAATCATGTATGTAATTAGCACCATCAAATCTAATTTACAGTAAACTTGTTATGCTATTTTTGAGTATGATATTTTACATGTGCATATTGGTATGTGACAGTGTGTGAAGGTAAGAATTAGTGAGAGATTGTATTTTCTTTTTGTGCTAAACCTATTTTAACGTTGACAATACAACTTCCATTACTCACAAATCGAATTAATATGGATAAATTTGAATTTCAAATAGATTTACAACATGCAATTAGTAATGAGTAACAAAAGAGTGATTTCCCCCTAGAGATGACAGTCCATTCTCTAAGTCATTGGTATAAAGTTATCAAAACGAATTTGCATTTGGATGATATTTCATGCAGGAATGCACTCAAAGGAAATTAAATATGAATCAACATCTTGCCCTGGCAGTTTGTATCCAGAATGATGTTTTATGCTAGTTTGTTTCTGTCAGTGATTTATGTAGCCTTTTCCCCCCTCCTTATGCTGTGTATGAAGCATCCCATCTCTTGACATGTTGACTACTGGAATTAAACAAAAGCTGACGGGATTGAGCAGTTACCCACAATTCCGTTTCATGTGCTGACAGGAATAGAGCCATGGCTTCTGTAGTAATGGACATGATAGCAGGGAGGAAATAGAGATTTTATGACAGCCAAAACTCCATGCCTCTTAATATGAGAAAGGAAAATATGATGAGATGTCATGAGTAGTTTTATGAAAAAACAAACAACAAATAATCAGCATTTCTTTTCAAAATGACTCACAGTGGACAATGACTGGACCTCAGTTGTTACTGTTTTTGAAATGCAGAGGGCAACATCTCTCTAACACGTTACCTTTGGCCATTTGACAATATTTTTGTGTGTAAAAAATTTATGGTTGAACAAATGGTTACATTCACAATGATTTGGAGACAGAGAACATAGGCTGCGTGTTTTAAATTCAATGCAAATGAAATGTAAATTCATTTTCCGGCAGATTCCAAAATCAAACAAGTGATTTAACCAAGTAGGAAGATTTTATTAGTAGAGGACACATTTAGCTTTGTATCAAACTTTTTTTCAGTGTAAGACAATTGACCCTTTGACGGCAGTTTGATTGACAAGCGATCTGACCAATCATAACCCTGAATTCGTCATTTTGTCCGACAAAGGAGTTAGTAGTAGATTAACGTTGGTGAACTTGAACTTGAAAAATTATGTGTACACATGTCTTTCCACGTTTGAAACAACATTCCTTCTGATGTTCATTCATGTTTATTTGATGCTATAAATGAACTAGAACGAAGAGATGATCGGTTCACGAGCCGCTTGAAGGAGCTACAGCGATCTGTCACGACACATTAAAGAGACTCTATACGCTATTTATTGTTTAAACTTAATAAATTACAATATTTTAAATATGAAACCGTTTCATATCAAAAGTAACCTGTTCTGTCTTGTCTGTCGACACGTGTCCTATTTGCTCCACGATGTATTTTTCACTGCATGAGAACATGATATGTGGCGGTCTTTGGGAACAGTCAATTGGACTGTATCTTAAAGCTTTTTAGACTCCGTATACTAGCATTTTGTGTTTATATTGCATATATAGATATATAATATCTCAATTAAATGCAGAAGTAAGCTAATAAGAACTTAAGAACCAATGTAAAAAAAGCTGTATAAACACAACATAAGGGTTAAGATGAACTAATCTTTGAATTTGATTCAACTGAAGCGTGCCAAGGCTTAATCCTCATTCATATCACAGCAATATGAATCTCTTTTATTATCGGGTGGTGATGTTTCATGTTAGCAGTTAAAATAAGCAGAACTAATGAATGGCAGTTAGCTTATCAGCCTGTGTCTTCACACTTATTATATATGCTTATGATGAGTGATCAGATGCTTTACTTGTGTGGCAAATATTTGAAAGTCATCGTATTCCTTTCGGCGTACTCCGTTATATCTCTTTTTCATTCTGCTGCATCCCTTAATTCATGGCACTTATTATCACACTTTTTGATAAATTTGTCAAATGTGTGAATTTAATTTTATACTGATATTTTATACACACTTTATGATAGCTAAGTCATTAATGAGTGTAGGTATAAAATATGCATCCAGATGTATTACAGTTACACTTAACAGATGAATTCATATATGAATTTACAGTAGGCCTATATGCAAAAATATAAATCAAGGTTTCATGCCTTTTGGACCCAAACTCATTTGGACTCACTTTCATGTTTTTAATTTAAATTCTACTGTTTATTTCCCATGAAAATGACAAGATTGCAGATTGTCAGTTTAAGCCAGAGATTTATACCAGGTGCACTTGATCGGAGTACTTGCTTTTCAAAATAAATTTGACAAAGTCTATATACCACAGGATAAATAAAATAAAAATAAAATGTTAACTATTTATGATAGTAATGAAGAATATCATAATGTTACTTTTTTCTTTGTGTTTTTGAGATATTATTTATCAGGAACCTTTAGCAGTAACGTAGCTGAGCACTATTCAAAATTTGTCAAAAGTTTGGACACATTGTTTTTCATGATTTTAATTGATATTTCTCATGGTTTTACTTTTTGTAACACTTTATGATAGCTATGATTAAGTCATTAATAGGCCTATAAAATATACATATAGATGTAAATATATAAATAATGTGTATGAATTTACAGTATATTCAAAGATATAAAGCAAGCTTTCATGCCATTTTTAACGTTTAATTTTTACACCCATTGGACTCAATTTCATGCTTTGAATTTAAACTCTACAGTTTGTATTTCCTATTAAAATAACAAGATTTCATCATATACTACAAGTGTTCTCGCAGCATGCTGCCATGTTAGTTTTGGATAAACATTGTGAGTTTAAGCCTTAGTTTTGTATAAGTCATCTAAAAATGAAAATTCTGTTATTTATTACTCTCCCTCATGTCGTTCTACACCCGTAAGATCTTCGTTCATCTTCAGAACACAAATTAAAATATTTTAGATGAAATCCAATGGCTCAGTGAGGCCTCTATTGCCAGGAACACAATGAACACTTTCAGATGCCCAGAAGGTACTAAAACATATTTAAAACAGTTCATGCGAGTACAGTGGTTCAACCTTAATATTATAAAGCGACGAGAATAGTTTTTATGCGCCAACCCCCCCAAAATACAGACTCTTCAACAGTATCTAGTGATGGCCGATTTGAAAACACTGCTTCGAAGCTTTACGAATCTTTTGTTTAGAATCAGTGGCTCAGAGCGGCAAAGTCACGTGATCTCAGTAAACGATCAGTTACGACATCAACTGATTCGAAATTTCAATAATTCACGTGACTTTGGCAGTTTGATACACGAACCAAAAAAGATTCGTAAAGCTTTGAAGCAGTGCTTTGAAATCAGCCATCACTAGATATTGTTGAAAAGTCTGTATTTTTTTTCAAAAATATTCTCGTCACTTTATAATATTAAGGATGAAAAATACTCACATGAACTGTTTTAAATATGTTTTAGTATCTTCTGGACATATGAAAGTGATAGTCTTGCTGGCAATAGAGGCGTCACTGAGCCAACGGATTTCATCAAAAATACCTTCATTTGTGTTCCGAAGATGAACGAAGGTCTTACGAACGACATGAAGGTGAGTAATTAATGACAGAATTTTCATTTTTGGGTGAACTAACCCTTTAAATATAAATCTATTCCCCAAAGGATACAAAAAAGGTTAAGAAATGGCTTTGCTATAGGATATAATTAAGTGTTACTCATGTTTTTATTGTGTTTTGTATTAAAAATAATATTTTTTAATACATAATTCCATTTTTTATGTTTGTCATTGCTTTGATGACTTGACAATTATTCCAAAATAGTAATTGGTGTGTCCAAACATTGTCATTCAAATTGAAAGAATGACATGCACATGAGGAGTGTCCATTGATACAAAGGCACTTTACGAAGAGAGTTGTTGCTTTTGTTTGTACTACTATCACCTGTGCACTCCGCAGGTGCAGGTGGGGTTTCAGTGACAGGTGGTTGTTGTAAGAGGGAGGGGGGGGGGTTTACAGAGGCCCCGAGGGCTGATGGGGGGGAAATGCTTTGCCTCGGAAGTATTGTGCCTGACACATGCTCCGTCTGCTGCCTCTGCGCCGACCCCTGCCTCTTTTGTTATGCTGATTAAGGCAACAGGCACAGTCTTTTGTTCAAGTCAGAGAACGCGAGAGAGAAAGAGAACGAGCAGGGAGGGATGGCCACGCTCCCCGTGACCTAAAGCCCCCCAGTCTCCTCTTCTTTAACGTCACAAGGTGCGCGCAACAAAAACGAGCCACCATCAGCTGAGTTCTTCACATCGCGACGCGCACGAGCCACCATCAGCTGAGACTGTCACAACTCTTCCGTCCACACACACACACACAGAAATACGCTGGCACTGGACTTTTCTTTGCCAACTGCCAGGAGTTTAATGGATATTGTGAATAGCGCAAAGAAGGATTTAGGTCGCGAGCTCAGACTCTCAAATTGATTTGAAGGCGGGAAGCGCGAGCGCTGAGAGGACTGAAGCGCGAGAGCGGACGCCGAGCCAATAAATAGAAGCTGCCCGCTGTAACGGTCGCAGTAACGTCGTCACGGAACTGATGGGGTAAACGTAAAAACGGACTCTCAAAAGAAGTTAAAACGTTTAACACGTAAGAAAAACAGAAACATTACGAAAAGAAGCTACATTCCCTCAAACAATCCGTTGGTTTCAGAACTTGGACAGCTCCCTCGTGCAGCCGCCTACACACAAACCGACCGTGTGAGGATTCATCGAAATCAGCACAAAACCGAGCCAGTTCTTCTCGGTATTCACCCCCAGAACATTGAGACGCCATGACCGGTGTACTTCAGGGAGAGAAGCAGCTTTTTGAGAAGTTCTGGAAGGGCACGTTCAAAGCCGTGGCGATGCCGAGACCCGAGAGCATCATCGTCGCCAGCATCACCGCACGGAGAGCCGTGACAAAGTGAGTTGTTTAGCCCGAGGTTTCTTGTGTCCTTTCTCAGTCTTTGTCTTGGGGATTAAAATAATGTTTAGCAATCACTTTGTTTCAGAGCAGCCTTTGAATAGCTTGAGAAATTCTTGACATTTGAAGTGTCAGATGTTTTCCCTCTAGACATAATATTCGTTAGTGAAAATTTGGTAGCAGTTTTATTGTTTTACAATCTGTTTTGGATTGGGATCTCAGTAAAGTCTCCTCACTTGTGTTCATGCAACTTTTGTCGTTTTGTCCCATTTTCGTGTCACACAAACAGAGCCTGAATTCTGCCTATTCTCTCCATTCATCATTGGCTGTCCTTCACTGGAGGCCAGTCAGTTTCACTTGTGCACAAACAAGTGCAAAGCAGAGCGAGAGGCTACACAGAGTCCTAATGAATCAAGTCAGAGTAGAGCCCTTCATCATGCCCTTAGGTTAGGACATGAAGATGATCTCAGCTCCTTCTTCACCCATGAATTAGGAAGCATGACAGCGTGTCGAATAGAGAGAAAAGCCGAAATAGCAATAAAGAACCCTGGGTTTTGCTTCCCTTAGCTTCCTTTCCGCTTAATCAGGATCAAGACTTACTCCTCGCTCATTATGCCAGTAAGGAGTGCGTAACTGATTTATGATTCACTCTTGTTCCCTATGTGCATGTATCATCCCATGTACAGTTTAACCCATCTTGCAGTTTCAGGGACCTGGAGTTTCACAGTGCAGTCCACTTTTTCCTTATCGAGGCACCGGATGAAAGCGTGTATCAAAAAGTGGCATATTACGATTTTGCTAGATAGTTTTGTGTTCATACATTTAATACTGCAGTAGGACAAAGATTTTGATTGGAGTCTGTTAGCACATCAATAGTCTACCACAAACCTATTGCTTTCTGGTTATCTGTATTTTATAGAAATGGAAAATGTGGCATTGTTACTTTAAGAAGATTTTTGGGTAGCACTTTACTTTATATTCCTCTACCCCATGTACATACTATGTTCTTATTATAGTTATTACAATAATTGGGTAATAAACTGAACCTACGCCTAAACCTAACATTAACCCATGTAGTTACCTTACCAGTACTTTTTTAGGTAAGTACACTGTAAGTACATGTAGTGCAACTGATTTTTGTACTGGACCTGACACAGAAATAGTCAATAGTTAGAAGTGACTTTCATGGTGTAAACCAATGTAGTCAGGTTGATTGAGTCGTATTAATCAAATATTATTGACTTGTATAATAATACATATTTAGAATGTTTTTACAAAACGTTTTAAAAGTTCACCCAAAAATCCAATCTCATGTTGTTTTGAACCTGTATGACTTGAAACACAAATGCAGATATTTTTGAAAAATCTCTTGTGAAAAAGATTAGAGATATAACGAAAGTTTCATTTTTGGTTTAACGACGCCTTTAAAGTGTACCATCAAAGCCGTATGCAAAAGTATAAATGAATGAATAATACTTAGTCAAAAGATTCGGAACTCCCAGAAATGCAAGAATGTTAAAGAGAGAATGTTAAGCTTAAGAAATTTCATTGTTATTTTTTTCTTTCCATCTCCCTCTCCCTCTCTCAATATTAGTCTCCTCTTCTTTATCGGTTTATCTCACTGTGAATATTTGCATATTCATAAAGCTACTCACCCTTCAGGGCGCACCTGACGTTGATGTTGATGTGTACAAGGCTGGTAACGACAGCAACATTTACAACCAAACCAACGTCGCTGATTTAACCAGCCATCTGCAAATTCAGCTTTCAGGTTCATCTTCATAGTTTTTACCCCAGGCACAGCTCAGACAAGACACACAGACGTTTTAAGATGTTAAAATGCCTGAGAAATAAAATAATTTCTTTCGATTTGCAGTAATAAATCACAGAGCATAAGGCCCATTAGCTTGTAGTATCAGCTGCATGACTGGAGAAACATCATTATTGGTTATGTCAGCTGAAAAATGCTGGTCACCTATGCGTACACTTTGCTCCTCTTTATACCCCCCCCCCCACACTTAATCCACCATATTTCGTTTTTTCTTATTCCTCCTCTTTTCTCGTGGTGTCACTGAGCTTTAAAGAGGCCCACAGTGCAGGGCAATTACAAAGGGTGTTGCTGATCCTCCTCTGTAGATCTAGTGTTTTCTGGCAAGGCTAGAGAGATGAGTTCACCCTTGTGCAGCCAGAGGGTCCTGCCCCCGGCCACTGCAGCCCCGCAAGCTGTTCTTCTCAGTGGCAAACCTCATTAAAAATGCAGAGGGTTTTAGTTGGACTGAGTATAAGTGTGTTTGCGTGGGTTAGGAAGCAGATGGCCCATGGGAGAAAGGGTAAGGGGGAGGACCCTTTACCCTAGCAGATGCTAGTTTAACGAGGAGAGGAATAAAGAGATTAGGGTAACCTGGGAATGGAACTCCACCCAAATGCAAAAGAAGAGAAATTACTATACTATACGTTATACTGTATTTTCTGGAATATAAGTTGCATTTTATAATCCGAAATGTGTTTTGTTTATTTGTATAGTGCATTTCCCACACACCTGTAGTTTCAGTTTTGCTTTAAATAAGTTAGTTTATGCTTGGTGTTGATATTAATTGTTCATAATGAATGCCACTAATTTGTGTTTGTTTTATACTTAAGTTTTTTATTCTGTTTTGAATACTAATAGTATTTGTTGTGGAGTGAGGGGAAATGTTTATAGTGTTTATATAAATGTTGCGTTTTATTAAGTGCCATTTTACATTTATTTATGAATGTAAGGATAAAATTACATTTAATATAACAAGATATAATTTATACAACAATGCAACTTATCTGTGTTTTCTCAGCAATTTAATTTTGACCTGGTGCAACTTATTTTCTGGAAAATATATGAAAACCAACCTGTCATCTTTAATCCTCAAATTGCTTTTTCAAATTGATTCAAGCTTACTTTCATGGGCTTTTTTTTTCTACAAGAGTCTTAGGAAGTTTTTTTTTATTTTCATTGAAGATAAAAGGTTTGGACATGCTTGCTTTGAGAAGGAATTGAGTTTGAGTTGCTTGTTTTAAAGATTGATTGTTCCTCTGGTATTGATTTGACTGGGTGAAATGAAATTAAATTAAGACTGTGGTTACCCTTTCATTCAGGATCGTAACCCAATCCACTTGTGCAACGTCATAGCATTTATAATGAAAGAAGCATTCCAAAATTCTAAAGGATTTAACTGCTATTACATTGCAAGTTCATCTTATAGAAAGAGTGTGTTTTTATGTAACATCAATGTAAAGTAGTGTAGCTTGGTTCAATCATTTTTTTTGTTCCTGATAAATTAGTCGCCCAACACTATGAACAGAAAATGAACAAAAGAACAATGGTTTTAGTGATCTCTGGGCGTCTTCACACCTATAGATGGTTTGTTTTGTTCCAAAACAGGTATATAATTTGTTACAATGTTGCATTTTCTTCTAGGTTCGGTTCACTTTCACAAAGCATCATTTCAGAGTGTACCAAAATGTGTTTATGCAAATCACATGCGATTAAAACGGTCCTCTAATTGGTCAGAGTTTTCCCTGCATCATCAATTAAAGATGATTGACAAGTTCGCTCCATGAGCTCATTGTGGCTCTATTTGAGACTGTCGAGACACACGCAAACACTGTGCGAATGTAGCCGCCATTCCATTAAAATATAGTATTAATGCAGCCGTGAATTTAAATGCGCACTCTCTCTGGATCTCTCATCACTGTGTAGGCTAACTGTGTTGAGACACATGCAAACGCTGTACAAATGTTATAATGCAGCTAGAGCAGGAATCAAGGCCTCATTGGGGCAGCATTCTCGCATGGAGAAACGTGATTACACAACAATTTAAGATAAAGAGGCACTGTTTGGTTTTCAACTGCAGTCTCTAATGCTCACTCACAGAATCAAACACTGCTGCATTATATATATATCTCAAGGGAACCCCCCAGAGTTCAATTACAATTGGGCCGAGACCACCACGTTCAGGCGGCCTTGGAGGGATTGTTTAGGTGTGGGTCCGAGCACGATTGCCATGATCACGTGCTTAAATGAACCGAACCATGGGAGAAAACGCACCAGGTTCTGAAACAAACGCTCAGGTGTAAAAGCATCCTTCATCAGTGAGTTCTAGTACACCAAGTCTTTCTTTTGATTTTGCTGTGAAAGCAGAAGGATTGTGTGTCAGGGCCTGATATAGAAGCCTGTCAGAACTCTCAGTTCTGTTTAGTTCCAATTCAGTTGATTTAAATCAGCTGAAGTGGTGGTCGCAAATAGAGTTGTTAAATTCCAAAGAATCTAATTTCAACGTTTTATTTTGTTTTTTTAGAAGAGAATTTGACTCTCTGGGTGGGTGGAGTCTCTGAAGGGACTGTAACCCCTGGAGCTGAGCTCTGGCTCAGAGACAGCTGCAGAGCTGTAGAAATGCTGATATGGTTGCCAGGCCTCCAGGGTTCAGCTATAATTCCTTTTAAATGTAGCCACTGTTACATTCCAGCACTCATCTAAGAGGTAGGAGAGACACATTTTTATTTAGCCGGAAGTGAGTCCAACATTCAGTCAGCAGCAGATGAAAGGCACAGCTGTGAAACACCAGGGAGATGTTGAAATGGAGTATGAGGTCTTGATATGGAGGACTTATGTTGGCAACTTGTAGGAAGTGGTTATCTGATGTTAAGGACTTTGCACACTGTCCGAAATTTTCATATGCGTTTTTTCATATTCGTCGTCCTAAAAATTTGTCACGCACACTGAGCAAATACGTATTACTCCGTCGTGTGAAAAATTCACAAAGCAATACAAAATGGAGCCTTCAAGCAGTGAGGATGATTTTGTTGTACTCTTTCTACTTAAAAAGAAAAAAAGAAAGAGGAAATATTAGGTCCATCCAATCCTGAGATCGTGTAGAGAGGAAGGAGAGTTCCACCTCCTTATCAAGGAGCTGCGGCGTTATCCCAAGCGATTCAATGTTTAATTCAGGATGTCAGTGGCTCAGTTTGATGCTTTGCTAGCGATACTGGAGCCACACATTAAAAGAAGACCACCAATATATATGTATTCCACACTTTGTTTGTCATACAGTGCTTTGTGCTGTGAGACGAAGTGGATCAGCCTGTCAGATTCTGGATTTTGCCGTTTTCTATACGGTACACTTGTATTGTCAAAACACTTCTCAAAATACTTGCTACGGATGCAAAAAACACAGAGCATTGAACCCGATCCGAATTTTTTTATGACAGACGAAAGTGTGAAAATTTCAGACTTAGTGTCTAAAGATCTTTAGAATGAGAAGCCTTTAAGAATATTTCATGTCTTTGACATTTGTGCTGAGTAAATCCAAATAAAGACTGAATCATCACTATATAATGTATTTAACACCATTCATCTAAAGTATCAAATATGTGTGTGTGCACATAAAGATGCTTGCAAGAGTATATGCTGCCATCCATCTCTCTGGGCTTTTTCAAGGCCGTGATGCACAACATTAAATCTAGACCAAAACAGAGTACTTCCTCTTGTAAACAGATTTAATTATAATTTAGTCCTAGTGAACCCCACACTCAATTACATCTGACTAGAAGTCAGTTTTAGATTTTCTTTTATTAGATTTAGTTTTAGTTTCTAAATTTATGCTTCACCCTCATTTGGCCCTTTCTCATAAAGTCTACAAGCTTTAACTATGTACAAAGGTGCTGTACAATCTCACTGAATCACTGAAAAGCTTGTGAGATTAAGGAAAATGAGAACGAGGCACAACCTGGGGTTATGCTGGAGTAATATTACCAGGATGAATAATCCATAAAGTGTTGGCACAGGACTGCATACATTTAGAGAAGTAATACTGATTCCATTAAATATTAACAGTCATATTTAATGAGTCTAAATCCACTTTTGCACTTTTGCCATGGCTTGATAATCGACTGACTAAAACCAATATACATTTTAACTAAATAAAGTTTTACCGGGAGTTTTAACAATTTTAAAATGTTGTATATAGATTGTCTTGTACTGTTTATAGATAGCCATAGTGTTTATAATGTGTGGTCTTGTTTGCTTGGTGAACTTCTGAGAGGTCACATTTGCTGTTATACTTTTCATGCAGTATTTATTGTGCACAGTCTAAATAAGCAAGTTATATTTCCCTTTACAGTTCCAATGTCCATATGCAAATGTATCAAAAGGCTGCTAGGAAATATCGCAGGGAAGATTTAGCAGGCAAATGAATGTTTTTAAGCATCTTGTCAATGTGAATGTTTACTCAAGGACATAACCTGTTTTTCCACTGGCAATGTATGCTCAACGTGTAGGCAGCAATAAGCTGATTATTTTTCCAGGCATATTGTCGTCTTTTAGCAAAATGCCAAACTTTGCATTCATTGCAAAAATGCAATTTTATATTCTTGACGTGAATATGGTATCAAAACGTTTTATATTCTAGTCTTCAAATTTGATTGGCTGTCCTCACTGCAAACATAGTGGTGTATATTTAAACTACCTGGTAATGAAAGCCCTTATATTATCTGCTAGTAATATCTGACTAATCAGCCCAGTGCTGATGATAAAAAAACAAAAATTCTTGCAAAGTCACCTATATATTCAGCATCTCTGATCACAAGAAGAAGGAAAAAAAAGAAATTTAGCAGTCTCTGATGATGTTTCTTTAGTTCGTAAAATTGTATTAAGGCTAAATCTACATGACTTTTTGGAATTTGATATTATTCCCCGGCTAATTAATATGCCATATAAGCAACTTACATGCTTCCTGTGATTTGTTCGCACCTTATTTACTTATGGTGCTGCACTGGTGATGCTGAACATCACTTGCTCAATACATGCAATCATCGGACAATCAAGCAGGTTGTGTCAAACAGAACATGAGACGAGGATGCAGGCACATCTTACTACAAGCTGTGACTCACGTATTGCAGAGGTTACTGTCCATCAGCTTGTCGACTCCTGATACTCACATGCTGTAGTGCTATTTTCCTCATCACTGGACCCCTGGAGTGATCAAAGGCCATTATTAAAATGCAAACTTGTCAAAGTCAAACCTTCATCACTTAAATTAAATCATTTCAAGCTTGGCTGGGTCTCCTCTTCTCTACCTCCCCTTCATTTTTCATTTCCATCCCTTGCCCATCCTCATTTCAGGAAGACGATCTGCCACTCACGCAAAATTGCTTCCATTTGCATAACTGATGCTTCATTTGGGCTGGGACTGTTTCCGTGGCGATGTCACTGCACAATGGCAAGGAAGTGACAGCAATAACGGGCGAATGGAACTCTCCCACCTCTCAATTTAGGGATCAATCTTGCAGTCAAGGACAAGTGTTCCTTAAGTTGACATTTCCTTCACCCTCTGGCTGAGCCGATGTTGATGCTTCAACTGTCTGCAGTACTCTGTTAGTAAGTCATGGAATGATTTATTCAACATTCAGGATAGCTTTTAAGAAAGTAGACCCATGTAAGTCTGAATATTATTTTGACTTCCATATGTTTTCTAAAACTTTCATTTTACTGTGTATGTTTTCATCAAGATAGAAATAAAAAACAAAAATAAAAAAGGTAATTGTGACTTTTTTTCTCACAATTCTGTGACTTTTTCTCGCAATTGCAAGTATGCATCTCACAATTCTGACTTTTTTTCTTCAGAATTGCAAGATACAAGCTCACAATTGCGACTTATAACGTCAGAATTGCATGATATAAACTCTCAATTTTCACTTCAAAAAGTCAGAATTGCACGTTTATATCTTGCAATTCTGCCTTTATTGCTCAGAATTGTGAGTTTATATCTCGCAATTCTGACTTTATAACATGCAATTGCAAGAAAATGCAATTCCCAATTCCTCATTGGACGTTATAACACACAATTGTAAGTTTATATCTCACAATTCTAAAAAAAAAAAGGATTTAAACACGAAAAAGCGAGTTATAAAGTCAGAATTGTGTGTTATAATATTTTCTCGCAATTGTGAGTTTATATCACGCAATTCTGACTTTACATCATGCAATCCTGACTTCACGCAATCATGCAATTCTGTCTTTATATCAAGCAATTCTGACTTTATAACTCTCAACAGTGAGTTTATGTCTCACAATTCTGAGAAAAGAAGTCAGAATTAGAAAGAGTCGCAGTTAACTTTTTTTTTTATTTCATGGCGGAAACAAGCTTCCATAAAGTTTAATGGGGCAGAATTATAATGATGTTTTTAAGATGGCTCTCTGTGTGCAGTATTACTGCATATTGCATGGGAGGTTCACAGTAATTTAAGAAAATCTGTCTTTCCTTAGATAATTAACACTATCATATCTATTTATCAGTGAACGATAGCTAAAGGATCAAATTTATACATTTTAAAGGAAAGAACTTTCAAGAGACATCAACTATCTGAGCCCAAAAGAGATGTAACATGAGCCATGCCAGGCGGCCGCAAAGAGGACACAGTCTGGGAGGTGCTCCGTAAATTGCGGTGGTCTCTTGGAATGAGCAATATTGCCACTGACATTTCAGTAGCCGACAGATTCAGCTGAGCAGTTATTACAAAAACCAAAGATGACAGGTTTGGTGTCTTTCTCTGGATGCTGTGGCGCGTTGTGAAGTGCATTAGAGATATTTTCTCCTAAAGCGAGGATTTTTTTTTAAAGCGTTCTACTCTTATTCATTAACCACTCTCTGCTAACCTCTCTGTGCACTTCCAAACCAGAGCGAAATGATGTGAAGAAATTCTTTTAATTTCCACAAACATTTTAATTCTTCCCATGTGAAGATTAAGCTATTAAAAGATTATCTTCGCAGGCTTTGAAGAAAGTATTTCAGCGGCTAACTTCAAACACTTTCTACCGTGTTATTATATATATATAATATATATATATATTAAGTCTTCCGTGTTAGAATATATATATATTTCATTTTGTTTTCTATTCATATGCATAACATGAAAGGCCTGTAGATGGGTGAGAAATTAAGTAGTTATTTAAAGTTTTAAATAAAAAGGCTTTGTAGTACTGAGAAAATCACCTTGTTTCACTCTCATTCTCTAGGTAAGATTTTTTAAAGGAAGTGCTACAGTGAATCAGGCCTATTATACAGAACCAAAGTAATGACTTTTGTCTTTGATCAAGGCGTAGGGATGTTTCCCTCCCCATTATAATGTGATTTTCGGAGTAAATCAGATGCTATTTATTTAAATGCCCTCAATATACAATATTTCTCTCCTTTTTTTGTGCTTTTTTCAGTCTGGCGATGAGTTTCTGATTGTAGTTTACAAAGTAATGTGGGAAACACATTAGTGTCCTCTAAATGAATTCTATGAATTCATTCTTATGAGACCTGTTCTCTTGATACACGATATGCTAAAAGTTCTTGTGCTTTGATATCAAATTTTCTCTTTGTGTCAAAATCTTTAGGCAAATTTTATGACTAATCATAGTCATTATTCTTTCATCCTCTCTCCCTTTTTACTTTAAAGTATCAGGGTCATAAGAGAAAAGATGTAACAGCTGACATGAGTGGGAGAAGGACTGCACAAATTTGACTGACATCTCTGAATGACTTGGTATGAAGTAGCTGTCAAGAACAGGGCAAACTAATGTCACAAACTTGGAGTCGAGTGTATTCTTTTGAGAGTAAAATTCTTTTTTCACTTTAAGAAGATGCTCTCTTCCATCTTTTATGCTTTATTATGATTTTCTTGACAGGAAATAAAACACACAGAATGCTGTTTGTCTAGAGGGTAACTGTAATTATTCCAGAATTTCTTTCCTATGTGATAATGACTCTTTTCTCCTGATAATGAATTCTGTTATGATTATCAAATAAATGTAGCCACAAGGATTTAAATACCTTGTATAATCTGCCTACACTTGCACAAAAAATAACATAAAATATGCTAATTTTGGCAATTACTCATTAGCTTCTTAGAATTTGCAATTAAATCCTAATATTAATGCTGTCATTTTTCTCATTAGCTTCCACTTAATGTAATTAAAGCATACAGAAGCATGTGTTGCAATATTTGGTCATTTCCTTGAGCTGCCTACAAATTGAATGGTCAGAGCTTAATTAAGCTCATGCAAGTTTATGATATTCACTTCATTTGATTGCCTCACCAGAGGTTTAAGCTTAAAAACTGGATAATGACACCAACAACATCAATGAATCAATTAAACAGATCAACGGTATTATTCCACAATTGAATGCTGAAATAAAATAAACTCTTTTTTTGGTAGTAATTCCAGAACACATTGTTAGTGAGTCATTGCTTGACTTTGGCGCATAATGAAATTCTTAAATTAGAAATATTCTGATCTCTTTTTGACTTTTAAAATCTTAGTTATAAGATGACGTACTGTTTGCGAAGTGTTTTCTGTGTAGCATATTATAAATAACCTCTTTGTTTAGCATATGAGTCATTAAACATATCCAATGTCACAGTGTTTTGTAAATTGTAGGTCCTTGAGGGCACTTCACATGACACATTATGGACAACAGAATAATCCACTTGCCCTTGTAAGAGCGTATTCTTGTGGAGACTCAGCGAACTGAATGAACCTCCCTCGCATAAAATGGAAATAGCCTCTTTGTGATGGGGTACTAAATAATATAGAAGGTTAGTGGAAATGATGACAGCATTTTTATTGGGCATCCACATAATGGTCTTCTTACACCTGCTTGTTAGGAGGGAGTTCACAGTGCCTTTAATGAGGACTCACAGATTAAGAACGCTTATAGGGGTCAGTTCCCACCAAGTCAGTGATTCTCTCCTTTTTATTTCTTTTCTTAACACCCTGTCAAAGTTTAGAAGTGATTTCATAGGATTTCCCAAATAGAACATTTGTGTTCAATTACAATAAAATCAATAATTACAAATTGAAAGTAGCAGATAAAAGACCAAAGGACTTGGCTTGGTGGTCTGGCTCCATGTGTACGCTTTCTGTGCATGTCCCAGCAGCCTCCCATCCTTTCAAGCGGAACGGTGTCAGCAGGCAGCCATTACACGGGCCACTGTCAGTAGCATCCAACTCCAAAATAGCTCCTCTTGCAGTGTTTGCCCGGTTGGTTTCAGTCTCTGGCAGAGCAGAGAGGGGCTGGGTACTGTAACTCACAAAGTAGACAGATGAGTCCTACTCAGAGAGGGGCCCTCTCTCCATCTGCCCATGTAACGGAGCACAGGTGGAGAGGACATAGCAGATACGTTGTGTATCGAATTAATGAGCAGGTCCAAGGAATTCGTGTGTGTGTGTTTGAGGTGGTTCAGTAATGCTGAAAAGCAGGTTAGACGTACAGCAAATCAGGCTGTAATATTTTTTAATCTGCATTTTAGATTGTGATTGTGATACACTCTAGCTATTTTATGAATTAGTCGAATACTTTAGACATACGAAACATGCTTATTTACTGGAGTATAGTATGTTTTGCTTCATTTTTAAAGTAAGGAACCTGGTGATGTTATTAAAATAAATGAAACTGCTTTCAGTAAAACACCAGCTAAACTTCTTTGTCTTTCTTCTTTAGGTGGTGTTCTCATTTGTGGAGCATGCAGCAAAGCTGTATGTAGAAAATATTGTGAACCAGAGACATTTATATATGATACTGCATTCCTCCTAGTTATTCAGTAATGAGAATACTGTGCATTCATTAAACAGGAAAAGCACTGTAGGGTGCCTACAATTCATAGAATATTAACAAAGAGTGCTGATTTACTGTTTAATCCTAGTCATATAGGTGAAATTCCTCCAAAGGCGATGGAAGTAAAACTATGTTTCATCTGCCCTTGCTTTTATGAGGAACTGTAAATTTTAAAAACAGAAAATCTGTCTTTCAGAAAAAAAAAAAAAAACTATTTCATTCGGTTTCATTATTTCGTAAAGAGTGCCGTGTGAAGTGTGTTGGTTGCTCGTAAAAAAGTGAGCTTTGTGAATTATTCAGTGAGCTGTTTTGCATAGCAAAGGCCAGCAGAGAGGAGGGGATTGTGGAGTCGGGTGAATCTTGAGTTGAGGAATGACACAGTGTTGCTTCCTCCTCTCAGCTTCTCATCATGTTAATTACCGTATCTGGCTCTCGTCGGGGCCACAGTACCTCTCGAGTCTCTGTCGCATGTGGACGACTTGCCAGTGGGAAGAAAAGAATATTTGTCTTTGTTTGCTTTCAGGGAGGGATTGATGCATTTAAAGCTACAAATTACCATGTAAATAACTTTTAGGAGAATAACTTTTAGGAAAGTAAATAAGTTTTAGGAGAATATTCACTTGTTTCAGTCATAGCATTTATGCTGATCTGTAATATTTATGACCATCAGCAGTGAAAAAAATATGTTGATCATTGGATTTGATCCATATTCACAGACATCACTGATGGTCAGAAATGCCTCGTCACTGAAAATAAAGAATAGTGCGATAAAAATATAAATTCTTGAGGACTTGATTGAACATGATAGCAATACCTTTTCTCTTGAGATTTAGCATAAATTTGAATAATTTTATGTAAATATCACACACACCTGTTGCTTTGCTGGATGGACTCTGAAATGATAAAAAGTCAATTACTACACCTGAAAAATTGACAAATTTGTCCGTTTTGTCTTAATTATTTTTGCTTTAATTTAATAATGTAATCAAAAGGAGACTTACATAAACAAGATGGTCGCTGTAGTGTTTGTTCTATGTTTATTTCTGCAACTGTACTCCAAGGGCTATAACAAAATTAACCCCCCACTCACATATGTTGTATTGTTGATACCCTGGAGTAATTAGGGGTTTACCAGGGGTTTAACAACGCAGAATCTATCCTCCACAAATGACGTTCTCCTCAGAGAGAGGGACTCAGTCAGTACTGAAATAATCAATGATTTGTGGTTTCCATTTTGAGTCTCAGTGTGAAGCTGCTTAGTCCTGCTCCACTGCACAGTGCGTTAGCTGTACGCTTCATCGCTGTTACAGTCATTCTTCCTCTGTCTATGAGACACCACCGCACACCCAGTTTGCATACTTAAAGATTGTCATGAGTTCACACATAGTGCTACATATAATAAGATAGAGTAAATAGTATGCATATCCACCAAGGCTAGGGCTCCAAGCTCGTAATTGGGCTCGAACCCAGAGTATTCCCCACATATAGTATTCACGTGCCTGGGATAGGACACAGGTTTTCAGTTTTTTGTTGTTTTTTTTCTTTTCTCTCTATACGTTCAACATACTGGCATACTGCTGGAATTAGCAGAGTAGTTCTTCCAGATGGTCCCAAAAATCAAATGTATCTTTTTGTTGGGATAATTCTAGAGGTTTTTAAAACCTTTTGTGACAGAACCACCTTTTTAAATAACGAAAAACCATAAATTCTCTGTTTCAATACTGATTTTTTGAATTTGTGATGTGTGTCTGAAAATTCTGCCAGTGCCACATAAGGAGGGAGCATGCAGGGTCCATTGCTAGTGGTTCTATTTTTAGCCATGTGCAATTTAAAGATAATAAGCTCTATTTGCATTTGCCAGCCCTATCAGACAGTACAGACTGAATGGCTTTTTTTTTCTGTTTGTCTCCTCAGGTACACTAACTAACTCATTTTACTTTGCGCTCTTCCAATTTGTGATCTTCAGTGGTATTTGTTTGTTTTTTTTACTTTCATTTAATATTTTATCTTAGTTTCACTTAGTAGTTGTTGTGCTTGTTAACTTTTACACATAAAGAAATTAATAGGATTGAATCATTATTTAAATGCACCACTAATCATTATTAGCATTTGATTTTTCTGTTTTGTGGCATTTGAACACCATGAACATTAATTTCAACTTTTCTAGTACATGAAAAGAAGTACCACACTTGACTTTATACAGTGTAACAGTCTTGGTGGAGAAGCAATTAACTTGGAATTTGTATTTGGTTTTTTGCTCATCTCCTCAGCCATCTAGAATCAGCACGCTTGAAATTAATTGGCCTCCCTCGTACAGACTTCCTGCTAAGTTCCTGTCCTTCTCCTTAACATGGAAAAAAGCTTCCCAAATCAAAAGAACTACAAATCAGAAGTTTCTCATCTCAAGCCGAGCCATCTGTCTTCTTTTGTGTATAAAATAGAGCCCATGGGTTTGGACCAGCCCTCTTATCTTTTCAATCAAATTCCCGGCCCGCTGCTTCTGAGTGGCAACTGGCCCACATCTAAGCCAGGCGCTCAATGGAGTTTCTCTGTGGTAAGAAGCTAAATCTGCTGCAGTGAACCATGCCTGATGTGTTAATGGTGGATCCTTTGCTCCCTCTGAAATGCCACACTCCAATCAGCAACCCCAGCTGACTCTTGTTCTTTCGTCCTCCACGCATCCCTTTCACTGTAATTAGCTTCAGTGTGCCCACTGATTGGACCCCTTATTCTCTTTGTCTATTAGCTGTGTACTGAGAGACATCTTTTCTCTCCCCAGGAGGCAGACAGGAAGTGTCATGGAGATTGGGCTTATCACGAAAATCTAAATAAGGAACATTTTGTCTCTATCATTGCACAACAAAGAATGCCTCATTTTCTTAAATTTGATTTTGCAGAGCAATTTACTGACTAGCTGATGGGCTTTGTGAGTTATTGTGATCTAATACGCATTCTTTGGTTGTTAACAAACGAAAACATATCTGTTCTTGATGAGGGTGAGATTAGCATTGTTAATTATGACCTTAAGAGAGGCATTACAATTCTCTCAGTGAGTGCACTACAGCACTGCTAGTGTTCTTTATATGGGTAAATCTCTCAAATATCATATAGTAAAATAATAATAATAGTTATTGTTTTATATATTATATTTTTATCTTATATTAAATTATATTTTTATCTTATATTAAATTATTATTATTATTATTACAGTAGATAATATAATATATATCCGTATATACAATCCATTCTCACTCCCAAGGCATCCAAACTGAAGCATAGTCAAGTGCCTTTAACATCACTATTAAGACTAGGAAACCAAATGCTTTCAATAAGAAACCTATGGCTTCAATACACAGACATGAAGGGCTCAGGAATTTTAGCGTTATTATATATAGTGAGTTATAATTTAGTCATTATGACATATATGTTGGGGTACCATCACAAACCACACATTCATTTATTTACATTACACTATTTACAGTCACAATTTATTACACAATAGATTTCTTTGTGTGTGGAACAGACCCAAAAGTGATCACAGTCTCCATCTGCCATTTCGCTCAATCACAAACAAATTCAAAAGTTGATAAGCTTCGATTGTGAAATGCCATTGACTCTCGTATGTCTTATGTGGTACCTTAGCATCTTACATTGATGTGCTTGACCATGCTTCAGTTTTTAATGCCTTCGGAGTGAGACTGGGTTGGTATATATGTGTATATAAATGTAAAAAAAATTTCCTTTTGAATTTGGAGTAAATAAAACCTGGATGTTTTTGCAGGTTTCATGAGATTCATACTTAGTCATACTGACAATAATATTTCAAAACAAACCTAGAACATATAGCTTTGCTTAAGGCAATAAGAAAAGAGTACCTTTTGATTAGCATCTTTATTTTCATCCTGGAGATGAACTCTTTGTCCTATTTTTAAGTCTTCCACAGTAGATGAGGTTTTTTTAATAGGCTACTGATGTATAATATATATATATATATATATATATATATATATATATATGTGTGTGTGTGTGTATGTGTATAAATATATATATTTTTTCCCTTTTGATTTGGGAGTGAAATATTACCTGGGTGTGTTTTAACAGGTTTTCTGAGATTCACTCTTTAGCCATACTGGCAGTAATTTCTCAAAGCAAATCGAGAACAGATTGCTTGGCTTAAGGCAATAAGCAAAAAGTACCTTTGATTAGCGTCTTTATTTTCATCCTGGAGATGCACTCTTTGTCCTGCTCTGCATTCTCCCCTTTCTGTCTCCAAGCAATCATGAAAGCTTTTTGATAGAGGTTAATGAAATGAAATAAATTGGCTTGTAATGCATGGGAGACTGTAAAGGTAATGGAATTTGAAGAGTGTCAGTGAGAATGGGGAAATGGGGCGGAGATTGTTTGAGGTCTGTGTTCCAAGGACTGTGAAACATGGAAGCGGCGTTATAGAGGAGAACCAAAGGTGTCCAAAGATTAAGATACTCATTTATACAACCATTCTCAGAACTTTCATTAATTAAAAAAATCATAATTATAGATATCATAATATATTTATCATTGCTGTGTTAAGTGGCTGGTTTGGTACACTTAAACACAAAAAACTGCAGTAAGCGTGACATAAATGTGAACTCAGTATCTTTGTAATGTTTGGCTTTCTCTTGTCTTTTCTTTACATCATATTTCTATTCTGAGAGTGTTGTAATATTTTCTATTACAGTGTTCGATGGAGATATCAAGTGCAGACCGTGCACCTTCTCATCTGCCAGTATGAGATAGAGAGGTTGGTCAGAGACAAACAGAAACTCTCCCAGCAGACTCCACAAATTCCAAAAGCTCCTAAGGCATAACTGAGCTTCTAAAATAGAGTTATGTTTAACACGGAGAGGAAGAGAGAGAGAGAGACAACCTGTATCCAGTTAGCAATGATGAGAGTTCGGCTAATGCTGCCTTCTGGGAAGTGATTTAAGTGATTTTGGTCTGAATAAAATGGACATGTTAAGACTGTCATATTTCTTTTTCTTTTTAATTTTTTAACAAACACCATAAGAATTTTTGCCTTACTCCAACAAGATGAAGAGCAAAGGATGCATGCTAGGTGTGTAACTGTAACTGATGCTTTGTCTGTTTATTTGATCATTCTTGTGCTACCAAGGAGAATTATGGAAAATGTAATTTGTCGTTAGTTCTACACAAACTAAATTCATACATTGAAACATCCATTCATTAATACAATTTAAAATGATAAATACAACTATAGTTTTAGTCATGATTCTTTAATTGACACAACATAAAACTAATCAGGGCTCAAAGAAAATCCCACTGGTAATTACTGTAGAACAGTGACTCATCTCATAAATATGATTCTGACATGACTTAAGGGAAGCATTTTAAAACTAATTGCATGGTGGAGAAGATGAATATGTAAATGTGAACAAAAATCAAAGGACTCTCATTTTGCCCCTGATCATGACCTCAGATAAGTCTCAGTTAAGGATATACAGATACATGTGTCCAATCAGGCAAGAGAAAATGTGAAAAACTGTGAATGCACTCGTTGAGTCATTAACATATGCTTCAACATGTTTCACCTACCATTGCACTGGGTGAAGTTGGAGTGGCAAGCTGTTGATTGCTCATTGTGAACAGTGCCCTTTTTCTCACAATGCACATCCACAGAATAATTGTTAGGCTGTTGTATAGAGACTTTGGCTTGAGTCAGTGTGTGTGTGTATGTGAACATCTGGAGTTTGCCTGGCATTATTTCCACAGCCTCGGGCAAAAGTCTTCCAGAGCGTGAGTGTGCGACAGAGAGAGAGAGAAAGAGAGGGGTAATTTGTTTTGTTTGAGCAGAGGGGACGGTAGGGAGTGAAGAGTGCTTAAATTGATTGATTGGTGGCTCGTAGAGTAGTGGACCGGGCCATAATTACTCTTTGTGCCTGGTGTGATAAGGAAATTAATCAAACCATTATGTTGCTCCGTTTTATCATCAGGTAGCAATAATTGAATAAACTAACTTCACTTGTCTTCAGAGTGACTTTCCCCGCTATATGTGCCGACCATCTTTTGCACAGAAGGATGGACGTTTTCCTATTGTTTATTATATAAACAAGGAAATTATTCTGAAATTATTCCTTTTTATCATTCCATCTGTCTATCCGTCTGTTCATCGTCATACCTGTCTATTACTGCATCTGTTCTACAGAAGCTTTGCTTTAGACACTCATGCCAGCTGTGTAAAAATGCAGTCCGATCGAAGAAAGACAGATTTCCAGTGAGATTTAAAAGATTCACATGCACAGCGAGGTTGTAACTTTCTGTTGTTATGTCGTTCTTGCGTACCTCCCGCTGAGCAGAACAAATGTGAGAGAGATGGGAGGGCTGGAATAAGCTGCTAAATCAGTCTGATTGTTCTTAAATCCTTCATGTCCACTTGTATCGTTCAGCGGAGCCTTCATGCAGAGTTGGAAATAGGGCAGCCAATTCTGTTTGTGGATTTTCTTCTCGCTGACTACCACACCACACCACCCCCACTTGCCTAACTCGCTTTCCTTTTCCCCCTCACTCTGAAAGTGTCTCTACAAATCAATTACCTTCCCTTGCTCGTTTGGGATTTAGCGAGGACATTGTCTGTGGCAGATAATGAGGTCTGGTGCTGTGATTTTCTTTCTCCCATGATGCCACGCAGGTTATTTTCTCAGTGGAGGCAGCAGGCCTCATGTTGCAGAAATGTAAGCTGGGGTTATTGTCTTCCCATTTTATCAAATAAGAAGCAACAGCTTATCCTTACACAGAGTAGAAATCAATGCGTGACAATTAGAATTACAGATAGTACAGAACTTTGATGCAATACTTGGACTTGATATGATGGCCAGTGATATGTTCATATACAGTCATGTGTAATTGCATCTGACAGTGGATTCCATTTTTGGATGTGTTCGTTGGCCTGCATCAACAGCCAAAGGCATGAATATACTTAAATTATTTGGGTCAAAGTGCAAATTTCAATAGTACTTACAATGCTTTCAGTGTACATAGTTACTTGTTTAACCTTCAGTGTTTGTTCACGCTTACAGCTAATTTGATTTGTTTGGAACTGCTTCCGTAAGGACACATGAGATCAGTTCAATCAAGGGATTGTTATGCACATATGCACACACTTGTTATTAGGCAAGTGTGTGTTTATGTGTGTTTCCAACGTCCATAATTAGCATAGTGTAATTATCCATTTGCATTGTTCTTGACCTGGTAGCAGTATGATGCAGCAAGTTTACTTGTCTTTAGAGCTTTAGATTACTGGAGCGAGATTGTACAATATAAAATATCCTTTGCTATCTGGTCATTAATCAGATTACATATCATGCAGAGGATCTTTTTATTTTTGGAAATCTTTAAATGATGAATATCAGATGAAACTCTTTAAATGATGAAGTCTTGATTCAGAATGGCATGTCCATTTGCCTAAACATGGTTTAATTGCCATGTCTGGCCTAAGCATACCCATCATTAGTATCAATATCGCAATAAAAAGAGGTTGCCTTTTACCCCGAATGTTAGACAAACAATATAATCACTATTCATTTTGATAGATGGAGCTCTGGAGTCAGTTAATCGGTATCCACCCTTAATTAACATGCTCAATCATGTCTCTCTCTCAAAATGATCTGCCGCCCGCCTTTTTCATGATAGCGATTATCAGTTGTTTGGCTGTGGATATGACAGCGCTAATAGCACTGGATAGCCTCAGTGAACTGCAGGGTGGACTGGGGACTCGTATATCAGATGTGTCCGCAGTGGGAGGATGGTGTCTCGTTTTATGTCTGTTGCTCTCTTGTAGACCAAGAGCCTATAGGCAGTAGTCTGGTAAGGCTTTTAATACTAGAGGTAAAACATAACTGTGATTTTAAAGGTTTTTTTTTTTTGATAATTTCTACAGACACAAAGATAAAAGAATATGAACTAAATGTCCCAAAAGTTAAATATCCATCTGTATCAATGTGAAAAAATTGTTTCTTATAGTCTGTGACAGGTCTTCTTGTTGAGTGTTAACAGCACTAATTAGTCTGAGAGTTAAAGCATATAATTATGGGTCATAAGTTAGCTTGCATGAAACATCTCATACTTGTTCATATCTGGCTGCCATAGTAACAAGCAGCATTTTCAAATAACACTTGTTCCCAGATGAATCAGAACAGACTATAAGTCTTTAAGAGCGATATAATGGAAAGTGAAACAATAAACACTTCGTTATCAGAACTCGACAGGTAATTCACAGATTCATAACTCCTGTGCTATGACAAGAAGGTTTTTGACTGTGTTTAGTAAAATGTGTTAATTTTTCTTTGTTTTGTTGTCATCTCATGATGCTTTTCCAAATTCCATTGCTTAAACATTCAAATTGGAGCTAGATACCGAAGGATAGCAGCATACTTCCTTGAGTGGTAATTAAAGCAGAAGTGTGTCATTTCTGTCCCACCAGTGTCACCCAACGGAATCTCAAAAATAATGACTGTTTTCCAAACATCGGGCAGATTCACAAATCCCGCCCCAAACTAAAGCCATTGGTTTTCTGGAAATTCCCCAACTTAAGCCTTCATTATAGTCTCTGAATATAAAAGGGATAGATCACCAAAAATGAAAATTCTGTCATCCATGTTATTCCATACCCTTTCTCTGGTTACACTTTATTTCGATGGTCCACTTTAGAGATTCTACTAACTATAGATATCTTGTCAACTACTGTTAGGTTAGGGTTTGATGTTAGGATTTGGGTTAGAAGAATAAGTTGACATGTATTTGTAAAGTTACTTATTGTGACTTTTGTAACCATTATGAAGCCCATAAGAGAACTAGCTCCCTAACAGAGCCTGGTTTTTCCCATGGTTTTTTTTTTTTTCTCCATTTTTGTCATCTGTTGGTCACCTGATGTCACCTGTTGGAGTTTGAGTTCCTTGCCGCTGTCGCCATTGGCTTGCTTAGTTGGGGACACTTGATATTCAACAATGTTTTTGAATCTGCCTGCATTGACACCATTATGTGCGAACTGAACTGAGCTGGACGATTACGTTTCTGCTAATATATAGATAAATTAACTAAATTAAGCAGCTATTGATTTTTACATGGAATGAATCAATTCTAAATTTATTTAAGCTGGAAAATGACACCATTTTCTGTAAGTGCTGCTGTGCAGCCAAAATTATTACTGTAAAGCTGCTTTGACACAATTTACATTGTAAAAAGCACTAAATAAATAAAGGTGACTTGACTTGACTTATAGTCAGTAGTATGTCTGTTTGGGGAGCATCAAAATTGTTATCAGATATTAAGTAGGCAGTCTACTTATACTTTAATGAGACTTAGTTGACGTTTAGGTGCAATATTACTCATAGTTAGTAGACTGTCTAAAGTGGACCATCAAAACAAAATGTTACCCTTTCTTTCTTCTGTGGAACGCTAAAGATATTTTTAAAAATATCTCAGCAAAGTCAATTAGGTCTAATCTTGAAAGAAAGGTATGTTTACATGCACGAATGAATCCAATTTCAGATTTCGAAACTTCTTTTTATATAAACCCTTAATGTTGCAGTCTGATGTGCATTGCATGTATTCCGAACAAAACTGCAGCGCATGTGCAGTGCCCAGTTGCCATGTTTAGGACCCGGAGAAAGCTGCCACGATAATGTCATCAGAGCCACCACGACCATAATTGCCATTTTTGCCTTGGTGACATATCTAGTGTCAGAAGAGCTTTTTAGCAAATATTTCATAAATATTCAGTCTCACCCACTGACCAGTTTATGAAATGTAAATAAACATATGCATATTCGTAAGATGTAAGACAGTTGTTAACATACACATAATGGCACTGTGGATGTGTGCAAGGTATTTTTTGAGTCCAATTGAGAAAATTGTCAGATTCAAGCATTTGAAAACATTGCTGACCCCCGTTTCCTCCTGTATTCAGTGCAGACACCTTGTGATTGGATAAGAAAAATTGCATCATTATACCTGGTGGCAATAGGGCCTATGTGTGTGTGTTTTGGCACCTGTGTGTGTTCAGGGCTACAAACTTTTAAAACAGACCTCTGTGTTCACTGTCGTCTTTGTGGAGATGTGACATTTCTCCCACCCACCTTTTTCTGTGTGTTTGTGTGCATCCTGGGCCATCTGCCTCCTCTTTCTGGATCACGCTCCCTTCTCAGTCTTCCATTTCTTTCCCTGCCTTTCTCTCCCATCACACCGGTATCAGTGTCATATGACAGTGGCTGTGAGGAGACCTGAGCTGGGAGCCATGACTCATTCTCAACAACAGAAACACTTCAACACAACCTAGAGAGCTGCCATTAGACTTCCACCGAGACTCCATATCACAACACAAACAACACACCAAGGACTGGACAAGGCCCTACAGTTTCAACACTTTGTAGTCCCTGATTTTTCAGTTATTATTTTCTTGTGCCTGGCTAATTTATTTATATGAACAATGTTTTTTATAGACCCAAGTTTGTGGTTGTCATAAGCTTTTTTAATCATCAAACTATTTATTAGTGGTGATTTCTAAGGTAAATGTCACTTTTAATATTACCCATACCATAAGGAGAAACCCCTAATTCTGGAGCATTTGGTTTATCTACAGTTTTGGCAATAGAAAAAATAACATTGCTAAAACTAAATAATTAGGAACTAGTTTATATACATCATGCCCATCTATCCTTGAAAGTAGTAAACAGATTTTCGTTATGATTGGCCAATTGTGTTTTGTTTTTGTGAACTGTCATAAACCCATCACAGTATTTGTTATTTTATCTAGTTAAACCATAGAAGTCTCCATTCCATAACTGCTAACAAACAGAAAGGCTTAAGTGTCTAACAGTTCTACAATAAATGTTCTGCAGTTAAATGTTGCAGCTTATTATTTGCTAGAAAGCTTTTTCCTGCTGTGAACTCTGAATAGTTCCATTTAGACCCTTCAAATGATCTGTACTTTCCAGAGTAATGGATTACAAGCACTCAAGAGAGCTTTGAAATTTAGCAAGCCCAAACTGATGCAAGTGTGTGTGTGTGTGTGTGTGCATGTATGGTGTGTTTGAGACAGATATAAACAGCGCTCCATAAATCTGACTCCCTGTGGAGGTTCTTCCATAAATTCTGAAGCCGATCAGAGAAAAGTCATTCAGTGATGGGGAAATCAATTTAATTTAAAGCTTTCATCAGCAGGTCTCTCAAGCTAACGGCCAGAAAGAAAGAGTCTGGCTTTAAAGAAGTCCGTGGAAAATTAATAAAATGCTTCTATTACAGCTATCACAGCATTCCTATATAGTATTATTAGAATATTATCACCAGCTTTATCGAGTTGCTTAGGAACAAATTAGATAGTGAATTTCATAAAACTGCATCATCTCAATAAGAATTGTGTAATCAGGAATTTTGCAAGAGGGATTCCTTTCCCATATGGATTTCACATCAGATTCAAGTTCGTGAACTTGAAGACATGAATTCGCTGCACTGATCTATAAGCTGCTTGATTTGTAAGCTTCTCGCATCATTACATCATTGACATGGACTCTTTGCCCGCAAATATCACTGTTATAGTAATTTGGCTGCCTCAAGAGCAAAGTTTAGACAAGATCTACACTCCCTGCATGAAGGAGAAGGATACCAAGAACGAGATCAAGCATCTCTATTACTTTTGGCTATATTTCATCCTCCAATCATCTCTGAATGTCTTCACAACGCTAAGCTAAGTTTTTCTTTTTTATGCTCATTGCTCAAAAGCTATCAGGTTATGCAATCATATTGGCAATGTGTGTTACTTATCTGTTGTCAATGGCAACATGTTGTTGTTGCCAACATGCTGTGTCCTTAATCTGGGTATCTGCAGCATGATTGTTCTTTAAGGCTATCTAGTTGTTATCGGAAACATGCTTGTTTGGCTAATCTGGTATCATTGACAAAATGCTGTACCAAGCTTATCTAAGTATCAGCATCATGCTTGTTCCTTAAGCTTATAGTGCATCAGTAACATGCTTATTGCTTAAGCTTATCTAGTTGTATTATTTGGTTGGTTATCTGTTTATTATAGGAATCCTGCTTGTTACTTAGGCTTACCTGGTTATCACTACCAACATGCTGTGCTTAAGCCTATTTGAGTAAAAGAAACATGCTTGTTGCTTAAAGTGGCTTGTTGCTTTAGGCCTGTTTGGTTTTTGCCAACATGCTCTTTTAAGCTCTGTGTTTTCTTGGTTTCTACAGGAGTTAAACCAACAACTGAGGATAATGAGAATATGACATCACAGACCACTTCACTGAAAAAAATAGGGATTTCTCTTGATTTAAACATTGTTAGAAACATCTGGGATAATGCAAGTACACAAGTCAACAAAATATGTAGCACTGTTCTGGTGATTTTTGGAATTCTTACATATTATGCCTTTAAAGCTACCTACATATTGGCATCACACTAGTCGTATTAAGCCATCCAGTTGTTAATGGCGACAGATTTGTTGCTTAAGTCTGCATGAACCGGAACTTGCCAAAAACCTTATTTAGGAAATCTCCATCTCTTATCTCTAGCTCTCAGGAGTCTGTTGCAGGGGAGTAGTTTAGCATGTTTTTGCCCAAGTAGCACCTGACGCTTCAGAGAAGGAATGCCATTCCAGAACAGAAGCAATCTTCACATTTTGAATAAGATTATTAAAAGACAACTTGCACGGATGAAAGGTTTACCACAAAACTAGCAAATTGCGCTAGCATCAAACAGGGTCAAATTGAATTTTAGGTTTTTTAGGTTATCTGCAATATGCTTGTTGCCAAAGACTACTGATGGTTATTGGTAACATGTTTGTGGCCTAACAGCTCAGATACACCAAGCCAAGATCAAGAACTAGTGGCAACAAGCAACCGTGTTGTTGCTTTACGTTGCCTGCGTCTGGGTCAAGTTGTGCTCGAGACTACAGCCAACAAGCATGTACATTCAACACATGAATGAGAGAAAAGCTCCACACCAGCAGGTAATAGTAGTCTGTATTCGTCACTCAAAAGTAACTACAGCGGGGAGAAGTATTTGATACACTGCCGATTTTGCAGGTTTGCCCACTTACAAAGCATCTAGAAGTCAGTAATGTTTATCATAGGTACTCTTCAACTGTGAGTGATGGATTTTTAAATAATTAATTTGCATTTTATTGCATGACATAAGTATTTGATCATCTACCAACCAGTAAGAATTCCAGCTCTCAGAGACCTGTTAGTTTTTCTTTAAGAAGCCCCCCTGTTCTCCACTCATTACCTGTATTAACTACACCTGTTTGAACTTATTAACTGTATAATAGACACCTGTCAACACACTCAATCAAACAAACTCCAACCTCTCCACAATGGCCAAGACCAGAGAGCTGTGTAAGGACATCAGGGATAAAATTGTAGACCTGCACAAAGCTGGGATGGGCTACAGGACAATGTCCAGAAGTGGACATGTCCAGGCCCGTCTGAAGTTTGCCACTGACCTTCTGGATGATCCAGAGGAGGAATGAGAGAAGGTCATGTGGTCTGATGAGACAAAAATAGAGCTTTTTGGTCTAAACTCCACTCGCCGTGTTTGGAGGAAGAAGAAGGATGAGTACAACCCCAAGAACACCATCCCAACGATGGAGCATGGAGGTGGAAACATCATTCTTTGGGGATGCTTTTCTGCAAAGTGGACAGAACGACTGCACCGTATTGACGGGAGGATGGATGGGGCCATGTATCGTGAGATCTTGGCCAACAAACTCCTTCCCTCAGTAAGAGCACTGAAGATGGGACATGGCTGGATCTTCCAGCATGACAATGACCCAAAACACACAGCCAGGGCAACTAAGGAGTGGCTCCGTAAGAAGCATCTCAAGGTCCTGGAGTGGCCTAGCCAGTCTTCAGACCTGAACCCAATAGAAAATCTTTGAAGGGAGCTGAAAGTCCATATTGCTCAGCGACAGCCCCGAAACCGAAGGATCTGGAGAAGGTCTGTATGGAAGAGTGGGCCAAAATCCCTGCTGCAGTGTGTGCAAACCAGATAAAGAACTACAGGAAACGTATAAACTCTGTACCAAATATTAAGTTCTGCTTTTCTGATGTATCAAATACTTATGTCATGCAATAAAATACAAATTAATTGCTTAAAAATCATACAATGTGATTTTCTTTTTATTTTAGATTCCGTCACTCACAGTTGAAGAGTACCTATGATAAAAATTACAGAAATCATATTGAAATCAGTCATAGAAATAAAATCTACATGCTTTGTAATTAGGCAAACCTGCAAAATCGGCAGTGTATCAAATACTTGTTCTCCCCACTTTACATGGGGGATCTCGACAATTTTTCTCTGTCAGTTTGTGGTTGGTGGTTGTTATTGGCAGGGTGTTCTTGCCCAGAGCAGAACCATACTGCCAGTCCAAACTGTATACTACATGTCAATCATCTTTGACGATAGTTCTCTTGACACAAATTAAGCATAGTGTTAGTTATGGCAGGTCATATTAGTCAAGCTCCCTTCAGCTGACTTATAAAGACCCTATAAAGGTCCATTCAGTATGTTGCTCAAGAGTTAGTAGTTACCCTCTTCCATCCCCAGCTCCTCCTCTCATCCACAGTCAGGACTTGGCCTTCTAATGTTCCTCTTCAAATCAGACTGCCATTTATCTTGATTTATGTTGCATCCAGGCTTTATAATGGCAGTGAATGGGACCGATGTGTATGAAGCTCAAGAAAGTGCATCCATCCATCATAAACGTACTCCACACATCTCCGTGGGGTTAATAAAGGCCCTCTAATGTGAAATGATGCATTTGTGTAAGAAAAATATCCATATTTATAAAGTAAAATATCTAGCTTCCAACATACCTCCTTCCGCATTCAACTTATGAAGAAAGAGTATCACCTCTTGCAGTTCAAAAAGCTTACACTACATCCTACGCCTTCCACATTCAAGTTACAAAAAAAAGCACAACTGATGTCACGGAAGGACGGTCTGGCGGAAACTTGATATTTTACTTTATAACTTGTTAATTGTGGATATTTTTCTTACACAAACACATCACTTTGCTTCAGAAGGACTTTATTAACCCCTCAGAGCCATGTGGAGTATGTTCTTCATACTCGGTGGTTCTGTTCACTGCCATTAAAAAACCTGTATGCGTCAAGATATTTATTAATATAACTTTGATTCTGTTCATCAGAAAGAAGAAAGTCATATACTCCTAGGATAGCTTGAGGGTGAGTAAATCTTGGGGCAATTTTCATTTTAAATAAACTAATTCTTTAAGAACATTAATGAAATCTACAATATATTTATGTTCTGTTTACCCTAATTGGGTTATCACTGACAGAACTGTTTAGTCCATTGTTCTGACCCTTCAAGCACACTGATTGTTATTTGTTCTGGATTAACAATATCATCCTGGAACAACATTTATATCAACCATTAATAAAACCAATCATTTCTGTAAAGTTTAGAGTTATTCTTGAACAACATTCTCATGAGGTTAGGTTTTTTTTTTTTTTTTTTCTTGACGCTTTTTGGATCAACTTTGAAAATTAGATTTTTAAAATCACAGACTACTTTTTGTCCACTAATATCGTATGATCACACTCAGACTAATGAACATCTTTGATGTTTCGGTCATTCAGCTGCCCTCACACCAACATGTTTTCACCGTTTCAACGTCTGTAATCTTCTCCTCCCCCAGCAGGGCTGTGTATTTTCCAATCACGTACAGGCCCATTGGAGGGCCATGTAGGGCTACGAAGCCGGAAGGTTGACATTAATAATGTGATTGTGCTTTGCCCTCTCTTATCCAGAGGTGGCAGAGGGCAGGCTTCTTCCTGCTGCTGAGAGAGAGAGGCAATCAGCATTTAATCTGCAAGACTGATTAACTTCTCATTACAATCAGACTCACACACACCATGCAGGCACTCAGACACACAAATTCATGTACAAATGTACGGGGCCGCATGCAGACATATGCAAGCAACATACACTCTCACACTCCAGAGGTGGATCTGTAATTATACCATGGAGATCAAGTCAGGCCTACTTACCCAGCTCTAGCAATCAGTTTTATTTATGCATTTATTTTCAAACTGTTTGTAAGGAACATGGCAATGACAAGAAAAGAATGGCTCAAGTGTCATGTCACAGTCTTTGCTAAATCACCTGGGTCTCTCTCTTCTCAAGTGCCATTTCAATCAGACACATTTTGATTGTGAGTAGAGTAAAGAGCATTAAGCTACAGTTTTAGTGTTAGAAAAATGAAAACTGCTATCACTAAATCATTGGTAACTGGCCAAATTTGGATTAGTAATTGCAGTGTTTTTAAGTGTGTGTGTGTGTGTGTGTGTGTGTGTGTGTGCGTGTGTGTGTGTGTGTGTGTTAAGTTTTTAGTAAGCAATACACTGTATAGCTAACACAAACCGAATTATGAATTAGTTCTCATGTCAACCAATTATTACATTTTTCAGCCTTGCCGGGTGCAATCAGTGAATCATCAAACTGCATGAAAAATATATCTGGCAATGGCTTGAGTGTGAAATTTTCAGTTTTATCTGGTTTAAATATCAGATGATGAAGAATGCACATATCACACTTTTTGCTCTCCTCCACTGACAGAAAGACAAGCACATAGGAGTCTTGAGTTTCCAAACCATGTGCCAACCTTGGGATACGCACAAATAATTTCAGAAATGTCAGTTCAACTGAGGCGTGTAAATAAAGGCTTCTCTGTCGACACCTCATTTGAATGCTGAGCAGATGACCTCTGCATTTATGAAGGTCTAGAAGAGAAACATGAAAATGCTCAATGTTTCTCAGCAGAGAACCAAACCCAGCCCCGTTACTCAAGCATGAGTGCACTTACAAGCTGAATAACAAAATGATGCGGGGTTTTGTGCCTTTAGAGCAATGTATTTCAGTTATTATTATTACAATTATTGTCATTTTTGAGTCATTATTTAAGATCATTACATAACTGCCCAAACTTTACCAATGGGTGACACAAAAAAGATGATGTTATTGTCTGGATTTTAATTCAGATTTAACAACCTGTTGACTGAAATATTTGATGCTAAAGAGTTTTTTCATTGTCTGTTCTTCCAGATTGGAGACAGCAGCCAGCCTTGCACCTAAAGATGAAGAGGAGAAAGTGAAAACGAAAGACACGGTCGCAAAAAGCCATGAGAAAAATGGACACACAAAACGCAGAGGACGTAAACGCCACAGTCACCGCAGAGCTCGTAGGTCTGTATCTTCTAAAGCAGGTCCTCATACATCAAACCCATTTCAGTGTTGGAGCGAACACTTCAGTATGTATTTGCCGCTATAGAAAAGAACTATTTGTAGAATCTCTGAAGGTAAAATAGCTGATTTAAACCAACTTTGAAGTGGTTGAAAACAGCATGTGCTGTTAAAAACGTACAATTTAACCATAGAACCTTTATATAGATAAAGCTATTCAAATGTGAATTTTATTTTGACCCCAGAGAAGATCAAACCCATGAAAATATGAAGCACTGAATCCACTTCTAAGCTTCATCCTCACTCTGTAAGCATGATTTAGAAACCCTAAACTTTAAAGCATGGCTAGCGCAAACATTCTTATCTCCTTGCCACAGTGTAAACATTCAGGTGTTGCCGGAATTTTTAACACGGGTGTCTTTTATGGGGTCCTCTTACTTCCCATCCACCAAAATTCAAACTCCACCTGATGAAAGAAATTGATTCAGCATTGGATTCTCAACGGCATAATTCCACTGATACCTTCAAAGTGTGCACGATAACACAGGGCAAAAGCAGTGCATCATTATGTAAAACAGGAAGGACGGCAGATCAAGTGTTATCTTAAACATGCTAATCTCTAGTTGAGTTCACGCTCGGTTTTTTGCCTGAAAACAGCAGATGCAAATGCATTTTTTCCAGCTCAGATTTTATAATCAAACACACAAAGGTAGCTAAACAATGCAAGATCAAATAATGATTAAGTCAGATCAAGCTAAAACACTTAAATCCACAAATGGCTTTCCTTCATCTGTACAACCAAAGAATCCTAAATCATGTACACAGAAAGTTGTTTTATCCAAATAAAAGAAACATCTCAAATGTGAAAAGTCTTATTGTGTAGTGTCATTTTCAGTCTCAATAAAGTGATATTTGAATAGAGGGCTTCTGTCCTTTTGGGAAGACCCTTCTCTTTAAAGTCTTTTATCAGTCTTGACAGTTCTTTCACTCTGTAAGTTTGACATCTTTTGGAGTGTGTCAGTAGTCAAAAGATTTGTGTGTAATTTTTTGTTTGCACAGTTTTCTTTTCATCACTTTTGTAACAAGCTCAAACCTTTCTATTTTAATTCAGGGAAACATGTTGCATTTTTTTTTTTCAAAGCTGAAAGGTACATACAGCAGTGCTGGCAATGTAAACAGCGCTGAAGCCCTCACTGAAATGTCATTTATAAATGTTGACAGCCTTTTAACTCTCTAACCTTGTCTATTCTCCTGAGTGTGTCAGTGCTCAGTCTAACTCACAAGACGACCCTCTCCGCGCTGTTCCTTCTGACAGCTGAAGTGATGGTGGCCATTAGGGGTGTGTTCGTTACCTGTGCGCCTTCAAGGTCAACTGAAACTGACGGAAAGACTTTAAAAGCTGGAGAGTAGACCCATAAGGGCAAAACTAGATACATCTCTGTGAAATTCACATTGGATCAGAATGCGTTGCATCAAAGGTTCTATGTTACTTCTAACAACAGTTTAATTTCAGAGCTGGTTAGAACTAGGGCTGTCATTATATCATTATATTTTTACTTCACAAATATTATGAGCATAAGATTCCACAATTATATTGCAATATTTATAGAAATTCTGGGAAAAAATAATGGTAATGCTAAATCTGTCAAATTTTGTGTTGTCTCTTTTTTTGGCCAATGAATCACACTTCAAGTGTGGATAGAGTGTCTCACTTTCATCTGTTGTCATCTCTGACATGATTTTGTGCAATACCGCCACTTGATATGTTGAAGTGTCAACCAGACTGACTGGCACTGGAATATTTGTGACATTATCGTATGTGTAGTATTTTCACAATAACAACAATCATTTATTTTTTAAATATCCCAGTTGTCAATACTGGTATATTGCAACACCATAATTGTGACCAGTGTTGTGGAAAGTTACTTTTAAATGTAACACATTACAATATTGCGTTACTCCCTAGAAAATTAACTAACTGCGTTACTTTTTATGAAAAGTAATTTGTTACTTTACTTTTGCGTTACTTTTTCTCACCTGGGCTGGGCTTGCTTGTTAGTTTTTTAATAACAAAAAAAAAGTACTAGCACCTTTGCACTTTATTTCTCTCAACATCGGGACAGGAGAGCTGTCTGTCAATAAATGTGAAAAAGAAACTTAGATATTTTGTTGTAAATTGTAAAAGTAATGCATTACTTTAATAGTTACTTGAAAAAAGTAATCTGATTATGTAACTCAAGTTACTTGTAATGCATTATCCCCAACACTGATTGTGACTGATTGGAGCTTCACCGTAAGCTGGCAGAAGTATATAGGAGAGCAAAGTTTATTTCATCTTTATTCAAATAAAACTCAACTCGGACACTTAGCTTATACAAAGCTTATAAGTCTCTGTATTGTGAAATTTAATTATCATCATATGATAGTGAAGCAGCTTTATTCATTCAAAGGATAGTGCATAGACTAGAAATGCGGTGAAAATGTAGGATTTCTTTTTTAATTCTTAAATTATTTCTGAATTGAATTTCCCGTACATTTGATGCAGTTTAAGAAATATAGAATCAGTTTGATATGTAAGTGAGACAACCATTGTTACAAAAAATTACCCCAATCTATCAGGGTTATTATAGTAGTTAACTAAAACTAAAACCAATAACATTTTAGTTACTTGAATAAAATAAATGTTAACTGAAATAAAATAAAATAAAATAAAATAGAATACGCTAAATCTTCTAGTTGCCAGGTCAAGCTATGAGGCAAAGTAACATTCGGCATTTTCATTTAGGGTGCTTTCACACTAGCACTTTTGGTGTTCGATTTGTTTGGGCGATGTAAACACTGTTCTGAAATGAGACGCAGCTACAATTTATAATCCAACAGGGCGGGTAAAGGGGGGAAACTCGAACCCTAGTTCGGACCAGGCAATCGAAGTGTAAAAGCACCCTTAGTTTAACTTAATGTACTAAAATAACTAAAACTGAAATGAAAATAATTAAAACTATACTAAAACTATTGATATATTTTTAAAAAATAACTAAGAAAAATGACAACTCTATGCAAAATTACTAAAACTTTAACTAAAATGAAAATACAAAAATAAAAATATTTAAAAAAAAAAAAACTATAATAGTGTCTTAATAATAGTGATCCATTTATATTGATATGCACATATGCAGTATATTCACATATTTATATTTAAAAATAAACAGAAAAATTATTACAATCAAATATAAATGGTTTGAGACTTGTGACTTGTCATTACTTCTGATTGCTTATCGTAATTGCTTTTCTGTATTTTGTTTAAAACTGCAACAACCAAATCTCATTTACTCTGCCACAAAAGGCAAGACCAAGATTAACTGTAAAAATCTTCTACTCTTGTAGTGTTTGTGTGTTTGTGTGTGTGTGTGCCTTTGTGCTGAGGGTGTAATGTGAGACAAAGGTTCCTAATTAAGCAGAAATGGCACTTGCTTTTCTGCTAATCAGCTTCTAATGCATTTCAGACTTGCTAATGCAGCAATGGCTGGATGAACTGCCTTACTATATCAAACCAAACAGCCTTTTCCACCCTCAGAGATTGAGTAAGCGGCCCGCTCCCCCGCGAGCACAACTGCACGGCCTGCCTGGCTCACCGTCTGTGTTTTGATCCATCTAAATGGTTTCCTCTCAGTGCTCATATTGAATCACTGACTGGCTGGGCAAAGCCAAAGCTACAACAGTCTGTAATTCATCGACTGTCACGGACAGCACTCCCCTGTGTCTATGAAATATTATTATCCTGCTGTAGCGATGTGCCGCAAGAAGCAAATCTCATTGCCGCTGCCACTGTGCCTTTAACCTGCACCAGTCATGTGTATTTGTCATGGATATCCTGTATACCTTCTCCCACGCTTTATATTTTCATTGCTTCCTGTCAGATGCATGTCATTCTGTGATGTGTATATGTACGGTATGAAGAGCAATTGACTTATTTACACATACCTCCATGAAGGCAATAACATTTACATTTTTAGTGTTTTATCCCTCCTTTCACCATTGTGCTAATTCTTGTGAGGCAAGCTCTTTCAGTCACAGAGCACTTTAAGCGTAATATAGCTAACTAAAATGAGTCTCTTTGATATAAATAGGGTGAGTATCAGAAAATCTGCCTTTGAAAATATTATAGAGGTCAGCTGTTCCATTCCATGAGCCTTATCAGTGTTTGAATGGTACAGATTGCAGAGTTTGAAGCATCTAATGGATTTTTAGGGGGGTTCAAAGGATTAAAAGTGATGGAAGGACATTTCTTGATGTGGCTAAATAAGATAGGCGCAGGGGAATGGTGTTTTCTCATTCCAGCTTTTCTGTCTTTATATTCGATAAATCCTCTTGGTTCAGGGGGTCGGAAATGTAACCTTTGCAATTAGCTCGGAAAATGTCTTTAACTCGATCAGCTCGCCTCTTCCCTTCTGGTTGAATCAAGAATATTAGTGGTTACGGTAAAGCGTTTCACACCCACTTTTGATTGGATCCTCTCAGTTGTCTTGATGGATTGAGAGTGGTGTGTCATTGCTGCAATCACAATAATAACAAATTGCGCCCTGTGCTTTAGTAAACATTGAAAATGTGTGATATAAATGGCCTTTGTCTGAGTATAGTCTCGCTGTTGATGATTGCATTAGAATTGCCTGAGGAAGACTCTCAGTAGTAGATGCAGTGCTATATCTCTTTGTTAAGCTTCAAATCCTTCCTTGCACTCCCCTCAATGTTATTGCCTTTAAAAGATGCTTTTGAGGTGACACCTCAGTGCTTTTGAAACAGTGCACATGTCCCACTCAGTCAGGACACGCCATCCATTCTCTCTGATCTTCTGCTTTGTTGTTGCAGAAGTGTTGCCACTAAAAGTAAATTGATTTTAAAAGCTGCCTGTCATCTACCTGTCCGAGCATGCTGCTTTCCCTCTCTCTCTCTTTATTGCTGTCTCTTATATCCTTCCTCTTTAACCTCTATTTTTCCATTTGTCTTTTCTATTCTTGAGTTGTTTTGGCTGACAGATTGCCAACCTAGGCTCACTGGGCAAAAAACCTGCCTCTACCCACATTTTGTAAAATTCAATGATTTGTAAAGTCATTTATTTTGACATTTGCATCGCATAACAAACTTCAAATGTGTGCCTTTTCTGAAGTAGTAAACTTGCTCGGTTGCTCAGGTGCTACAGAACTGCTCTTATGATGCAGAGCACTTTTAAAGTCCAGTGAAGCACGAGTCACAATAAAATACCTGAAAAACTTGTAGGAGCAAGCTAAAATGGCATGGTTGCCTCAGCAAATGTATCATCATCTCACATTTTCTGTTGTTAACACCAGGTTTTGGGTAGGATTAAATGTACGTGGCACATTATTTTTAAACACGATAGAGCATTAACCACTTGCCGGACATTTCATTTCTGAACTGACTTTGAAAGTGAAAAATTTCTTTCATTTTTACTGTTAGAAATCGATCAGTTTTTGTCTAACTCAGTGGTTCTCAACCTGCGGCCCATCATGAATGCAAATGCGGCCCACGATATGCCGACCACAATTAAAAAAACTTCTAGTTTTACAATTTATTTTTGTTTTTATATTAAATTAAAATGGATTACATGAATATAAGTTTGAACTATGATGTTTTTGTCATATAAAATCATTATGGTGATCTCATATTATTTTCAGACATGCGCAGACCTTCTATATACTGAGTATCCTACTCAGTTAACAAACGCTTACAAGCGCAGACTTTGGCAGAATTCCAGTAGTAGCCATTATTATTGTAAATTTAGGAATCAAAATGGTCAAATTTGTTGTTTGAGGAAAAAACGAAATGAGGAACATACCAATGAAGGAACACATTGCAAACAAGAAGAGTCGAAGCATCAGCAGCGAAGGTAAGAAGAATGGAAGAATCAGTTTGCTGCCATGGACAGGAGTTGGTAGGACAGGTGGAGTCCAGGGCGGCAGCCAGGGCAGAGCCGGGAACTCAGGCGACTAGGGCGGAGTCCAGGGCGGTGGCCAGGGGGCCGTGGTGTTCTTGGCCTCTACGGCCACGGACATATGAATGCAAAATTTTAATGGGCGGAGCTACCCTGGGACCATACTCAGGCGATGGTAAGGACTGGAGCCGATCCAGGGAGCTCTGGAGCGGATCCAGGCGGAAATGGAGTGGATCCTGGAGCGGATCCAGGCGGAACTGGAGCGGATCCTGGAGCGGCTTCAGTGAGCTCTGGAGTGGCTCCAGACTGAACTGGAGCGGATTCCGTAAGCTGTGGAACGTATCCAGGTGGAACTGGAGCGGATCCTGGAGTGGATCCAGGCGGAATTGGAGCGGATCCTGGAGCGGCTTCAGTGAGCTCTGGAGTGGATCCAGACGGAACTGGAGCGGATCCTGGAGCGGATTCTGTAAGCTGTGGAACGTATCCAGGTGGAACTGGAGCGGATCCTGGAGTGGATCCAGGCGGAACTGGAGCGGATCCTGGAGCGGCTTCAGTGAGCTCTGGAGTGGATCCAGATGGAACTGGAGCGGATCCTGGAGTAGATTCAGAGAGCTCTGGAGCGGATACAGGTGGAACTGAAGCGAGCACTGGAGAAACTGGAGCGGCCTCAGGAGGATCAGAAGCGGGCTCAGGAGAAACTGGAGCGGATCCAGGAGAGACTGGAGCGGGCTCTGGAGGAACAGGAGCCTACACAGGAGAAAATGGAGTGCACTCGGGAAACTCAGGAGCGTACTCAAGAGTAACTAGCACTGTCTCAAAGTCAATCAGCCATTCATGCTCAGCCGGTGCAGCCAACCTGGTGCAGGGGGAAGCCGACGAGGTGTGTGGCTCAGCTGCTGCGGACGCTTCGCGCTGCAGCTCGGGCTTGCTGTCGGAGGGTAATAACCCACCATTACGGAGCATATAGACCAGGTACTCCATGTATAGTCTGACCTCTGGGAGGAGAAGGAGACGCAGTGCTTCTGAATCTATTTCTGTTTTGGTATTTTCTGTTTTGTTGCTGAGGAAGCATAGAGGCGAAGGTGAAACAGGAATAAGGTATTTTTAATCAAAGTCCAGGGAAACGTAACACAGAACACATCTGATGATGATGATGATAAATGATTGGTGGGAAAAAACAAAAACAATGAGCACATGTGGAACATAACAGAGTCCAGAACAGTTATACATGTAACAGCACCAGCTGGCGGATGCTGCGCGAGGGATTGCGACGTGACAGAATACTTGATATCCTCAGATTTTAACAATGCGCTCAATGTTGTATAACGTGAGTTTATTACACAGGAGAGTTTCACTTTGATATGAAGAAGTCACACTGCCAGCCATTTCAACACTGTGAAACAAAAATAAATTTCTGAAGTGTGACAGAAATAAAATACTGTATCTGCCACCAGAAAACACCGCCTCTTCTGTGTGTGCAACATGTAGGTATAATAATGATATTATCTGATAATACCATAACATTAAATCGCATTGGTTTTCATTGGTGATGTCATATGTAAATGATATGTGTCCCCTGAGACTTGCACTTGGACTATAGTGCGGCCCACTGGGAAAAAAGGTTTAGAACTGCTGGTCTAACTCAACCCTAACGTTTGCTTACACTGAATCTCTAGTCATTCATCAAGCTCTTACTATTGAGTAATTGTCATTGCATGACCGATAAAATGAAAATAACAAAAACCGACTCTGAAAAATGTGTTCTCTCTTTGCTTTGCTTTTCCAGTGTGTCTCTTGATGCCGATCTTTCCCCTCGGCCAGTGCCTAAAACAAAGAAAAAGAAGAAGAAGTCACAGAGGAAGAGGAGGAGACACAGGTCAGCCCACAAAACAAATGATCACATGTGATAACAACTAGCTTTTATTCTGAACAGTCAACAACACTGAAAAAGACATGCATTTCAGATAGATAGATAGATTTCATGCTGCATTTAATAGTGTCTGCTGTCAATATCCAACAAAAACTTTCACAAGTAGGCTATATTAGAGAACAATCGTGTCAGTGTCATAAAGATGAGCCGTTCAACAGAAGAACTGTTCTGCGCTTGTTACGCTTAAAGGAAATGCATTTACATTTCTTTAAATTTTAGACATTTTGCCATTTGTGATTTCTGTCTGTAAATTCTAGGCAATACACTCACTGAATTTCTGTTTTCAAAACGTATATCTACGGTTCCTTATCATTTACATATTTTTCTTTATTATACACTGTCATTCAAAATGTAATACCATTTTCTTAGTGGCTGCATTTTATTTGATCAAAAATACAGTAAAACATTAATATTGTGAATAATATTAATATTATAATAATAATATTAATATTCATTCTTTGATGAATAGAAAGTTCAAAAGAACTGCATTTATATGAAATAAAAATCTTCTGTAATAATTTCAAAGACATAATAATGTATTTACTGTCACTTCTGATTAATTCAATGTGCCTTTGCTAAATAAAAAATAATATAAGATAAAGAATTTAATAATATTACAAATAGGAAGATGCATAAAAGGACTTCACTCAAAAACTAAAATAATTTTAATTAACATATATAGAGCACAGATGGAATACTAATAATAAACATATCCATAGTTCTTGTGCATCGTATTCTAAATCATTTGAAATTCTATTCAATTATATGTAAGTGTTTGGAAAACATTTCAAGATTTTCTTACATGGCGAAATATTTCTTCAAGTCTTGCTGTAAAAACAAAATGTTGTACGTGTTTTAACTACAAATGGCTATATTTGATCTCCCAGATCTCCCTCCTGCAGTCCATCACCTGTGAGGAAGAAGAAAAAGAAGAGCTCAAAGAAAAGGAAGCGACATAGGTAGTGATTGATTTTCACATCAGGTCATGTTTACAGGTTTGCTTTGAGTACGCTTTTCAGATGTGGTGTGGTTGTTTTGTCAAGACTGCTTTTAAAGTCATCTCCTCTCTGCTTCTAGGTCTGCCTCAAGGAAGGGAAGGCACAGGTACATTTATTTATTTAATATTTTGATATATTGATAAGTATTTTTATACTCTTTCCTAGAATAAAGGGCACAGTGCTTTTCACACAGTACACAATACCTGCTGATTATTGTTAAGTGCTTTTATGTAGTTTATGGATCTCCAGAGGACGATTTTATTTCTCAGAGGTTTCTCTCTCATAGCTCAGGAGATTGAATGAAGAGCTCAGTTATGAATCGTTTATCCACTTTGTCTCTCCTGAAATTCTTTAGGAGAGAAAAAAAGGTTCAATTATTGACATAAAGCAAGAATATAGGGATCTGTACTATCTTTTTCTCAGAAAAAAAATCTTTAAAGCGGGAGTCTCCATTTGCTCTCTCTATTTTATCTCATTGTTGTCTAGCAGAAACAGCAAGGAGATCTCACTTTTTCATTTTCTTTCCTATGGGACCTTTTAGTTTTTAACCCGATCAATTATTTTTCTGCTGTTTCTTTTACAGTGGGTCGAGTCCCAGACGTAAAAGAAAGGAGGAGAAAAAACATAAAAAGAGGTTGGTGATTTCAAAATGTGCCTTAATTATTTAAAACCCATCAGCTTACACTTCAGTTGAAAGTATTCAAGCACTGGCAGTTTATTGAGTTATATTCAAGTTCCTCGGTGGTTTATCCTTTAGTGTCAAAGGCTTAATGCATTCTACACTATAAAGCACCTGCATGACCCTTCATGCACAAGAGTCATATTTTCTAGATTAGATTACGGTGTATTGACAGCCGCTCTGTAGTGCACCTCAGCTCCTCTCAGAGAGAACTGTTGTTGGCTGCTTTTGTCGTGTGGTCTCTCGAACTGAAGGAGGGCTGGTGCAGTCTGAGAGCAGGTCCTCACTGAAGCAGGCGAGCAGCCAGAGAGACAGAAACATGAACCAATTTCACGGCGCTAGTCTGCTACACACACAGCCAGGGAAGAAGTGCCTCGCTGGGCTTCTGATCCTCAAAACCTTCAGGTTTTGTGAGTGTGTTAAATCAATGGTTCTCAAGTGGTTTTGCTTCACTACCCAAGACTCTAAATTCTTTGTCCTATGTAACTGAATTGTACTTTAGTAACTGTTTATGGGCACATAAACTTATCTTTGTCTTTACTTGATTTGTTACATTTTATATTATACTGATGCTCAGTGCAACTCAGGAAACTAAATTTTTTTTTTCAAAAATTGATTCCATCTGATTTTGTTATTTATTATGTGTTAAAAGTGTTAATGCTCACACAGAACATTTTCAACTAGTTACTTGCAAAAATGGTTTTAAAATAAAAAGTTTTACTTACAATGTTACTGGCCTTTTGTGCATAATTATGTGCACTAAAATGCAAAATTGAAATAATTAAATGTAATTAAATAAAAAAAAAATTGTTTTGAAAGAAGTCTCTTATGCTCAACAAGACTGCAGATAAAGCAATTTATTTTGTCAGAAATACAGTGAATTTGTTTTATTAATATTGTAAAATATTATTATTCTACTATTACAATTTAAAATTTTTCTAATTGAATAGATTTTAAAACGTAATATATTCCCGTGATGTTTCAGCATCATTACATATTTCAGTCTTCAGTCACTTGATCCTTCAGAAAGCATTTTAATATGATGATTTGGCGATCAATTTCCTTTTAGTATTAATGTTGAAAAGAGTTAAGCTGACTTACTGATACATAAACTTTTTATAACATAATCTTACTTTTGAGCAATTTAATGCATCCTTGCTTAATAAAAGTATTAATTTCTGGAAAAAAAAATCTTACTGACCACAAACTTTTAAATGGTGGCAGACATTAATTTCTTTTCTTTTTCTTGTTTTTTTTTTTTCATTTAATCATCGAATTCTCCACCCCTGAAACAGTTTTACTTTTCACAGGACAGGGAAAATCATGTTAATTAATGTTAATTTTTCTCTCATTGAATGTTTTATTCAGGAATATGTCACATTACATTGAGCTGTGATTGCTGTTTCAAGTTGACTTCATTGCATTGAAAGATGTCCCAGGGCGATGTTAAATCTCCTCACAGTGTCCTCAAAGTATAAAATCATTAATGCCACTACTGTAATACATATAGGCTAAACTATAAAAAACATACTCAAACACAATACATAAATGGAATGTTTTCACTATAAAAGGTATTAAACTACCTGTTTGAAATGTAATAATTAATCTCAATCCATTAAACATGGTCTGCTCTTTTGTAATTTGTGTTTTTTTGGGCAGCTAAATTTATTTTTGAACTTTAATTGAATTCCTGTGAATCTGCGCTCAACTGTCTCGTTTTCAGACTCAATTAACACTGTTTTACATGTGCCAAATTAAATTATAACACTTCAGGGGCATTCACACAAAAAGCCCTGATTCTTACTGGGGTGCTATGTTGTGTATTTTTATTGTCTCATGGTATCATAATTACACTATCACTTACTGCTTTGCTTTATCTTTCTTTCTCTATTACTGCTATAAGATATTAAAATAAGATTTAAATCTTGATGTTGCTATACAGGAACAAAATAGCATAAATAAGAGATAATTAATTTCTTCCATGTATGTATTGGTTATCCTCCAGATCAAGGAGCCATTGTAATCGCAGACACCGGCGCCGGAAAGCTGAAATTAGGAGTTCTTCCTGCATGGAAAACAGGTATAGGTGTGACCTTACAACTGAATACTTGGGAGAAGGCCAATTTAAATGTAAAATTCGGTGTAACTCCATGGTGGAGCCCAAAACAGCTGCTATGTTGTCCAGTCTATCAGTAGCATTATAACATCACATCAAATAATCTAAAACAAATTCAAAATAGAATAGAATAGAATAGAATAGAATAGAATCACATTTACCTGCAGGTAAATGTTCCACATTAAAGAATTAAAGAAGTCCCACATTTGTATGGATTAGATAGTTCTTATTCTGAACATTTTAAAAATTCCAAAAAATAAAGTTTTGGCATTTTTGGGAGAATGTTTGGGGTTGGAGATATTCATGGCTTCATGCTGGCCAGACAGGTTTTTTATCTTATCAGTCAGCATCCAGTGCCACTGTGGCGATGACTGATAAAGGTAGAGGTGACACAGAGGAAACTCTTTTATCTGCCTCTCACAGCTGATGTCCAACATTTGGCGTGTAGATCAATGGAATCGGGAATGGGAATGAAATTTGAGATCTCGCCCCAGTGGAGAGTTGCGCCTCTTTGGAGTGGGTTGTGGGGTGATGAGGTTGAGGTACTGTAGAGATGGAGCACTGTAGGGAATAGTGATGGAATTAAGTTTCAGGTTTAAATCCGTTTTCTTTCATAGTTGGTATCAGTGAAGATCGCCTGTAAAGCATATAAAAGTCAGTCCTGCTGATTGCCCATGTGCAGATATTATGCTCAAACAAGTTAGGACGTTGAAATACATGCTTCCATATTAGGCAAATGAGTGTAGTTTATGAGATGTAAAATAAGACCTTTTTGCACTGGGTCAAAGGCACATTTAAAAAATAAATTTCGAATTAGATGAATACATCAGAGTAATCACAGACAAAGAGTTTTTCATCCATTAAATTGGCCTCAAATGCTCTCCCAGGTGTCACCACTCTGATTACTCCATCAGTCCTTCATATAAAAAGCTACTCTCATTCATTCATCACAAAATTTCTGCCTTTTTTGAGACTGGAGAAGAGCGAGCTCAGGTTTCAAATTGAAATAATCTTAAGCTGGAGATGATTGGTTTTAAATCCCTAACTGATCTCTCCATTATTTGGAATTTCTTAGGGATATTCAAAGGATGAAATCATTATAGAAGGCGAGCACAGTGAAGCTTTACATGGTTTCAGGAGCTGAAAAGGCACAGAGAACCCACTCACACCACACAACAGGAACAATGGCCGTCAGTTCCCAATCCTCATTCACTTTCCAAAGACCCATTACATATAATCTATGTCCTGAGCTGGTGTAATTGGCATGTCCTTTCACAGGAAACCATTTTATTCCACCTTAAGCCTATGCAGATCAGAGGAACTAGACGATTGTCTAAGACAATGAATTAGAAATCTTCTTGTTGCCAGTTGTTTAAGTAAATGGACATTAGCTAGATCTCTCTACCGCTGCTATTTCAGCGGAAATATAACATTGATAGAGACAAAAGCTCCCAGTGACAGTGACATTCCAAATGTTAACCTGTGAAGGACTCACCTTTCCACTTCACTGCCTAAATGCTGTAGAAAGGAAAAACTGAAGAATGACTATTATACTCTTGGTATCCCACATTATGATTTTATTGCTACTGTTGATAAGCTAAAATGGTACTATGTATATTTAATGTGAATATAAATACTTTAATTTCTCCTTGATGTGAAGGGGCCTTTCACAATGATTTTATATGTTTTGTGTATATAGATATGAAGATTGTGAAAAATCTGGTTTCCAAGATGCTGGTCATTCATCAACTGTCCATGGAGGCGATGCATGCAGGTCGGCAGCCAAGCTGACCAATAAAATCTCCTCTAAGTGCTGCTGCCACTTTTCTGAAAGCACCGTAAGTGTTTATGATGGCTACCTGATGCACTTACAATGCCAAACTCTTTCTCTGTTAAAGGCCCTTGTGAAACCATTGATTTCTTTTTACTTAATGGATGACAAGAATTGTTGTTTTACACTTATCTGTTAAACTAATGCATTTGATAGTCAGCTAGTGCACATCTTTCCCCCTGTGGAAAAACATTTATTATGTGACTGTTTGCTTATTTTTTAGTTCTTTTACAATAACTGTGGATAGGATTTGGACTGAAACTAGCCATAATTATACCCAGTTTTTCTACAGTCTTTGTTGTTTTGTAAATTGGCTAATATTGCATTGCCATCTCATTTTTAATAAGAACAATAATCATCATTGTAGCAATGCCTTCGGGTGAGGTTATTTTTGTGGTTAGAATTTTTAACCAACATGTGATTTGCATATTGCACACATGCTTGACACACAATTTAAACTTAAGTTAATTAACTTTTTAATGAGAGTGGTTTTCAAGTGTTTTCCGCTCTCAGTAATTACACTTGTTAAATGTGACACGCAACCTACTGCCACACTCTAAATGCATCCACTCCAACCAGAAATATCAAACATCATTCAATAAATAAAAAAGTCATTATATAAGTTAATTTATATAATCCTATATACTGCGTCATGTATTTCAAAATTCTTTTCTGAAGGGTTTTAAACTCTTTCAACATAACTTTTAAGCCTTTGGGGATTGTTTGTTTGCTACAGAGAAAAATAGTTCCCCACATGGCATATAAATCACTTTCCCTCACGTAATCATTAAAGTTACATGAATTACATTTTCTAAACTTTAATCATTTCTAATGATTTTGTCCTGTGCCATCATGTTTAAAGATTGTCCATAGTGTGAAGAAAATATTCCTTCCACTGATTTTATTTTATTTTGTTCCTAAACTATAGAAGTTGTCACAAACATCTTTGTACGAAAGTCTCCCCTTTCAAGAAAAAAATATTTTTTGAGGTAAATTTTATTGCTCTGTTTTATTTTATTGCCCCGACGTGGATCCCCCAAAAGCATGCTTTTTTGTTTCATATACTGAAGCTTGCAAAAAGCTTATGCCCTGCAAAATAAAATACATAAACCTGCACATAATTGTTTCAGTCTCATACTTAGCTAGATCATTACAAATAGCCACCGGGCTATATCAGATTTTTGCCAATTCCACCATAAACCATTGTAGCAAACTAGAATCTTGTTGAAACTTAGCAGCTTCTTTCCATTTTTTTTTTTTTATAAAGTATAAAGATTCTATTTAGGATGTAGAGTCTATTTAAATTTACTCCATCAGTCCCACAATAGAAAATGAGATCTAATTTAAGACCTACAGGTGCACAACAAAGAAGAGAGGGTTATTGTCTTTTTCTTGCACTTTACCACTCTAATGATGCACTTATGTCACCCGCTCTTCCCTTTTTCTTACACCTTACCTACTTAAGGAGGAAGTCTTGATTGGTAAGTCGATGCTATCCGCAGATTTAGGGACTTACTGTAGGCCGCTGGTGGACTGTAAAATCTCTTCCGACAGGGGACTAAAGCTGAAACATATTCTTTTTGTTTTCTCAAGGATTTTAAATAGTTAGAGTGATGGAGATATTTCTTTTGTCTGCAACCCTTTTCATATGATTATATATATATATATTTTTTTTTATTTCTTAAGCCCATTCTGTGATGTCTGTTTAATGGTCTTTAAAGGAAAGCAACTTTCAAATTGGGGATTTCTGTTTCATTTTACTCTCTCTTTCTTCTGACTTAAAAGTAGCTGGAAGTTTATTCATGTAGGTTCTTTTCTCTCTTTTTTGATCTGGATGTTTCTTTAATTTGCCTTTTTCATTAGCATTGGTTCATTGTTTATTTTCTCTCTTCAGTCTCTTTTTCATTAGTTTCTTTTGTAAGAGTTCTTGCTTTGTTCTTCTCCTTTCTTTTCAAATTTCTCGCATGTGACAGATTTGCATGGCGGTTTTTAATCTTTTAGTTTCTGTCCCAAAAAAATCTTGATTAATTTCCTCTCTGTGCTCTGTAGGGACTTTTTAAAGAGTACTCAGACTGCATCATGCAGGTAGCAGATTAATGATATGGTCTTGTTTTTCTTTAGAAAAACAACAACTTTGCTTTGTCTGCTTACAGGTCTCACCATCACGTCCTGGGGTTGAGGGTTTAAACAAAATGATGATCGTCCAGGACTCAATATCCAATAAAGGGTCAGGCAAAGGTCAGGCAGATTACGATTCGGGAAATGACACGTCCTCTCCACCATCAAGTAAAACTGGCATCACAAGGTCAAAAGTTACCAGAAATGGAAAGTTCTCTTGTCAGGATATAACATGTCCTGAGAAGCTTAGACTAGCCGATGGGGACAATGCCTCGGATTCAGGCAACTCACTAACCAGCTATGACTCTCTGGGTAAACCAATACTCAGAGAAAATACCCTACACAGCTCTATCTTCAACAAACCCAAAGGGTGAGGCTGTTTTGTCAACTTTACATTTGTCTGAACTGTATTTTGATGTTATACATCAAATCTATGACTAACATGCCATTAAACCATGACAAGAGATTTGATTATGAGATTTTCTGAATGCATCGCGATTCTCTCGTGAATCGATTCTAAGCTTAGTTTTTAACAGCAGATGGCGGTCTTGTCTGGTTTTTAACCAGGCTAGTTTTTTCACGCTCAAATGCTCACGAAGAAGAGCACTCGTGCGAGTCTGAGAATGTACTTGCACCTCAGAATGCTTTTATGACATAAGATTAATGTAAACAGCTCACTGCAAAGACCCTTGCAATTCGTTTCAACCTTTTCGAACTTTAATGAATGATTATTTTATTGAGCACACAGTGCCATCTACTGTTAAAAACTAAGCTCAGAATTGTTTCGAGAGAGACTGAGATTCGAGAGAGTCATTGATATACTATTATAGTTTTTATATATAGTTTGAATTACATTTTATTCATTTTGTTGTGTTTTAATATGTTTGTACAGTTAACTATAATAACTCTGGTACAAAGTGTAGACTCTCTCTGCTAAGATCCAGATCACCTGTCACTTACATTGTGTGTAATAAAGTAAAGATCTAAAATAATTTCCCTCTGATAATTGCAGTGAAGAAACAGGCAGGTATGCTGATTTGGAGAAGACACAGCCTCTGGGTCTCGTCACCGATAGGAATCGGAGTCCATCTTATGGCAGATATCAGGACCGAACAAGGTCCCGCAGCAGAAGCATATCATCCCAAAGCAGATATTCAGGGCGCTATTCCAGAAGCCGATCCCTGTCCTCAGGGAGTAGGTGGGTCATACAGTGGCTATTTATTATAGGAACTATGAATTTAAGCTTTCGATTTAATCACAAACTCATATGCTTGTATCTAACAATATCATCTCCCTCGGCTCACTTACAGATCATATTCCCGTTCGTCCAGTTATTCTCTGGATTCACGGAGAGACAGTCTGTCTAGTGTGAGCAGTTGCCGCAGTCAAAATTACTCACGTTGCACAACAGACAGGTGATTTTTAGCTGAAAGGAGATGTGTATTTTTATCTAAAATCATTGTTTGACAATTACTTTGGCATTTCTGAAATCGGTTTTTGAACACATACATATTCGCATCTGTTTTATGTGTGAATGAAAAGGTTTCGAGAGCGGAAAAGAGACTGCACTTCCTGCAAGAGTAGAAAGCACAGCAGGAGAAGACCTTGTTCCCCAATGAGGAAGAGAAGAAGAGATTCTCCCAGCCACTTGGAGGCCCGTAGAATTACAAGGTTTGTTCTTAGAGAACTACTAGTGCTACAACACAAACTGTATGAATCCAACGGAGAGCTGATCTTACTTTGGAGACTAGTTAACCCAGGCAGAGTCTGCTCAGAGTCTTTTCTCACACATTTCTACACTGATTATAGAGGAAAATCTCTAGAAATCTGCAGAATGGATTTAAACAGGGTAAAATGTTTAAGCTGAGCTGAGAGCACTCTCTAATTGGTAGATGAGGGCATTATCAAATTAGCAAAAAATATTTAACACATTAGCAAGCAAACTGCTGGCATCCCCAGGAGAGATAAAAATAGCCATACAGCCTTCAAATTCATGTAAATGGCCTTTTAGGAGAAAAAAAAATCTATTATATATATATATATATATATGCCTGACTTTACTATATATACTATACTATATGTACTATATATATACTATATATATATAGTAAAGTCAGGCATTTACAATGTTACAAAAGGTTTATACCACAAATAAATGTTGTTCTTTTGAACTTTTATCAAAAAATAAAAAAGTCCTGAAGAAAATGTATTACAGTTTCCACAGAAATATTAAGCAGCACAATTGTTTTCAACAATGATAATATGATTAAATGTTTCTTGCATAGTAGGATCATGTGACACTGGAGACTGGAGTAATGATGCAGAAAATTCAGCTTTGTCTTCACAGAAATAAACATTTTTTAAATATTACGTTTTAAAATATATTAAAAGAAAACTCTTATTTTAAATTTTAATAATATTTCACAATGTTACTGTTTTTACTGCATTTTTGATCAAATAAATGCAGACACTGTGAGCATAAGAAAACTTTTTTTGTTAGGCAACCTTTTTCAACTGTACTGTATATGTAGAGATATCCTTTGTTTGTATTCTCTTTCTACATGCCTTCTTGTCCTTCACAGTGCCAGAAAGAGGCCCATCCCTTACTACCGTCCCAGCCCCTCTGTCAGCAGCCGATCCTCCAGCCTCCTGTCCTGGCGCCTGTTTTCTCTGGGTCGCAGTCGCTCCCGAAGTCGCAGCCGCAGTCGCAGTCACACTTATTCTTCATACAGGAGCTACAGTCGCAGCTCGTCATGGAACTCTATATATAGCAGACGTAGTCGCAGTCGGAGCAGAAGCTATGAATCAATGGTCAGCTACAGCAAAGCCCGACGCTAATATACGGATGAACCAGATGTGGGAACGCAGAGCAACACACAAGCCCAGGACCGCATCTTATTGTAACTGGAAATGAAATGAAGCAGCACAGAGAACATGCTGTGCTTGGATGTGGAACAGCAGGCAGTGACAGGATCATCTGTTCAGTGTCAGATAAGACTGAAGCTTTCCATATTGTTGTGTACTAAACTGTGTGCTTTCATCCATCTCAAAGGAAAAAGAAAAACTTGTCTATCAATCACAAAGCCTGCTGTTGTAGGAAGGACCGGACTGAAGGTTTCACTATGTGCACTGCAATATGTGAGTTTCTGCTATACCTTTTTTTTTTTTTGTTCATCCGTGTAGGTGTGAGGATATTGTTGTTCATTTATCAAAACAGCCGTAGTAGATAAAAGAAAGTGTCTTCATGTGCAGGGTCACTCATGAGACGCTCATAACCTTGACTGTAAAAGCCGATGTTTGAATCTATTGTATTTTTGTAGTGTTTTCTTTTTTTTATAGGGGGATGTCAAAAGCGCTTGAGGAGAAAGATTTATTGTTTCCATAACAGCTTTTACTGAGAGCAGCCGCTTCTGTGTTGCACACACCTTCACTTTGAAAAATGTGCCATCCAAATTGGCCCCACCGGCAAACGCACACCCCATCAGCCCAAATGCCAGCTTTATTTATCTTCTGTTGAACTGGAAAACAATTCAAATGTCATTGGCTGTGATGGAGATGATGATGATGGTGGTGGACAATCAAAATGCAGCTGATGTGGTAGGAATCCTTTTGCAGTGTCCAGCTGTCTGTTCTGTTACCAAATTTGTTAAACTACACATTAATCTTGCAGACCTCAAGAGACAGAATGAAGATATTTTTTCCATCAAATTCAAGGCTATTTCTGATTGAACAAAGAAAAGGTAAAAAAAAAAAACTGCTCTACTGACTCTAAAATTAAAGCACTGGTATACTTATTATTATTATTATTAATATTATTATGTAATTTTTTAACATGAGTCATGTTAAATTGTATAATATTTTAAATTATTTATTCTTTTAATACCTATTTTTATCTGTGATTTATTTCTGTTAGGCATGCAAATAGTGTGGTACAAATATTTATTACTAAAATCACTAGAATTATTTATAAGGTAAAACTTTGGTATTTTTTTTGTTTGTATATATCATTAATTTTTGACTGTTTGGATATTTTGTATTTGTTTTCCACAAAACCCCACAGTTTAACCATTCAGTCCTTCACTGATTAAATCGCACACTTTACATACTGTAAATGACGACGATATTTATAAATACAAATGTTATATAAAGCATATTTATTGGTTGCAACAACAGAGAAACTATTACAGAGTGGGAGAAATGAAGCCGGCTGTCATAAGAAATCCGTCTGGGTAGATCAAGGATTATTTGAAAGGATCAAAGATACATATTTGGTGTGTGATACAGCTTGATGAAACAGCATATAAAAAGCGTCACCTTCATCACAACAGATAATGGCAGTTTCTTTGTTTCTGTCTCATAAAGTCTATCGGAGTGCTCGTTAAATGAAGGCATGGTGATCTCTATGCACTGTACATTATTAGCTGTCTGACTGTTGTGAATTCTGACACTTGTACAGATAATTAGTTGTAGATGAAGGGGGAAAAACTTGAAGTGTATCAAATGTTTTATCTTCTTGAATTCATCTTGTTCTCTCGTCTCAAACCGTAAATGAGTTTAGTAAATGATTATGTAAATCTGTTGTGTAAATATGCAAACGTTTAGTGCGGCAATATTAGGCATGGGCTTTATTTATTGAGATGGAGTAGTGGTACTGACTGTTTACAAGGCTGGCTTTCTAATTTACATTATTTGCATTCCTTCTAAAAAAAAAAACATGCTGAAATGTTGCCATGAATTCAACCTATTTTACGATATCAAAGTCAAAACATGCTAAGAAGAATGATTGCAACATCCTGTAAACCAATAATTAATTTATTTTTGCACAGAATGAGCGGTAAAGATATGAAACAAGTGTGTATTTATTTTAACGCAAAGTAAAAAACCTCAGTGCAGGGCATCAGGCTGAAGATTATGTTAAGAACATTCCTTATATTACCCTCTTCTACAATGTATATACAATGTTGTCTATGTGTACAAGAATATCAGTGTCTCCCTTGCTCTTCAAATTAATGACTAGTTCTCTGTGGTCTGAATCTGTAATGATATTCAGAGTTCTAAATAAATTATTCATCTAATTAATTCACCCAATATTTTGCTTCTTTAAAATTGCACTCTTTATATTAACACCAACATGATATCCTTGGGTATATAGTAAAAACAGGAGGGTGGGGTAAGATGAGCCAGTCGGTAAGTTAAGTCACCTAGAGAAGTGTTCTTGATTTTTATGTTACCAAATAAAGTGTCCATCGTTTTTAGCTTTTTGTGGAGCGCACATAATGAAAGTGCAAAGTATTTTTTTTAAACATAGTCCACTTTTTCATGATACATGACCCTGTTTCTATGAAAAACATAGTCGCAAAAATGTTTTTGTCTAATAGTACAGTATCTACTGTATCAAAAGCATTTTTCAAAGCTATATATATATATATATATATATATATATATATATATATATAGTCATAATATAGTATATATAATATTTTATTACTGATAATATTATTTCATGTTTGAAAAATCAAATAAATGTCACTTGTTGATATTTTGTTTCATATACTAAAATTAAATACATTTTAAGTAAGGCTGTTGGGGCCACTGTATACTTTTCACCAGATGGAAGACATCCCAAAATATAATTTGAGTCCATGTTTTTCTCTCTTCCCCTACATGACGTATGCGTTGAGGACTCATCTGAAGAAGGAAAAGGAGATACTGCATGCCTGTGTTGTATTTCGTCACATTTCGTGTTTAGAACATTATTAGTGTTCTTCATATAAGTGTGTGACTCCTCTCCGGCCTTGAAGAGTGAGTAGTTTTCTATTATGAAGGGAATGAGTCATCTGGGGGAGGGTTAGATTGGACCAGTCGCTGTCCGGTCGAGCCAGTCACAGCCCGGGGTCTAAACTTGGATAGGGAGGGTCTTCAGTCAGCTGTCGTGTGCCGCCGAGCACTTTCTAGACTTTATAGCCCGGCAAATGACATATATATCAGTGGAAAGAGCACTTCCATCGTCAGTAAACTTCTAGAACTCATACATGATCACAGTGGTAAGCGTAAACTTAGGTGCGTAATCACGCGCCTGGAGAGTTACTGCACTTTTGCTGCGAAAAAACGGAGTTTCTTTTGCGCACTTTTTAATAATTGACCCAGTTTTAATATCTGACAGCAACACGACGTTTTAAGCCAGAAAAGTTCTGTAAACTCACTTTTTCAAAGTTTCACAATGGCAGAAGGGGATTACTACACTATGGGCAACCGACAGAGGATTCCACGGGATCCGTTCCGGGAACAGTCACTCGCATCTCGCTTTATGGACGATGAGTTTGGACTGCCACCCTTTCCCGACGAGTTATCGATGGACTGGCCCGGCTGGGCGAGACCTCGGCTGAGTGCCCGTCTGGATGCGCCGTGGACAGGCTCGTTGCGCGCGGGCTTCCCGCGGACGAGCATGGGCTCGCCGCAGGGTTTCAGCTCCAGGTATAGCGAGAGCCCTCGTCGATCCAGCGCGCCCCCGACCAACCCAGACGAGCCGTGGAAAGTGTGCGTGAACGTGCACAGCTTCAAACCTGAGGAGCTTAATGTCAAAACTAAAGACGGTTTTATAGAGGTGTCAGGTGAGAAAACGCTAATCATTGAGAAGAAATTATTATATTATTCTAATAGAAGAATACATTATTAATGAATGATAGAATGACGTGGAAATTTATATCATCATATACATTTGTGAATTTACCACTAGACAGAGGAGTATATACATTCCAGTTACTATCAAACATATACAACTTTCTTTTTTTTATATATTACCAATGCATTTTTGGTGTTTTTTTTTAGTCATCATTCCTACATTATTACAAGTAGGCCCCTTTTCACAAAATTTTAAATAACAAATCTTGCTTTTATTTATTTGTGTCATAGAGCACACAAAAATCATTTAGTAAGATTTTTATTTTTCTCAGAGCACTACTCTAAATGCACCTTTATTGCATTTCTTTTCTAATTTATTACAAATTGTCATTTCAAATGATACACTCTAAAAATGCTGTGTTAAAAACAACCCAAGTTGGTTTAATTATGGACAAACCCAGCGATTGAGTTGTTTTGACCCAGCAGGGTTTGACCCAACATGCTGGGTAGTTTTATTTATCTCAACTACTGATTAACAATTTTTATATGGCTGGCTTAAAATTAAACCAACCAGGTTGGAAATTAAAAATCAGACACATCATACAGTAACAATCAGTTACTGTTACAACAGCAATAATCAAAAGGTGAACATTTATTAATAAGCCATTTTAAAAATGTATTATTTAATTATTACTTATTTGATATATTAATAAATGTTAATTTCCAACTTATTTTGGCTTCATTTTAAGCAAGCAATATGTTAATTTTAAACAATATTTGATTTAAATAAAACTACCCAGCACATTGAATCAAACATTTAACCCAACCGCTGGGTTTGCCCATATTTAACGCAATGCAACCATGCATTTTTACAGTGTATTATCAGCATAACAATAAATTGCTTTAATTTCAGTCGTTCTTGAGCTGCATGAACAAGACTGTGATTAATGTTATCCAGCTTGATCCCAAGAGCATTTTATGTGCTTTAAAGGAAGCAAAGAACCTTGAAAGTGACCTGGAAATAATATAGAATGTGATATATTTTACTTTTATATTCAATTTTATTTTAATATTGCCTTTTGGCCCCCATTGGTTTATTCCATACATCTCTGCCACAGTTTGAGAATGGAAGGCCTTTGGCATGACTTGCACATTACCAGCAAATCTCTTGTAATTAGCCACCTGCTGAGATCCCTTGAGGACCACTCACATTAAACGCATTGAATTAGTCCCATACTTTTCTCTCTAATGACTCTTCTTTTGTAAAACTGAAATTGTGTATTTAAAATGCAGAACAGCCAAAGGCCAGTTGCTGTCTGCTCCAGAAATACATTTGTTGACTGTGACGGCAGGACAGAAGTTCAGGGTTCAGGAGAGAGCAAAGGCCTGGTGCGATGGGATTTTTATAAACACTGTGCTGGTATTCCAGCTGGGTCACTCAGTCACGGTGGGAGGAGGGTGGGGAGAGCGAGACTCAACGTCACATAACCTCATTCTAAAAGTGTCACACAGAGATATCAAAGTGAACGACCACGCTCTGTTTTACTAAAGGCCTTTTCACAGAAATCAGATTCTCAGTTTCGGAACAATTTGAAAATCAAGTTCAGCTTTGTCCTGAAGGAAAGCATTGTCAAATACCACGGCCGTGTTTGAACGTCTTTGTTAAACAGGGAAAGGCCATTTCATAGTGTGTCCAAGTGCATTTGTTGTTGGGTAGAATTATATTGGCTAATGAATGTGCAGATTATGAGCATATTGATAGGAGAACAATAAAGCAAATGTGTTTGTTCTCAAAGTGTTGTCCAAAGAGCCGGTTATTGTAGATATGTAAGCCTCGCCGAGACACAGTATGGCATGACTGGTATTTAGTTACCAACAGCTGCAGAGAATGAGGCCAAGAGGCTTTTAAACAGGCTTTCTTGATTTGAAATAGCACAAAATCATATAGTGTTGCCTTTACATTGTCTGTAAAATGTGAAGGAACAAAAAAAACCTTATATGGCTAGAAAATCTGAGACTAATGAACCAGTTTGGGTGTAATTTAAGGTCAGTGTGGCAAAGGTTACACTTCTGTGCCAAACAAGCAACCAGTGCCGGGATTCACTTTAAAATACATGATGTTGTATTTAAAGCAACATAAGTTCTCTACACCTCTTATTCTTAGGTGTTGTATGGTCGTATCGATCATCTTTCACAAAGGCGTCTAACTTTATGTTAACAACTGCCTTTGTGTCTTTTCACCAGGGAAACACGAGGAAAAGCAAGACGAGGGCGGAATTGTTACCAAAAACTTCACGAAGAAAATTCAGTGAGTATGATGATTGTATCAAAAGTTTCCGGGGGCTTCTGATTTGGAACCTTCTAGAATGATGAAGCAACTTCCCCAGGAATGTCACTCGGAGTTATTAAAGCAACACAAAGCATTCCCACTCCTCCACCCGCCCCAACCTCTCTGCTTTCTTCTTGCTCTTCAGAGAGTCAAATTGGATGGTAGAAGCAGAGGAAAAGAATCAAAGTTAGAGATAAAATAGACAACATATCATGTGGCTCTGATGTCTGCAGTAATTAAGAGACATCGTGATGTGATTTTTTCCTGTCGCCATGCTGTTTCTCTGACAGAGACGCACAGAAAGAGTTTCTAAGAAAAGAGAGTTTAATTATTGAACAAATCCGGCACTATTTTAGTATTCTAGCATGAGAGATATACACTATTGTTCAACATTTTGGGGTCAGAAAGATTTTTTGTCCTTATTGAAAGAACTGAGCACTTTTGTTCAGCAACAACATGTAACAACATGTATAAATTGATAATAAAGGCAGTAAATGGCAGTCTATTTCAAATAATTGCTGTTCTTTTGAACTTTGTTTTCATCAAAGAAACCTGAAATATATGAAAATGTATCATGGCTTCCATAAAAATATTAAGCAACATTGATAATAATTAGAAATGTTTCTTGAGCAATACATCAGCATGTCAGAATGAGTTCTGGAGGATCACGTGACACTGAAGATTGATAGTAATGTAATGTAATAGTAATAATTCTGAAAATTCAGCTTTGTATCACAAGAATAAATTACATTTTAAAATATATTAAAATAAAATTTAAATTGTAATAATATTTCACAATATTCATGTTTTTACTGTATGTTTGATCAAATAACTGCAGCTTTGGTGAGCATTATCAAGTGTTTTTTTTTTCAAAAATATTAAGAAATCTTACCGACCCCAAACTTTCAAACGATAGTGTATGATTAATAATGAAAGTTTCCTCTCAGTGTTTTTTTTTCTTGTGTGTGTGTGTGTGTGTGTGTGTGTGTGTGTGTGTGTGTGTGTGCGTGTGTGTTTGTTTTTGACTGAAATCTAAAAACAAGTAATCTGGAGAGTAGCTGTTAACTAAGTCTTTCCAATTCCAGCAGTGTTGAACATTAGCATTCTGCTAAGCTAAAAACACAACGCACTTATAAAAGATACAGGCCACGCATAAATTACATTGAGCTTTTTTATTGATAGCTTTTAGTATTGAATGAAATCTCAAACTCTGCATTCGCTCTTCAGTAGTAGAGCTGCAATGTCTGAGTCACAGCGCAGGATGGCTGTGGCATTGTTGTGCTAATTGAATAGTGTCAGGCTACTGCAGTCAGCTACATGCTAAGGTTTATATAAACCCAGCAGACGCTTGGCAACAAGTGTGGAACCTTCCAGCCTTATTTGGCCATGATAGCTGACAAAGCTAAGGGACGCTCTCCCTCTCTCTCTCTATTTATCTCTCTCTCTCTCTCTCTGTCTCACTGTTATGTCCTCTCACTCTTTTTCCCAAGATATGTTTAAAAAACGATCAGCACCAAATATTAGAATGATTTTAGAACGATTGTGACACTGAAGACTGGAATAATGGCTGCTGAAAAGCATCACATGAATAAATACATTTTATAAATATTAGAAAACGGTTATTTTAAATTGTAAAGTTGTTTTTACTGTATTTTTGATCATATAAATTCAGCGTTACTGAGCATAAGAATTAAAAAAATCTTCCCGACCCCAAACTTTTGAACAGTCGTGTAGTTATTTGAGGTATTTAGAGTTTACATTGAATTGTACTTCCTTAAATTACATTAAAATTCAGTACTAGCTATGCAAAGCGTTACATGGAAGGTTAGAATGTTGCCTTTTGCACTGCACTTGGTAATATATTGCTGATAGTGAGAATTCATTATTGTTAAGTACAGGTATTTTATCTAGCATTATCCAAACACTGCATTCTTCTCTCGAAACTCAAAAACATTCCTAAAAGACTAGACTTTTGAAGTAGAAAACCAGCAGGACGTATCTTTGTTTGCAATAGAAGACCAGCAGGAAGAAGCATTGTATGATATCACCATTCATTCATGTTCAAAACAAGTTCCACCCTTTCTCTGTAGAGCAGATATGAATTTATGGTAATCCAGCCTTAAAGGCATCACATTCAAACAGACGGTGAGAACTCCTCTCATTAAAACGGCTGCAGTCAGTCTGCCTGCTGGATGATTAGAATAGTGTGTAGATGGAAATTTCTGGTGATAAACTTTGCATCAGGAGGCGATTTGTAATAATTGGCAACAGATTCTATTTCTGAGCCCAGCACCTGGAGCAGGGCTCCCTCGCTCACACACTCTCTCTTTTTCTCATTGCAAGTGATGGCAGGCAGAACATTTAAATGAAAACCACAAAATACATTGAGAATTATCTTCTAGCCACAAGCTGCCACAGAGACATTTGAAAATTAAACCAAAATGAGAATATACTGCGTATACAAGGGCGTAGTGTGTGCAATTGACCCTTCACAAACAGTTTGATTGACAGGCGATCTGACCAATCATAACCCCAAATCCGCCATTTTGTCTGACAAAGCAGTCAGGGGAGTTTGTACATTAACGTTGGGGAACTTGATCTTGAAAAATTGTGCATACTCAGGTCTTTCCGCGCTTGAAACAACATTCCTTCTGATGTTCATTCATGTTTATTTGATGCTATAAATGAACTAGTATGAAGAGATGATCGGTTCACTAGCCGAAAAAAGGAGCTACAGCGATCTGTCACGACACATTAAAGAGACACTATATGGTATTTTTATTTTTTTTACTTCTTTAAAAAAATGACTAGATATTAAATATGAAACTATTTCATTTGTCTGTCAACACATTGTCAGTGTCCTCTTTGCTCTGGGATATATTTTTCACATGATGTGTGGCGTGAGAGCACATGGCTTGTCGGACAAAGCAACAGTAACTGAAGGGTGCGGGTCTTTGAGAAGGGTCAGTTCCCATGATGATTCCCATTCTGGGTTAATAGTAACCTAAAGACATGAGTTAGTTTGGGCTATGACCGGGCAATACTGGATAGATGTTAATATTAAACTGACCTTTGTCAATATGTAAAATTTGGTTTCAAGGTACAATCCGAAAGCACTTTTCAAGGTGCAAAATATGGCGTGCATATATATATATATATATATATATATATATATATATATATATATATATATATATATATATATAACAGCTGCTTTCGTCAGTGTCTGTGAGGTGCACTATTAAAAATAAGAGTTCTTTATTGGCATCTGTTGTTCCATGAAGAACCTTAAACATTCATGAAACCTTTTCTATTGCACAAAATGTTGGAAAAGGGTCTTTAATTTAATAAAATGTTCATTACTCTAAGAAAAAAAATGATTAACTGAAAGAATTTTTTTGGGAAACCCAGAATGGTTCTTCTATGGTGGCAAAAATCCAGTTTTGGAACCTTTATTTCTACTGTTGTGAAATGGGTATCATTCTGAACTCTCTCTTCTTTCGCAGAATCCCATCCGATGTGGACCCTCTCACTGTGTTCGCATCTCTGTCTCCAGAAGGTGTTCTCATCATTGAAGCCCGACAGACCCCTCCGTACTACCTCTACAGCAGCGAAATGCCCACAGAACCCATGGATGAACCTGACGCCAGACCGCAGGAACCCAGCATGGCTTCAGCCCCAGTCTTTGAAGTCAGGGAGTGAACCGGGCCTCGCGTGCCCATGGTATTTGTTCCAAGCCAGTGCTAAAATCTAGATTCAAAAAATTACTTAAACCAAAAGTCATTAATCTGCTGTAGTGAATAGTCCATAAATCAAATGGTTGGATCAAATACCAGTAGCTTTCAGTTACTTTGTCAATGAAGATAAACAAATGTGATATAGCTACCGGTCAAATGAGAAAGTAAAGGTCCAAAATGGGATGAGACCAGGCTCAATTTCTATAGTAAAGAGTCTAAGGCTGGATATAGGCCTGGAAACATACTCTTCACATATATACGTAAATGCGAATGTATGGTAATGGCACATCTCATTGTAAATATTCAACATGCATTCTTCTCAGTCCTCGAAGAGGGCACCAACAATTAAATGGATAGTTCACCCAAAAATCATCTCTTATTCACCTACATGTTGATCCAAACCTGTGTGACTTTCTTTCTTCTGTGGAACACAGTGTGTTTTTATCCAAACCACGAATGTCAATAGGATCCAATGCTGTTTTAAACCCCTTTGACTTTCATTTTAAAAGACTTCTTCAAAATATCTTCTTTTGTGTTCCCCAGAAGAAAGTCATACAGGTTTGAAATGACATGAGGGTGAGCAAATGATCTCATAATTTTCATTTGGCCCATCCCTTGTAACTTAAGATTCTCTTTAAACTGTTGCTCCGCCATGTCGATCTGGTCAAGTAGAAGACGACACCAAGAATACAACGTGGTTCAGTTGAATTATAAATCCCATTCAGAAACATTTCGGATGTGAAATAAAATGCGTGTAGCTAATGTTTTTATATGTTTTGGACTTTCTGTCCCTCATTTAAACCTAAACTTATTTTGTCTCCGAGTTCAAATGGAGGCTCTGTTTGATTCATCTGAATTTTTGTCACATTGGACTATTTATTTGAAGGTCTTTTTGAGAACTGGGCTTGAATACTGGAGCTCTGTTTATTGGAGCTTCTTTTTTCTTTCTTATTTGTGTGTTCTTTTTTCTTTTTGTGTAGGGATGTATTCAATGCATTTTTATAATAAATTAATTTTACGAACGCAAGTCTTTTATTACTCCTCTCTGCAAATATCTATCAAGTTAATAAATGAGCTGCATTACAGATACAGCTGACGTTATTTCTCCCACAGCTTTACACCTGTTTGCTGATCCCACTTATACAACCTTCTGACGTTTTCGAGTAATAAATCAAGCGTCATGCTCTCCTTCATTTCTTTCCGTCTCACAATCCTCTGTCCTCTATCACATCTGGGTGTTCGGATGGCAGATTGGCTGTGTGCTTATGGGAGCGACTCCATGGGAGTTGTCTCTGCACGGTGGCGGTAATTGGGTGACAGATTAGTGTGGAGATTATTCCGAACGCTTTGGCTCACTTTCAATCTCCTCCACAAGGAAGTGGAGAGAAAATATTGAAGAAAACGGTTCTCCGCTGCTGATTAACTGATGTGTTTGCCCATTGGATTTTTCTCATCAAATCGATCTGAGCTCTCTCGTTGTCTAATTTTCGGGGTTTGAGGTTAATGAATCACGAATAGAACCGTGCTCAAGAGGAGCTGGGCATCATAACCATCCGAAATAACCGAGATATTTACTAAAACTCAAGGGATGTTATGTGCGACCATATTCACTGCATAAATAATTCATGTAAAATCTCTGTAAGCACAACACAAAGACAACTAGGTGCCAATGTGACAGATTTCTGTCTGTCACCTATAAGTTAGAACATTTCTCAGCTTTCACTCATTAATCATTCTTGTTTCTGTAAAGCACAACAAGAAGCTTCACACATCTTGCTCATGTTTTTATTAGTGCTAAGAGGATGCATGTTACAGTAAACTCAAAATCATCGATGGGAATTAAGAGGCTAAGGCTGTCTACATTAATCCGGATAAATACTTATGTTTTTCTCTTGGCCCTCAGTTTACACTGTGATAGTGTTTTTGTCCTGCGAGAACGAAGCTTATTGAAGACGCTCTCCCAAGGTGATACATTTGAAAACACCGGAGGTATTTGAACATGATAATGCATGTGATGCATATTGTTCTGATAGATATCTATATTTATACCGGTGTGTGCCCGCTTTGTGTTACCGTATTCACTTTCACAGTGTTGCTTAAGAAAAATGTTACTTTGTACAATCTTCATATTAAATTCCTGCAAAGATGACAGAAAATGTACATTTTGTTCTATGACAAAACATGTTTTAGACCATATAAGTAATGGTGATTGAGTGCAACCTGGTACCAGAAGAATACCGTAAGAACTTTGTCTGCATCATCTCAGTGCGCTTTTATGTTTTATGCATGCGCAGACCATTTTAGCTTTTCTGAATGGTTTACTGTAGGCGAGAAACTTGCTTGAAAACGCTAGTGCCATTTTCAAATCCATCTGGATTAATGTAGACGTAGCCTAAGGAATGAGCTGGGGATGTTGTTGTTCTTTTGTAGCCTACATTTTCTCTACATCCATTTTCTTTTGGAGCTCCAGCTGAGGGTTGAACACCTCCTGGGTTTGCCCAAAGGTTGATTGCTCATCTTCTGTCACAGTAGGGTCTGTATATCCTTCTTCACCCTCCAGTTCCCGAGGCTGCATGACCTCTGCCTGCTCTGCTTGCTCAGAGGGGATGGTGTCTGGAGCCTGAGGCTTGTCTGCAGACTCGTGGACTTCCTCTGTGTCTTGCTCGATGCCCTCAACCGCTTCTTGAAAAGCACCCTCTTTGTCCTTCTCTATGCCATCTCTGGGTTCACCAACCTGCTCACTTCCAGACTCAAAGGCACCCGGTGCAGCTTCTGCGATGGACTGGGGTTGTGGTTCTCTAGATGGATCTACACTTGTTACAGTCTGCTGGTCTCGTTCACCCTCAGGATGCTCAGTTGAAACAGAGGGTTCGGGAATTTCTCCCTCAGATGATCCCGGTTTAGCCTGGGCTCCAATGGCGCCTTGAGGCTGGTCGCCATCTTGTTGTATTCCTCCAACAGTTTGTGCCTCTATCTCCACCTGTGACAAACGTGAAACAGTTTTCAAATGAAGTCAAGAGCTTAAATGCCAAATCAAGACCCTAAAATGCCAGGGTCACTGTACACAAAAATGATTAATTTTCTGGGTTATGAAGAAAGGCCAAATGTCCCCTGTGGGAAAATAAGAGCTTGCATTTAATCTCTTTGTTGGTTATTAGAACAATTATGAGGCTGGTGATTGGAATTTGCAGGGTGATTAATTTATAAACTGACTTCTACTTTGGCATTTGACGTGTATGAGGTATTGTAGAATCATATACCTCTAATTATTTCTGAAATCCTTTTTTGCTGTAATGCAAAAAAAAAAAAAAAAAAAGCATTTTGTTTTGCAGCCTGTTATGACAGTGCTGTAAATTGGCTAAGTTGAAAACGACATTCAAAAAATAATTGAAATAATACTTTTTGAGATGTCCCCCCCCCCTACTTTTCCCTATGAACGAAAAATTGCTGTCAGCTTTGTAACATTATACTGGCTAAAATACAGCACCTGAGAGACAGTTACTCTACCTATTATACAAGACCAATTAGGTACTGGAGAATGGTGTTCACCCTTGGATTTTACTAGAAAAGTTTTCTAAAATGGTGCTACTTCACTATGAATGACAGAAAGCACCACTTAAATATAACGGTGACACATTTAATACCTTATAAACAAGTGCAATACATGCCACCCAGAACACTAAGTGCCTAATTTTGAGCTTCAGTAAGTGAATAAGTTCAGACTGTATGATTAAAGATTAAACGGCTGTCAGAACCAATCAATACCTGGATGGGGATAATGACATCAGCAGGGAGGGGAATGCTGGGTAATGGTGCTTCCAATGTAAGAATCCCATCGGCGGACAGAAGCGTCTGGAGATTTTCAACATCAACACCGCTTGGAAGTCTATAGGCGGTGGTGAGAAAAAATCTATAAATTTGCTTTGTGACAATTTGACACAATTGCACAGTGAAAAATATATGCTAAAAAAGAATAAAATAGATGTTGAGTTACGCTACTGTTTAAATGTTTAAAAAATAAGCTATTCAGCTTTTATTCAGCAATAAAGACTGACAGTAAAGACATTTATAATGTTACCATAAAAAATCAAATAAATGCTGTCCTTTTAAATGTTTTATTCATCAAAGAATCCAGAAAAAAATTAATCATGGTTTCCACAAAAATATTACTGTTTTAAAAATTAATAATAATACATGTTGCTTGAGCAGCAAATCAGCATATTAGAATGATTTCTGAAGGATCATGTGACACTGAAAACTGGAGTAATGATGCTGAAAATTCAGCTTTGTCAAAACAGCAATAAGTTACATAAAAAAAAAAAATAAAAAAAATATATATATATATATATATATATATATATACTGTTATTTTGAAATGTATTAATATTTCACAATCTTACTGTTTTTACTGTAAATTGAATCAAATAAATGCAGCCTTGGTGATCATAAGAGACGTGCAAAAACATCTAAATATCATACTGAGCCCCAAACTTTTTGAACAATAGTTCAGATATAGCGCAGTGTTCATGTGTACACTTACTTGTATTTTCTTGTAAAACATCTCGCAATGTAGCCATGCTCATCTGGTCTTTCTTCATGCTTTCCTTTGGATCAAAGATATTAACACAAAATTATTGGTTAATAACGTGAGCTTATAGAAGAGCATTGTTTATTTTGAAACTAGAAAAAAATATGGTATTATTAAATATTTATAAATTATTAATAAATTATTAAATGTTTAATATTTCCTGACTTATTCTGTTTTGTAGATTGATTACATGTATAGTTTGGTATCTGACAATGAAATCTGTTGGAATGCTGAAATTGCATTTTGCATTGTGAAACTGAACTATTTGTCTATTTAGAATATTTAAAATGAACTCGCCTCCCTTGAGCCCACTGGGTTAAAACAGAACCCCTAAAAGCATGCAATGGGTTTGGTAGGGGGTAATTGAGAATGAATGGGGGAAAGTCACATGAGAGGAGGCATTTGATTCACGATTTGATTGGATATGATTGGTTGACGCGATAAATCCCGCCATGTTTTCATACATGTTCTCGTCGAATCGCCCTGAATGAAGACAAAATGATGGCGTTAATAGAAGACTAATTAAAAAGTAAGTAAACAACTGTCAGTTAGATATCACCGCTTTATGTCACGTCAAAATCAAACTTAAAATGGCTTGAAAACATGATGATTGTGGGGGTTTTGGTGAGCTTGTTGAAATTATAAGTACATCTTCGTGTCTGTGACCAGTGTGTACAAGCTTGATGACTGCTGAAAATAAGGTGACTATTAGAAATAAAAGCTGAACATTACTTCACAAATAAAATTGAATATATATATATATATATATATATATATATATATATATATATATATATATATATATATATATATATATATATATATATATATTGTTTAAGTTGTTACTGGCTTTATTATTTTGGAATAAATGTAAAAATGCATATAAACACTAAATGAAAATTTAAATTTGTCTGGCTTTTAATATTTCAAATAGGACATTAACGTTACATAGTATAAAAATACAAAATAGAATTTTATTTGGTCTCTCTTTATTTATGTAATGTTCATTTAACCAGAAAAATTATATATATATTTTATATAATTTTATATATAAAATTATAATATATATATATAAAATTGAGAACTTTACTCCACATAATATGGTGACTTCAGATGCAAAAGACTCCAGCTGAAATTTCTTTCTTCTAAAATAAGCATTTTTATCAAGCTCGTATGTTTATTTTCAGATATTTCACTTTAATGACAATGAAAAGGACCTGTTAATTGCCATTAAAGAGAAATTACTGAACCTAAACAAACGATCTTCATAAAAATACTAATTTTAGAAGAAAATTTCAGACGGCACTTAAGAGGCTTTTGCATCTAAAGTCTTCATACATATATATATAATGATGTCCTCTTTAATGCATACTATTGAATAGTACACTTTATCATCCATACCTGCAATTTCCAAAAATCCGTCCTGTATTTTGACCGTGACCTCGGAGGGAGCGAAGTGATTGACATCCAAGCTAATTTTCCACTTGCACATCTCACCAGCCACTTCCGACACCCCTCCACTCATCTCCCTGTGCAGCTTAGAGATGTGCTGTCCTGAGGCCTGAGCAAAGGGAGCGAACACGGGTGTGCGCAAGTACCCGGGCCAAGACGACGTCCCCAGCCTCCTGAAGATGCCTTCGATCCAGCTGAGGTCTCGGGGGTCCAATAATGGGGGTAAACCGAAATGCTGGTTAAAGATTGCGCTGGGCCATCCGTAGCTCAAGGGATTCCAAGACACCTCATGACAATATTGAGGCCTGGATGGTGACTTGATAGCATCCGCCATAGTGAGAAAATCGAAAAATGTAAGGAAGAATGATTTGTTTGGAAGGTCCAGCCACAGTCCGATTAAAGATGCACTAACTACACAAAAAGAGATGCTGTATAGAGAATCACTGCACAGTGAAAGCAAAGAGAAATGTGACCGGTAGACATTGCAGACGCTGTTTATATAGCGTCCTTGTGTTTTAGCACTTACTAAGCGGTAACCATGATGCTACCAGAAGAGAATGTAGGGATGAAGTGATGGCTAGGTAGTTCAATCTGCTACCAGAGGGGTGGAGGGGCTCTATTGGACACGCTAATTAAGGATATTTATAGATCTAAAGGGGAAGCAACAAATAGCTGTTTGATGAGTCTGAGTGAAGTCCTGCTTAGCCTCTGACAGGCAAAGAGTTTTTATTGAACTGATCGTTAATAGTGTTGTAGGAACTATTAAAGTGTTGAGGTGTCTATATAGAGGTTGTGAAGGCGTCTAAGTGCTTGTTAACTTTATTTCCTGGAATCAGAATGCACAGGAGATCTTTCTTTAATGGGCGCAGTGCAGCCAACTCACCCTTATTAATCTCAGTGCAGACTGTAGAGGCGTACTGCTGACTGCACAATTATATTTGCTCAACACTTTATTGTTTTGTTCAGGTTCTATTTAATATTCTGAATATTGGAGTCTGGAGTGCAATATAATTAAAAATATATATATAATAGAATAGATGCTTGTTATTTTAAAACGACACAGTATGGCCTGAGCAATATCTGTAATACACAACTGCACTAATAATCCATCCAGCATGGCTTCAGATACTGTCGCCCTGACAGGTTTAGACTGGTTTAGACTGGTTTTTAAATGGTCTTGTTACCACTGGAGACCGAGTGGACAACATTAGACTGCCGACACAAGACTTTACGTTGAAGACTTTTTTATTTCTAGATATATATCTGATCTACTGTTCAAAAGCTTGGGGTTAGTAAGATTTTTTCTTATGCTTTTTGGAAAAGTCTCTTATGCTTACCAAGGCTGCATTTTTTTTTTCAAATAAAAAATACAGTGAAACAATAATATTGAGAACTAATATTACAAATTAAACTTTTTTATTTTATTTATTTATTTTCAGCATAATTACTCCCGTCTTCAGTGTCATGTGATCGTTCAGAATTCATTCTAATATGCTGATTTGGTGATTAATAAAAACAACCAAAAAACATTTATTTTTATTATCAGTTTTATTATTTTATTTTGAAAGCAGTTGTGGTGCTTAATATTTTTGTGGAAACTATGATAGTATTTTTCAGGATTCTTTGATGAATGGAAAGTTTAAAAGAACAGCATTCATTTGCAGTAGAAATATTTTACTGTCGCTTTTGATCAATTCAATGCATCATTGCTATATATATACATATTAATGTCTTCCCAAAAAAAACTTGCTGCATGTAAACTGTGTATATAATTCATCATAATTTTGATGGACTAATGAATCTTCTTCTTTCAACCTAAAACAGTGAAAATGGCAGTTCAGAGCGATGTCTCTTTAGATTCTGGACCATGTGTGGTTGACAATCCGTATAAATCTGAGATGTTTTGGGAGCGATTTCATCGCCGACAGGAACCACTGACCCGTAGAGTCTACAGTTCAGTCAGATGGAGCTGCGATAAGGATTTGTTGGAGTCACTTCACCTGAAACCAAAGAAACTCATCGTGAATTATCTGGGACAAGAGGAGAAGGTATTACAGTTTATGCAAGACATCACAAGCATACTAATAAACCTGTGGAATGTGTAAAGTTTTTTTTGTGTTCAAAATTAATAAAATTTAATTAATGAGTCTATATATCATCAATCCTTTTTCCAAAACAGGTTTTTGTCTCACCCTGATTCACTATGATAAGCCTATTATAACTGTTTAAATTTTAGACCTGACACAATGTTTTTTGCTGGAAATTTGCACAGATTCACATGTCTTGTAATTTATTCCTGTAATGGCAAATCACAGCCATCACTCCAGTCTTCCATCACATGATCCTTCAGGAATCATTCTAAAATGCTGATTTGGTGCATGAGATGTTTAAAGGCACAGTATGTTTTGCCACTAGAGTTCGCTTATTCAAAACGATAACAAAGTGTAGCTTGATGACGCCGTGAATGAGCATGGACTCATAGGAGTTGTTGTCTAGCCAATGAGCTCAACCCTCAAATTCTGGTCAGCATTTTCTGTAGCAGTTGCAGCGTACTTTCAGAAACCCCTCCACCTTCCCCAGCTCCACCTGTATAGATCTGCTATGGGTAATTGATGTATGTTATATTGCACAGCAGCAGCGTGTCTTGCTCACAGCAGCCTGTTGTGTATGTATCGGCAGTAGCAAGTCCTGCACTTGCTCTGCACAGCAGCAGAACCAGCAATAACAGCAGCAGCATAGCAGATCTATTCTGCCAAGACCAAACATATCAATATTGTCACATTCATTACCAACACATTCTACCACTAGAAGAGTTGTCATGACAGAACTTAGGTTACTTTTTTGTTGAATCAGTTCAACTGTTTTTTTTCTTCTTCTTCTTTTCTGTTGTGTTTGGTCCTGTTTCAGCCTTTTTATCTTAACTACCTTCCTTTTTATCTCTGATGTGATTAGTGTGGCCTTTTTCTCTCATTGCACACTGTCCAAGCTCTCCGTTGGCCATACACATCTGTATTGCTCCTCGGCCTATAAAGTACTCCAATTACTCTTAATCGACATGGATACAGAGCAAATTAATGACACTGACAGCATCACCTGTGATAAGGGCATCACCCTTTCCCACTTCTTTACTCTTGTGTTGAGACAGACTGTTCCATAGAGTCTTGCAACTATAAAAAGTGAAGGATGCTCTCCAGTCCTTCTGAGGAGTTCAGCACGGCTCTTGTGTTTCTCCCAGTGGCTTTACACAATTACTCCTGTGAAGTGGGCCAGAGCAATGGCATCACGACCTATACCACATGCCTTAAACAGTAAAGCAAAGCAGCCTAGTGCATCATTGGAGTGCACAATGTGGAATGAGTGCCAGCGCTGTGAGCTTTGCATTTATTATCATTAAATGTTTAGGCATGTACAGGCAGGTTCCTTTTTGAGTGTTCTCAGTGACGTGAATTGTTATTAGATAGCATGGCAACGGTAACGCGAGGAATGCTGTTATCCGATTATAAGCAGTGCTGCTGCTGTCGTGATATTTCCATCATGCGTTTTCAAACAACTCCAGCAGTGCTCTTAAACCATTCTTCCAGATGGTCTGATTGATATTCTAGTTGCGTAATCGTTGTAGTACACATTCCTTTTGCGTTGAAACAGAGTAGCGTGAGGCTTCTCCAAGGATAGACTAAACAAATGTCCTTTGTGCTCCTGTGGTGTGCTTTTATTTGCCACCTGTGTGCTCATTTCTCAAAAGCAATGAAGCAAACATATGCATGTTTGTATTTGCTTAAGTATTTTGATGTATTCTAGAGGGAGTATTATAAGATGCTGTTGTTTTTAAAGCATAACGTTAACGTATTCCTTCTAATTGAGTTGTGTCAGAGGACTATACTTTGGCAGTATACAAGCTACTCACAATTGAAAGTAATTCAACTACAGCAAATTTGTTTATCTGGCATAAAACAATAAGGATATAAATGAACTTGACAGCATTGAACTGATACAACAAATACAGCTAGCCAAAACATGAAATCAGTGTCAACTATTTACACCAACTGAATAATTCAGATGAGAGGTGGCATGAATTTTGAATATAGAAATATGAAATGAGCAATAAAAATTGAAATGATGTTTAAATTAGAACACTGTCTTCGTCATTGAATAATTCATTCAATCGATTCTTTAAAAATGGCTGATTCATTCAGTAAGGAAAACAAGTGACTGGCTGTGTCCGAAATTGCATCCTCTCTTTAGGTACTTATTTTATATGTATGTTTATTTGCGACCTCTAAAAAAGTATGTTCTATATAGTGTGAAGTATGAATGTGTGTAGAATGAATGTAATCCGGATGTAATACATTCAACTTGTTGTCATTATCACGTGACCTACCAGCGTCAGTTGCATCGCTTCACTGCCATTCACAAATCCTCTTCCATGGCCACATGGGATTTAAAGTGTCCATCATATGCACACTTCAGAATCTCGGTGGACGTAGTAGGTCATCAAGGTACTTTTTGCCTCTAAATTCGAACTCTTTTGTCGCATACTGCTATATAGTAGGGAAGTATGCGATTTCAGATGCAGCCACTGTCTTGGGTCGTTGAATCATTGACTCACTCAATTCATTTAATACAGCAACGAAATACCACTGTGTTTTGCTCAGAGATGTGTATCAGTCCTGCTCTGGCATTGGAACTGTTTTTGTCAGCAAAAGAGAGCAAAAATGTCACTTAAATGAACTTCTTGTGTATTGAACTATTGTATAAATTTAGTATCAAATTTGGAATCATTCTCATATTCGGGGAAAACATTATTGCTCATGTGATATTGCACACCTTTATCATATTTCATAAATATAAAAAACAAGAAAAAACAAGGAATTTTTTTTACCCTTTTTTTTACCCCCACAGCTCAAATTTTCGGGGCATTTTTGGCCCGAGTCCTGTTAATTTCCGACCCTTAATTCTGATAATCAAATTTTATTTCATAGGCTGCAAAGAAACAACAGCACCCCATCTTAACCTGTCAACCTTGTAAACATAAATACACAAAAACACAATATCTCTGAAGTGTAGTCTGTCGCGCACAACTTTTTTCACACTCCTCATGTTGACTAAAGGCAAGCAAGGCTAATCGTGTTGCGCAGTGTAGATGGATTTTGGGAGTTGTGTTCATGAGCTTCACTCAGGTCACTCGTGGCACTGTCCAAATATTTTATCATCAGTGGCACTCACTGTAGAGCCATCGTTTATTTGACCAATGAATTGTTTATTTGCATAAACCATGCAAACAAAATAATTCAAATGAATCAGAATGATCAACAATAGAGAATGAACATGACCTTGTGTGTAATACTTTCTAAAAAAGATATCAATGTAGGCCTACCGCAATATATCTGCAATAGAGTGTCTCAGCTGGAGGCCCAAAGGCTCTGGTCCCATTGTTGTGGTCTGTAATCCGTCCTTGATCCGCCCTTTCTTTTAGAAGTTAAAACCTGCGACCCACCTTTGTTGTGTATTAAACATCATATAGGCCTATATTCTGATTGGTTATGATTGTGCAGCCCTTGAACTTCAACTTCCAATTATAAAAGGATAAATAAAAGCCGTAAAACTTTCTCTTCCATGTAAATCTGAGTTTTTGTACTTTGGGCTATGAGCAGCGCTCAGAGTCTCAAATCCCACTCCACAAAGCTATAGATTAAACATCAAATGTATTCTATTTGGCATTAATTGTGTCAACATAATCCATAAACCATCCTTTATTATGGTCCTATTGAACATATTATGTTGGTTTTAGTGACCAAGCATGGTCAATGTGAAGTTGATTTGATCTTTAAGGGAACAGTTCCTTAAACTGCGTTTAAATGCTGCTCAAATGTTGTGGCTTTAGGCCCAGTAGGGGTAGAACAGTATGCTGTCAGTGGAGGCAGAGCTCTCTGGCATGTCTGGCTCAGACACAAGCAGATTTACTGCAAATGAGATCATCTATCAGCAGGGGAGAGGGAGGATGTGGACAAGGGCATGGAGGACATGAGTGAGGGAGCGGTCAGAGCAGAGACCTCTGCCCGAGAAAGGACACGCTCTTTCAGCCTCTGTCTCTAAACTCTGTTTCTTTTTCTACCTCTATTCCAGAATTAAGATATAATATAGACTGAGTTTGATAGGAAACATGAGACTGAGAAAGGAGGCACAATGGCACAATATTCTACAGGGTCAAAACCTGAGATTTAAACCCAGCTAACAGGAAATGCTCTCAGAACTTTGGCTAAATTTCTAGCTTTGAACTGAAGTTATCAATCGCTCATTCAAACTTATATGGTCTTTAATAATGTTCTCAAGATTTCATTTTTAACTTAAATGTTTCATTAATGTTTATTTAACATTTTTTAATGCTCCCATAATGTTTGCCAAATTATAAAATGGAATGTTTTTTTTTTTTACAATGAAACATAATGACATATATAAAGAAAAAATATTTAAAATTCTGCACTATTTATTGAATACTAACCCCTGGTTTCACATGCTTAAGCCCCAGACTAAAATGCATTGTTGAGCTGTTGAATGAAATGAAAAAGAAAATGAAAACAATTTGCACCGGCATAACTTAAAATATGTCAGTGCTATTGCTTTGTCTCAATATGCACATTAATAATGTTATTTTCTTTGGCACGTTTATAAAAGCTACTTAAATGTGCTAATGAACTTAGGCCTAATCCTGGCTTAATCTAAGCCCTCTCTGTGAAACCGGGCCTAAGATTCTGAAATGAATGTTGATTTTTTTTTTTTTTTTCAGTTGTTATGCTTATATCATATGTGGTGAATGATTTTGTATTAAATTTGAAAACTGCAAAATAGCCCACTGCATGTGTCATGAGCTGACTCCTGTACAACATCTCTGACAAAGCCTGAGATAATTTTCTTAGAACTTCATTATCACTAAGTGAGGAAAAACTTGAAGCACTTTGCCTGTAATGAACTTTCTTGTGGCGTAATGTCACATCTTTGGATTTGCGGGCAGTATTTTAATTCTCATTTCTATGCAACTGTGCTGGCAGTAAAATCATCCTGAAATGACTTGTGTTTTCTTCTAGGCACCAAAGGAGGAGATCTCTGAAGCTGATGACAATCTAGTTCACGAAACCCCTCCACATTCTTCACAGGAAAACGAGGTGTGAGGCTTTATCAGCAATACTCTCACACATACCCAATGATTATATCTCCACACACTGGTCCTCTTTCTGCAGCTGAGTGAAAAGTATGAGACGGCACATGGCATAGTTGCAAACGAACATGTTAATTAAAGTCAGCTGATTCGTTGTGCGAATAGGTGCAAGTTCGATGTGGAATGTCACATTCTGAAAATTGAGAATGCCCATCTCTAGCCAGTCACATTACACCAACTTCATGAGGGGTCATTTTAGAGCACTTGCCCTCATTTTAGGGTTGCTTGCCTATTTTGCAAATATGCTGCTAATATTTGAATTTTAGAAAGGCCAAACAATAAGAAAGGCCAAAGAGTTTTGGACCATCAGGCCAGTTGTGTGTAGTACATCTTACACACAATGATCATAGGTTTGTATGCATTGAATATTAGAAAATTAAAAATAATATATTAGAAAATTGTTGTTGGCAATTTTGCTTATTAAATATGTCATCAAGGTAAAGTTATCAAGCAAAAGTGTATTTATGTATATTTATAGCTGTCATGATATTATAAAGGTAGTATGTCTAAAAATGTAAAGGTATTTTGAAAAAGACATTTATATTTTTTGTTTTATATATATATATATATATATATATATATATATACACACACATACATACATACAGTTGTAGTCATAATTATTGGCACCCTTGGTAAATATGAGCAAAGAAGGATGTGAAAATAATCTCATTATGAAATGTTTACCTCCAATACACATTGGCCACAATTAATGGCACCCCTTTATTCAATACTTTTTGCAACCTCCTTTTGCCAAGATAGCAGCTTTCTTCTATAATGCCTGATGAGTTTGGAGAACACCTGACAAGAGATCAGAGACCATTCCTCCACACAGAATCTCTCCAGATCCTTCAAATTCTCAGGTCCATGTTGGTGCTTCTCCTCATCAGTTCACCCTACTAATTTTCTGTGGGGTTCAGGTCAGGGCACTGAGATGGCCATGGCAGAAGATGGGGTTTGTGCTCAGTGACGCATTTTTGTGTTTGTTTTGGATCATTGTCCTGATGAAAGATCCAACCACGGCCCATTATAGATTTCCAGCAGAAGCGGTCAGGTTTTGAGTTTTTATGTGTTTGTATTTGATAGAGTACATGAGGGCTTGCATCTGAACGAGAAGTCCAAGACCTCCATCAGAAAAATAAGCTCACGTCATTAAAGATCCAGAAGTACATTTAACCATAGACATGGGGTACTTTTTATACTCGTGTGTTGCAAACCCATCTGGTATGTTTGCTGCCAAAAAGCTCTTTTTTTAGATTCATCTGCCCATAGAACCCGGTCCTGATTGAAGTTCCAGTAGTGTCTGACTACTGAATATGCTGGAGTTTGTTTTTGAATAAGAGTAAAAGAGGTGCTGTCAGGGTTGTGTTGTCATTCTTTGTTTCCCTGTGTGTTTCTGTGTGTTCCTTTGATTTACTCATCCCACTGAGATGTTCATTAATTAACTCTTTAGTTCCCTTTGTTTGCTCTGTTTATATAAGCCATCAGTTTTAGTTCGTTCTTTTGTCCGGTTTTGTTTGTGTCAAGCCTTTAGTTGTGAGTCCTATTCTCCTTTGTGATTAAAAGACTTAAAAAGAAGTCATTTGCTTATCTATGACTCATGCGTGTTTGACTACATGTGAAAGTGCGGTTTGATATTTTTTTAGGCTTTCTGACCATAAGACTTAAGAATTAATTTCTGCAATACTTCAGCTGTATAGACACACGTCCTCTTTTAGTTAAATTTGTGACATCTCCAGCTGATTGCAACTTCTTAATTATTGCCCTACTTTATTTAAATCTTTAGCTATTTTGTTACAGCCACTTTCTGCTTTGTGAAGCTCAACAATCTTTTGCTGCACATTACAACTGAATTCTTTGTTTTTAGCCATTGTGATGGATGATTAAGGGTTTTTTTGTGGACCGTTGATAATATTGGCTAGGCAAAGAAAAAAAAATAATAATGAAATTACATGACATAATCCCTATGTTGAGACCTGATGTATGTATCTATAAACAATTTATAAACATTCTCATTGTTTTATGTTTTTTTCCCCCTAGAAATGGGTACCAACGTGCCTTTGGTCACGGAAAAGAGAGGACACGGTTCTTCGAAAACATTTATGCCGCACAAGGTTAGGATTCCTACTGTGCACTAATTACTGTTTATGTCTGCGTCAGTTTATCTGCAGAAGGCTGCATTCACAGATGCTCTAGTTAAGCACTGCCAAATCACTTGATTGCTTACTGTATGTATAATGAATATGTATGTTTTCATAAAATATGATTATGCCTTTTTAGATCTGTTTAATGACTTTACAAATCCCAAAATAGCATGCATACAGTATTTCTTATATTTAGTAATTATGACACTGACATTATAGACATCCATTGTGACAACACGCCCCACTAGGCTTTTGGGTATTCAAAGCATAACATCTTTTTGTCCTATAGCCAATAATGGTGTAAATGTTCAGTAGCTTTTTTTGCAGTCATGTGCTTACATAGAAATCCTTATTTGATCAGTTAATCAAACAAAATATTTTGACAGAAGCTTTAAAATTTAGCACGATAAGAACACCTGCACCAAAGAACACAAAAGCCTATAGATAATGAAATTCTGAAGTCATAAAATGCCAGGACTGGCATCTTAGTATAATGTTTGAGTTCATTTATCTGATGACACCAGCACAGCTGTGATTAATTTTGAATTCATATGTAACCAGTCATTTTCAATGCTAAACTGTGAGTTCTTACAGCAAGACCTATTATTATCTGTCCTTCCTCTCCACCCCGCTCTCAGCATCTTCTGCGTCTTGCCCAGCGGCTATGGTTACAAACCTGGCAGGCATCACCAATGGCATTTTGTTTTTTTGGGGAATTTAACACGGTCTCACCACAGGCAAGAGAGCTGTGTGTGTCTCTCTCTCACTCTCTTCCTCTCCTCCTCTTTCTGTGCATCACAAAATGGTTGACATTTATGACAGACACGACCGTAGCCAAGCGTGCTGAAATATTCATACTCATTCTCATGAAGACTGGCATTTTTGAAAGGAAAAATGCAATTATTGTGGCCGCGTTCAATGAAACAGGATGAGGTCACCGCTGTATATCAAGTGTTTTTGTTCTAAACTGCTAGTTATTTTGTTATTTTTACTCTTGGTCTTGATGAAATGTGTAGCTGATGTGCTCATTTTGAAAAAATAAAGTTCTTATTGTTAACGGAGTGCTAGATGATGTATTTTTGCAGGCCAACCCAGAAGTTAGCATCACTTGACAAAAACCCAATAGAATTTTTCCTTTGACTTTTGGGTTATTACAGAAAATAAGCTCAGTGTCCAACAAAAGATTTTGATTCTTACACGTTTTGTTAATCTCATGATCAGCTCAAATCGACGGCATTTCTATGAATTTTGACGCTTAAATACAATCGCCAGCGGTTAAAAGTTAAATGTAGGCTATAAACCAAATACACTATGGTTGCATTACTTCCAAATCACCATTAAGCTTCAGATGACTTTTTCAGTCTTTGTTTAAAATCTACTTGTTGGAGCATGATACATCTATAAGTCCCATCTATCTACTTGTTAGCAACCCCTTTTTTCAAGACAAGTAAAATATTAAAAGTCACAGGGGTTTATTACTGATATATTTTATGTGGTAGAATAAAACAAGAAAGTAGCTCGTGTTAACCACAGACTTGAATTCTCAGTCAAAAAACCCATTGACTTTTGGACGATGGAACCGGAAGTGCTAAAAACCATATCCGTGTTTTGGCCTACAAACATATGTCATCCAGCTCTCTCTATATCTAGATAACCTTATATGACCCTCAGGAGTTCTCAGTTATGCTTCATTTTTTTTTAGCTTTGTCTCAGAAGTTCTCCTGAAATACCTTTGGAGAAAACAAATTAAAAACAAATGACAATTATTGGCAGAGAGTAAGACACGAGCTAGAAAATGAATGTGAAATCAATTTAGAAGAAGTTCATTTTTAAAGCCTCTGACTTTTGATTGCAGATGTCTGAGCAAATTTGACTATTAAACATTGTTGAGATCTTGAGGAAATGTGAGATTACTTATTTTTTTATTACTTGAGCAGTGTCCATTTGCTCTCCATATAATTGCATTATTATCTAGAAAATGAGGCATTAAAGAGATCTCATTTGTGATTTGTTTTTTCATACAGGATATTAAATGAGTCTCACAATATGACTAACTATCTTTTAAACATATTCAAAATTATTATTGAAATGAATTTCTATCATGACAACTCTCTGAAGAGTTTAGCGTGGTAATGGGTATGACAATGTTAATGTGTTTGGTCTCGGCGGAGTAGATCTGCTATGCTGCTGAGAAAGTACAGAGACTTGCTTCTACCAGTACATACGCAGACACGCTGCTGTGAGAAAGTAAGACATGCTGCTGCACAAATTGCACATATGGAATTACTCACAGCAGATCTATACAGGTGGAGCTGGTTTCAACTTTGAAACTGTTACAGCAAACTGTTACAGCGAGCTCATTGGCTGCAAATGCAACAGGAACCAGTCAGCTTGAGCTATGTAGTTAATGAGCAGGTTGCGTTAAGTAACCATCAGCCTGCGCCATCTAGAGTTTCACGACAGAACTAAATATTCCGTATATTAATAGTGCCACTATTGGTCTCAACCAATCAGATGCCCTTATTTGTTGCATTCCAAATATTTTTTAAAACTCTCTACAGGCAGCACATCCGTGCAGTGAAGCACGGTTGTGGATACTTTCACCTCCTCCTGAAGGAGGAGCAGGAAGCACAGGAGGAGCAGCGGAGAGAGCGACAGAGGAGGGAGGAGTTGAGACGCACTGAACCACGAGCTCCCGCTCTCTTTGATTCAGATGAGGACAGTGATACTGAGAGGTGCTAAGAAGTGAGATGATTACAAAAGAGATCATTTGATTATCTAGCTTTATTTTTGCAAGTGTAATAAATAAATATATGCGGGGTGACATAATAAAACGTTATAAACATTTAAAAATGTTATCTAAACATCATAAATGTTTCAAAATGATGTGTAAATATTAAAATGAAACATTTAAAAAAAAAAAAAAGTTTTAAAAAAGAATTTTCTCTGAATGTTTAAAACTTCTTGTTTTTTTTTTTATTATTATTTAAAAAATGTTTTTTCTTGGTTATTCAGGAATATTCCATTTTATCATTTTGCAAACATTATGGGAACGTTTCAGAATGTTCCGAGAACATTCAAACGTAACAAGTATAACATTTAAAGGAACATCAGATGAACGTCCAACTAAAACGTTTAAAAAAAATCGTTCCATCAATGATGTATTAATGTTTTTGTGCTAATGTTTTGAGAACATTATTAAATACCAGTTAACTTTAATAGAACTTTCCTTTAATGAAGAATGTTTGTTCATAACTTTAAGAGAACCTTTCCAGAATGTCCTGAGAATGTTTTCTGTAAGCTGGGATGCATTTGCGCTTAAACACATCTATAATTTTTCCCTCCACACCCACTAAACCAAACACGGCTGTTTTGTTAGGTGGTGTGATGTTGCGGCAACATCCTCTTCAGAATGGAAAACCAACAGGAGGAAAATGCGGGCTGCTCGTCCATTTACCCCTGTCCACAGATCATTGATCTCAACACCTCCTCATCTACTACCAGGGTAAAACCACTCAGCACCTCTTTCTTGTGCTCTCTTTTCAGCTGGGATTTAGAAAAGTTTACAGAAATCCATATTTTGATTTAGCTTTATTTGTTTTTTTTAATGATTATTGTGATATTTTACATAACCTTTTCTCTAAATGGCACAACAAACTATGATTGGTCACTTGCCAGTCAAGCAGTCTCTTCCTTTTCAGAATAAGCTGCTTGACTACCTGACTTCATGCCATAATTCAATCTGTCTACATGTGATTAAAGCGTTCCTGATAACTTCTCAGCATCACATTTCCACACGGATGGTTTGAACACTGACGCAACACATCAGATAAACTCCCTAACGTTAAAATTTTGTTCACACAGACATAAAATTCATTAGAAAATAGGAAAATAATGCCTTTCTCTATTGGAATGAGCCACAGCAATCTGAGAGAGTTTTCACTGTGAGGGTCTCAACTTCCAGAAAAACAAAATTCATTCAACCATCAGTCTCGCCCAGCAGGATAGAGCGATTACCCTCTGACTAGAAGGATCTAATGCAGCAAAATGAAAAGAAAAAATAAACATGGCTCATTTACAGTGTCTCTTGATGGAATGTAATGTCATGCTGGAATCAAAGTACATCTTCGATGCATCATTACTCCTTTGATAACCTATTTGCATTTTCTCCCTGCACTTGAAAAACATTTTTGGTTTTGATGGGGTTTATACTGTAGTTACCTCAAGCAGCCTATAGGAAGGAGTGTAGACTATTGGATCTGAAGGATGTCCATATCATTCATATGTAGTGCATGATGATTTACCAAGCAGTTGCTTTGCTAGGACATGCCATTTGATTTGATTATCTAATGATAAACTCTTTAAATGTGTATCTGGACACTTTTAGACATTTCGTGGGGCATTGTAGTTCACTCGCACTCTTCTGGTCTGCATCTACTGGAAAACTGTGGTGCGATGATACACCAAATGGAAGTATTTCTCATGTTATTTTGAAAGTATAGACATACACTACCATTCAAAAACATTTTTTGAAAGAAATTGGTAGCTTTGTTCAGCAAGTTTGCATTCAATTGATCAAAGTGACTGTAAAGACAATTACAATGTTACAAAACATTTCAATGCTGTTCTGAATTTTCTATTCATCAAAGAATCTAAATTTGAAAATCATTTATTAGAATGATTTCTGAAGAATCATGTGACACTGAAGACTGAAAATTCAGCTTTGCCATCGCAAATGACATTTTAAAAATAGAAAAGTTATTTATTTTTCACAATATTACTGTTTTTGATCAAATAAATGCAGCCTTGATGAGCATAAGTGTAACCATCGCCAGCTGAAATGCCCGTTAGTTCCCCTAGAGGGCACTTCAGCAAGGACTATGCGCCACACACTCACTCTCAAACCCGGACTACATTTCCCAGAATCACCGCACCTGTCACTGATCACTACTCCAGTTGATTCTCATTATCCCACCATATTTAAGTCCAGCGCACACACACTTAGTTGCTAGGTCTTGTTTATCCCAGTGTTACTTTTCCAAGCATTCATTCCTGTCTTGTTTACCGGTTTCCCGATCCTGCCTCTATCATCGTTTTTGTTGTTTTCCTGCTTGCCTTTTGATCTTTTGCCTAGACTATTCCTACGAGCCTGTCTGTTCCCTGCCATTACTGTTTGCTGTGTCATTGACCTTTGCCTGTTTGACTACGTTTTTGAATAAAGCTCGCAACTGGATCTCACCCCGCTGTCTCGTCATTACAATAAGGATTTAAAAAAAAAAAATCTTACTGACCCCAAACCTTTGAACAGTAGTTTTTTTTAAATAAATTATGATGTTTTTACACCATATATATGCATTTACAATGTATTAATGGCTATTTATTTAATGCGTCTCATTGTGGTTGTATTATGTAACAGCTAATGATCAGATCTTATTATTGACAATTTCCCTATAAGTGCCTGGTCATCAGTGCTTGAATATGACAGTTATAGCAATCCTGTTCCATTACCTTTGTGTCTTTTAAACTGGATATTTAACCCACGTATCACATTGTGGCTAACTAAACTGTAAAGGTTGTGTGATGTCAAGAAGCTCGTTGTGTGATAACAGCGCGTAGGTGGATGTCATTCATTCAGGACCGGATTAAACATCTTAACCTTGATGTTTGAACAGAAAACAGACAGCAAAGCGATTCCTCTGCTTCACATTGAAAAGGAAGTGAGAGGAATTAATTTATACATGGAGATGGCCTTGAAATGTTAGCTTGTAACAAATGAGCCAAAGCACAGTCTCACTTTTTTTTTTTTTTATCAGATTTGTCTTTCAACTTTAAACATGAGATTAAACACTGAATCTATAACCATTGGAATTGATTTTCACAGTTTCCACAGACAATCCCGCCACAGAGTCTATGGGTGTGTTCACACGGGTAACACAAATAATGCAAATGAAATGTCTCTCTTCAAAAACTCAATATCGAGTCCTCACAAAAGAGGCCGTCTCTCACGGAAACACACACACACATATAAAAATATATAGATTTCTTTATAAAAAAAATAATTGCTGGATGAAAGATTTGCTAGACAGCTTCATTCTGCTGCTGTTTTGCTGTCAAGAGGGCTTTCAAGATATACAAAGCTTTTGGTTCTGTATTTGATGTGATTTGTACATTGTGTTTAAAAAAAATTGAAAAGAAAGCTGTCAGAAAGGGTCTCTGTGGAATAATATGTTTTAGGCCTTATATTGTACATCAACTTGTAAACTAAACAATTATGCAGGATTTCAAAGCTGAACATTGCTGTTGACACAAGGTTGCATGTTGCGCCCTGCAGGATAATTTGAATACTGGAGGTGGTTTTTATTGTTATTTTTTTTACTTTATAAATAGGATTTGTGGGATATGTTATCTTCTTTTTCTTTTTTTCTCCCAGCGAGTATGTGTATCGTCAGTTGTGCTGTTTGAATTGGCTGCTGGAGGCACTGACTCAGGAACGTTCTGGAAGATTTGAACCAGTTACTTCCTGTTGGGATGCCAAGTGAGTGAAAAAACCATAATAGAGTTTGTGTTCTAGGACAAAGTCATTTTTTAAAGGGTTAGTTCACCTAAAAATGAAATTTTGTCATCATTTACTCACCCTCATGTCGTTCCAAAACCCCTTAAAACTTTCGTTCATCTTCGAATGAAGATATTTTTAATAAAATCTGACCAATTTCTGTCCCTCCATCGACAGCTACGCAACTACCACTTTGACGCTTCAAAAAGTTCATAAAGAGATCGTATGATAATCTATATGACAATCCGTTTCCATGCCCATCATTACAGATGTAGATTACTGTTCAATCACAACTTATAATAATTGCATTATATTTGAGTTTTAAAAACTGATTTTTCAGCATCATTACTCCAGTCTTCAGTGTCACATGATTCTCCATAAATCATTCTAATACGCTGATTTGCTGCTAAATAAATATATATATATTTTTAACAGTTTTGAAAACAGATATTTTTGCTGGAACCCATGAGACTTTTTTTTTTCAGGAGTCTAAAGAACAGCATTTATTTGAAATGGAAACTCTATATGTCTTTACTGTCTCTTTGTTCCCAAATCCTAAAGAATTTTTTAACCGAAGAATCAAATCTAAAATCTTCTACATGGCTTCTGTTGCCTGATTGATAGTTTGGTTTTTTGTTTTTTAGCTAGAAAAAGGCCTTTTAGTACAATTCTAAAATATACATACTTTTATAAAGTAAAAGTCAGAACAACTTTTATTGTAATGAGCAAGTGAAGGCAGACAGAGGAGGGGATCTAACTGCTGGATTTTAATTAAAGTAGACCTAATGAAAATAAACAAATAACTGTAGACCGAGGGAACAGAAACAAAGCACACAATCTACGAGAACATACAACAACTGACAAAGCAACAAGAGAACACATGGGCTATAAATACACCTGGGGGAGACGAAAGTTTGTCATTTAACAGCTGTGTTTTTATCCTTTGCATCTTCCAGAGTACTTTCTACATTGGCCATCCCCGCTGGAAAAACCTAGAACAAAAGTTATCTGTCTTGCTCAAGGGCACAACTGTGTACTGGTACTTGAACTGCCTGTTCCAGGGTTTGAACCGGCAATCTTAAAATTACTAGCCTTGAGCATTCCCTACTAGGCCACCAGTGATCTTTTGTGAGGATTTTTGTGTGTTGAGACATTCCAACATGCATTATAGACTTTCCAGTTTTTTTCATCAGTGGCCATTTTTTCAGTTGTGTGTGAGAAAAATATTGCTAAAGTGATATAGCTTCAAGCCTGAGTGTAATTTACCTATACTTGTCCACCAAGCATGCAATATTAATGTGTGCCATATTATTTATCGTTGATTATTAAAGGATGAATTAAAAGTGACAGCAAAATATTACAAAAGATTTCTATTTCAAATAAATGCTGCAAATAAATAAACTTTGTCCTGAAAAAAATATTGTGTCGGTTTCCACCAAAATATCAAGGACCACAAATGTTTTCAACATTTAGAATAATAAAAATGTTTATTGGGCACCAAATCCGCATATTAGAATGATGTCTGAAGGATCATGTGACACTGAAGACTGGAGTAATGAAGGAATAAATTACTTTTTAATATATATTAAAATAGAAAAATGTTATTTTAAATGATTTAATATATATATATATATATATATATATATATATATATATTTATGAAAGAAATGTTTCCCTAGTGAGAATAAGAGACTTTTCAAAAACATTAAAAGAAAAGGTAACACTTTACAATAAAGTCCCATTAGTTAACATTAGTCAATGCACTGACTAACATTAACAACAAGCAATATATATGTTACAGAATGTATTATTCTTTGTTAACATTAATTCATAAAAAATACAACTGTTCATTGTTAGTTTATGTTAGCTCAGGTCCGTTAAATAATATTAACAGATACAACTTTTGATTATAATAATGTTCTAGTAAATGTTCAAATCAACATAAACTAAAGAATAATTTTCAGTTAGTTCATGTTAACTAATGTAGTTAGCTAATGTTAACAAATGGAACCAAATGGTAGTATGGGATTTTGTACGTAGTAGTGCAATTTTGAGCACGCTTTATTCCACTCTTTAATGTTCTGTTTATTACTGTGTGCCTGAACTCTGTGTGTGTGTGTGTGTGTGTGTTTTAGGAAGGTGTTACCTCTTTCTAGAGTGCATGCTGGTTCAGTTTAATTGCTTTCATGTGCATGTAGTGATTGCAAACATGTCTGTTCATGCATAAAATTGAGTTTAATACCTGAGAAATGTAACACAATATGTGCATCTTTGTTAAAGCGACATCCATTCTGGAAGACTGGGCAGAAGTTCTCTGCATAACATGTTGTGGTGTGTGTGTGTGTGTGTGTGTGTGTGTGTGGACTGACCCACACTAATACAGGCAAATGTCCTCCAAAGTCATGACCTAATTTAGGGGCAAGCAGCTTCCGTCCTGGAGTGCCGCTCCAACTCCAACCCTAATCAAACACCAGAACAAGCTAATCATTTTCTTCAGGATGGTCCATCCCTGACCTAATTAGATTTGTTCCATTTTTTACCTTCTTATTTTAAATTTTAAATGATATCTGAAGATAAAAGCATTTTGGGGAAATAGGGTTCAGATTCATGGTGGCCACAAAGGGATACTGTCATCTTATATCAACTTATCATCATCTTAAATATTCATTGAATCCTTTTTTTGTTTGTTTGTTTAATATCACACTTAATATTGTTACTTATACACTACTGTTCAAAATATTTTTTGAAAGAAATGAATACTTTTATTCAGCAAGGTTGCATTAAAAGTGACAGTAAAGATTTATCTTTCTTTACTGCTCTTTACTAAAAATGATCACCTTCGCACAAAAATATTAAGATAGCCAACAAGACTCTTTAATAGTGTAATCTAACTGCATGTCCACCAAGTTGAAACTAACATTTTGAAACGGCTGCATCTGTGTTTATTAAAGAATGCATTGAATTGATCAAAAGTGACAGCAAAAACATTTAAAATGTTACAAAAGGTCTCTATTTCAAAGAAATGCTGTTCTTTTTAACTTTTTCCTGAAAAAAAACATATCAGTTTCCACAAAAATATTAAGCAAAACAGCCATTTTCAACACTGATAATGATAAGAAATGTTTCTTGAGCAGCAAATCAGCACATTAGAATGATTTCTGAAGGATCATGTGACACTGAAGACTGGAGTAATAATGCTGAAAATTCAGCTTTGCTATCAAAGGAATGTTACATTTAAAAATTAGAATTAAATAGAAAACAATTCTTTTGAATTGTAATAATATTTCACAATAGCACTGTATTTTTTATCAAATAAATGCAAATTCGGTGAGCGTACGAAACCATTTACAGATGCAAACTTTTGAAATGTAGTGTACATTAAAATATATATCTGCCTTTTTAGGGTTAGGGGTTTGTTTAAATCACTAGGCACAACTTTGATCAATAAGAATAGAGATGCTCACCTTAGCCATCACAACTAATAAGAGCTTACAGGAACAACAACAAACTGGAACAACAGGTTAATGGAGAAATGATGAGACCTTCAAATTTAGGTGGTGTTAAATGGAGAGATACGGAGGAAAAGAAAAACCGAGCAGAGGAGAGAATTTAATCCTTCATCTCCTGGAGCTACAGGTTGGTGCTAGTGAAGGACGGAGAGAGGGAGGCCAAGACAAATGGAAAAAGAGGGAGAGAGATTGTAAGAAGCGTCTCCCAGAAGAGCCTGGAGGGGCTCCTACCATCCCAGAATCCAATTTCCAATAAAGTGGAGCTTTATGGGAAAACGGTACAGCACGGCAGAGAGCAGATATTACAAAAAATAATGAAACTTTATCAGCCACCGTTAAGACCCAAGCCGGGAGGAGAGAGAGCTTGAGATGTGTGCACTTGTTTTGCTCCATCCTTCTATTTCTTTCTGTCCTCTCAAGGTGACATACGATTTCGATAATACTCCAGGTTTGGTGAGCACATTATGGAGAGATCACGCGAATAATTAATATGTCAAGAAATTTTGTACGTCTCTTTATCTGTCTCTGTCTCACCTTCTCTCTCTCTCTGTATCTTTCAGGGACCCTGGAAGGAGCAGAACCACGATAAAGAGGCTGAATAAGGAAAAGGCAATAGAGGCCAAGTGGGAGCAGTTTATCGCCCCGCCAAAGGTTTTCTCTTCTAAATCAGCTCTTTTTTGCTGGAATGTTTGAGTTGCTCTGGCTCCACCGGAGCTCTATGTAGCGATGTGTTCTCCTCAAGCACGCCGGTGGGGTTTAGACAAGTGTGCCACATTAGTTGCTTTCTGGAAGACACAGTAAATAAGCAAAGGGCTAATTACACTGTGTGTAGAAAGAAACTTGTTCAAACACCCATTTTGCACAACAATTATGTGGAGTGGCTTAATGGCTAAAGATCTGAGCTGGTAACCAAGTGGTGAGCTATGAGCCATCGCCATAATTTCTGGCCTTGATCAATAAACTTTGGTTGTGTTTGTGATGGAGTACAAGCATGCTGCATACACCCAATACTAATAATGCAAAATATTGTGTCGAAAAAAGATAGTATTGAAAAATTTGAAGCAGTACATTTAATCAAGTAATATTTATTTATGTAGCGCTTTATACAAAACAGATTGTTTCAAAGAAACTTAACATAGGAAAATTAACAGTGTCAAAGGGGACCTAATATGCCTCTTTTCACAAGATGTAATATAAGCCTCTGGTGTCCCCAGAATGTGTGTGAAGTTTCAGCTAAAAATTCCCACAGATAATTTATAATAGCTTGTCAAAGGCGCCCCTATTTGGGTGTGAGCAAAAACATGCCGTGTCCCTTTAAATGCAAATGAGCTGCTGCTCCCTGCCCGCTTTCTAAAAGAGGGGCGGAGCTTTAACAGCTCTAGTTCGGCTGCTCAAAAGCTGGAGAATCTCACATAGAGTCAAAATGATGATTGTCAGTAACGGTGTTCAGCCTTACATTGTTCAAACCGTAGTCAGACACTGATGGAGAGACAACTTTTAAGAAGTTACAACTTTTAGAATGAAACTGGACATTTCTGAATGATTAGTGGATAAATTTATGTTGTTGATGTGGAGTTGATTCGACTCATCGACCAGCATCATGTTAATCTTTTGTGCAAAACCCGTATGGACGCCTACTATACACAGTGTACCTGTTTGCCATATACACCAGGCTAAGGTTATGATTGTTATCAAATGCTGTGATTTTTTTTCCAAAATATCACTCAGACAGACATTTTTTAGCATTATATATAATACATTCTTTTGGATTTCATGTGTTTATTTATTTTACTTTTTTCATTTATTTATTTTTTTCATAAAAAATTTTTTTCTCCATCCCTTTTCAGCAGTCACGGCCTCTCACATCCAAGCCATTGCGTGTTTCTTCAGGGAGTCATCTGACCTGGAAGACCTCCACTCTCAGTGTGCTTTCCTCCTCAGTAACGGGGTCATCAGTGGGCAGCTTGTTGTCTTTGGCTACGGCTCCAGAGCATATCTGTGATGAGCCTGTTTACACCAAGGGCATCGAGAATCGTGAGAGGAGTGTACAAGAATCCGAATCTGATTCTTCATCATCAGAATGTAGGTCACAATAGTCAACCTTCAATCATGAATCTTTCAGATTTACGTGAGCTCTTCAAAGTTCCATAATGTTTTAAACAGTTAAAGTATACAAGAAGATGTGACAGTTTGACTGTTTTTTTATAGACTGTTTTCAGTCATTTCTAGGACTGCAATCTGTGGTATGCTGTTGACTGCCACAGACATTTTTGAGTTTGTAGAAACCTAATGGAAGTCTAGCTACCAATTGGACATGCATTACAAATAAATTGATTAAACATTTTGAAAAGTATGACTATATTGTTTACATAACGTAACATTTAATACAAAGTGTTCTGGAGTCTAGTTATAATGACTTATAAAATGTATATATTCAGCTTTAAAATCTGATTAAGCTGTTTAAACAATACCCATCTTCAGTAGATCCAATAGAGTCTACTGTTCAAAGTTTGGGGTCAGTGAGATTTTTCTGTTGTTGAAGAAATGAATACTTTTATTCAGCAAAGACACATTAAATTGATCAAAAGTGACATTGAAGTCTTACAAAAGATTTCTGTTTATAAAAAAACAACATAGGTTGTAACATTTACCATAACATACCTTAAATAACACAGAATGCAATATACAGGCATTAATGTACAGGCTAAAGAGAATTGGGCCCAATATAGACCCCTGTGGAGCTCCAGTTGATAGACACAATGAATTAGATTCATGATTGTCAATTCTGACAGATTGAGAACGGAAAGAAAGATATGTTTTGATTAAATTGACAAGCTCTATTGAAAAGTTAAATATAAATATTAAAGACTTCTTTCAAAAAAATCTTACTGACCTCAAACCTTTGAATTGTAATGTAAAACCAAAGACCAAAGTATTCTTTAGACAAATATACAACTGAAGTAACAAAAGTAACAAAAAAAACATGTAAGCGCATTAACGTAAATACTTTTTATGAACTGGGGTACAAATCGAGATTATTATTCTGTAGAAATTTACAACACAGCACAGCTGCAGTGAAATTGATACAGATAAACACACTCATTGATTCACAGCCTGAGTGACTTTCGCTGGTGTCTGGTTCTAGATGGGTGGAGCACAAAACGAGTGTTATCAGTTTTCCATCTCACTGCCAACTGAACTGTCACTTGAATTGCTTTAACAATCACATGTGCACATTGTCATGGCAACAGCGCATGCCATCATCATCATCACCATGCACTTCAGTGCTGTGCTGTTTGGTTCACAGGACAAAGACAGACAAAAAAAAATCAGATTTGGATTTTGACATGGGCTTTGGGAAAGCTCTTCGGTGTGGATGATAGCTTCATTTCTATACCCTGTGATTCTTCGATAGTTTGCGAGTGCAAATCTTTCTCTCCTCTCTGTTCTCTCACTGATAATGAATCGTTGAAGAATCCTTCCCTGGGTTATAAAATGCAGGCATCTGCTGCGCCCCAGATGCTGTTTTCTGCTCCCGTAGTGATTTGGGCCCCACCATGTGACAGGGGCCAAATGCACACTATAGGTGTCCTGCGTTTTTGCCTGAAGATTCTGTAGATCCCACAGAGTAGATGAGAGAGAGAAGTAGTGAGTCCTGATGAAAGCTTGGGCTCTGCGAAACTGCCTTTGTTTTCTCACAGTCATTACTGTTTATTTCTTTCCCTGTAAAAGGAATCAAAGGGCCTAATAAAGCCTCTTTCGGTCGTGCCAATTAATTGAGCGAGAGACTAATCCAAACGATTTAAGAGTGAAATCCAAGTGCTGGACTCTGAAGATATCCCTCTTTACTGGAGTTTTATTGTTACCGGTTTAATTGGTTTTGGGATAAAACCTGCTGCATGAGAATGTGTTTGAGAATAATCAGTGATGGGAAGAATCAGCGAGAACATTCATTATTTATTATATAGACATGATTAATCTTCCAATTTAATAAGTCTGTATAATATTAATAGATAATAAATCCAAAGGACTGAAAATGACATCGTTACAGTTTGTATTTATGAGGCATAAAAACAGCCAATTTATTCAAGAGTTATGTCTTTTTTCATCTGTCTCCAACAGCATCCTAGTTTATTTTATGTAATAAAAAAAAAATCATTTTTACTCAAGATTTATATGTTTTGTCTCAGTTAATGAAGTGTTGTATTTGAGGGAGATGATATTTTCATGGTGATAAATCTATTTGAATGCTTATTAGATGAATATAGAGACCGAATGTTAATTTCTGCTGTCATCTTCTGTTTACATATACATATTACAGTGTGTGAAATATCAATCGGCCAGCAGAGGGCGTGCTTGGATCATTTACACGTCTATGCCCCCTCTGTTTAGAGAAATATGCTGGACTTGAAGATATTAAAAAGGAAGTGTTTGTAGTTTGGTAGAAAATATTTACACTTGTTGTGTCTTAAATTAAGAATGGAATGCAATGGAACTACTTGTGTACTTAAATTGTCATGACTGAAATATTGTTTTGCCTTTTTCAAAAACTTGTATTAATAACATAAACTGTGTTTACATGTGTGTGTGTGTGTGTGTGTTTCAGATCTCCAGAAGTGCCTTCAGGAATTGAGTTTTTTTAAAACCTGCTGTAATACTGATAACCAACTCGCCTCCGATCCAGACAGGTGAACTAGCAACTATTATTATAAGACTGTACACCAGTCACATTTCATTTATTTAAACAATTCTAAATATAATATGTATAAAATGTTCATTTAATAATAATACGTATGATTGCAGTCATCCATAGCTGTATGTAATGGCTCATGTCTGTGATCATTGTGACACCTGATTGATGTGATGTGTTTATTGTGGTAGTTCATGTGACCATTCTCTCCATTATGATACAGCAAAACAGGTAAAGTCCATCCTGAGAGCAAGCAAAACACAGATGGAGAGAAGACTGAGTCTCAGATAGCAAAGAGGTTTGTTTGCTGTTCCCAGAATTTCCATGTTATGAAATACTAGGAACTGGGATGATATTGTGGCTGTTCGAAACACCAGAAATGACCAAAAATGAACAGGCCATTTTAGCCGACTAGTTAAAGAGCACGGAAACAGACAGAGGTTTGACTTGTGTATAAAAATTTTAAATCAAGTGTTGGTTCACTCAAAAATGAAATTTCTGTCATTAAGTACTGCCGTTCATCTTTGGCACACAAATTAAGATATTTTAATGAGTGGTTTTTTATCTCCCATAGAAAGTAACGTTTATAGTAACAACGGTAAAGTATATAACGGTATAAGTTTATAACGGTAAGGTAACATTACCATTATTCAAGGTCTAGAGAAGAAGTAAAGACATTGCTAACAGTCACCGTGATTACAGAGGTTCAACCTTATTGTTATGAAGCGACAGGAAGACTTTTTGTGCACAAAAACAGAACTTTATTCAACAATTTTTCCTCTTCCCTGTCAGTCTTCTATACGGTTGACGCAGTGAACTTCCGTGCCTCCACAGTGCTTCCATGTTTACGTCAGAATGCGACAATGTAGTTGCAGACCTAGACAGATCTATTGCTGTTTAAAGCTTACTTTTTTTTAATGTTTATTTTTTGTCTGTAATTTTGCTCATTCGTTCCACATATCAAGTACTACAGTGGGTCTTTGCATTGACCTTTATTTTCATAAACTCCATCTACTAATAAGCTATGGATCACATTGTGGGAAATAAACAGCGCAGCAACAGTCTTCCTCCCTCCCCAAGCTGTTGTGCAAAAGTGTCCCAGCTGAAACTGCTCCATAGATTTACTGTTCAATCCTCATGTTGTCTTGCTCTCTGATGCACCATTGTACATCTATCATGTGTTTACTGCCCATGTAAAGGCCCCTTTGTTCTGTACAGGATGAAATTACTATTATATTTCTCTTTATTGCTCCCTTGTGTTTTCCTAGCTGCCCTGTGAATCTAACCTCTGCCACTACCCAACTCATCCATGAGAAGAAAGCCATGTTGGATGAGATAACGGCATCTTTTGTGCACAAAGCAGAAGAGTTAACACTTAATTTATCTGATGCTCTGGACCGCTGTGCCAAGTAAGTTATTTTAAGAACCCCGGTGAAAGAGTGAACTTTGTTACTGTGTAACTATAAAACTATATAGACAGAAATGTAAGAAAAAGGACATAAACACATAACAAAATTGCTAAAACTTTAACTAAAATTAAAATAGAAGATGCAAAAACATAAATTAATGTAAAGAATTATACTAAAATAACTGGTTACATAACATAATAATATTAAAGCATGGTTGCAAATTACACATGATAAAAATATTCTGTTCATAATTCACATTTACATAGATGTTTCTTTTGTTTTCTTCAGACATAACCTGTTTTATATTTCATCTCAAACTCTGACAGTGTTGTGGCAACCAAAGAACACTAACTTTAAAAAAATAATAATAATTAATAGATGTAAAAATTAATTAATTCATATTTTTATGATGGATTTTCATATTTTAAGATTCCAGATCTAGGATAAGGATAAAACTATAAAATCTGTACATTTGAAAAATAGCAAAATCAAAGAAAAACATTCAAGACGGTTTTAATGTGACGTTCGTTTAACAAAAAAGTTGAACAAACAAAGCTGAAAAAAGCTTTAATAATTAAGTTTTAAAAAAAAGATTTTGATAAAAACCAACCCCTGCACTATGTGCCTGTAGTCTAAAAATTTTACAGTAAATTGTAAGAGCAAGAAAGCTTGTCTTGAAGACTGCATATCCAACCACAACAAAACTAATTGTTATCTATAGCAACATGATATATGTGAAAATGTCTCCTATTCTCTTTTTCTGTTCTAGGAAGAGATGGGATTTTGGAGTTCAGAGATACCGGTCTCTTTGTAATATGGTGTCCGGTAGACGAATCCCTTCTGCTGTGACCTCCATAACTTCCCTGGCCTCTCCAAGAGCGCAAGACTCAAAAATCCCTGACAGCACTGAGGATCCATACAGCACCCAGTGGTGCGTGTGAGCTCGGTGAATGTTTAATGGTCTGCATCAGTTCCAATCCTCTAGAGAACACGGATGCAAAACCACTTAATGTGATGTTGTGTGTGTGTGTGTGTGTGTGTGGGTATTCCCTACGTTATGGGGACCAAATGTCCCCACAGGTATAGAAATACTAGTAAATTTTGATCTTGTGGGGAAATTTTTTTGGCCCTCATGAGGAAACAAGCTTATAAATCATACAGAATTATCTTTTTTGAAAATCTAAAATAGCAGAACATTTTCTGTGATGGGTAGGTTTAGGGGTAGGGGTAGTGTAGGGGGACAGAATATACAGTTTGTACAGTATAAAAACCATTGCGCCTATGGAATGTCCCCATAAAAAATGAAAACAAAACTGTGTGTGTGTGTGTGTGTGTTTGGTAAATGTTAACGTTAATGACCCTACAGGATGTTTTCATTTGCAAGAGTGTGTGTATGCATTCAACATTGCTGTTTACAATACCATTACACTAACACAGTCCTTTGTGTGTGTTTGTGTGTGTCTACTGAAGGCTCTCGGTGTTGCTCAGTAATCTGGCCCATATCAAACACTCAGACAGGAGGGTGGCACGTTTACTGGAGAAGCTGAGGCGATTTACAGAATGCGACACGCTGCGACTTCACCCACACAACTTCCTGAGGATCTTAAACTCCCTCCAGCTGTGGGAGCTCTGCTGCCCGGATCTGTGTGTGGCTATAGAGGTACAAGATGGCTGACTCATTTACTGAGCAGTTTCACATCAGGTTCAGACTACACAACATTTTTACCATAGTCACTTGACTTACCGTGTCATGGACAAGAAACATGTCAGACTGATTTCCGGAAACAAAAGCGTAAGCAAACTAGCCAAGCGGCGAGTTAGCTTAATGCTAATTCCAGTACTTAACAGATTGCTGAAGCACCTCCACTATCATTTGCAAGCATTTATGTATTTCACTCTGGTAGTCCCTCAAGGAAACATCATAAAGGCAGGATACTGTTGGCACAGCTCCACAAACCTTTCCTCCATTGTGTAATTTCACCTAGCAGCACCAATACCATCATCTCTCGGTTCGCCATGTTTGAAAGCTGTGTACAGAAGAGCTTCTATGCTCCTATTGGTATTGAACTTGTCATGTAGGACCGAAAAAAATTTAAACATTCTATGCTTAGTCTGAAATCGCCCCCAATAATAGGGCACTATTTGAGGGGACAGCCATTTGTAATGGTGCCCGAAACCATAGTGGACGTTACCGAGTGCACTCATTCAATCCCATAATGCACAGCGATAACAAATGTACAACTGATGTACATTCAACAGTTAGCGAATACTCATAATGCACTATGGGGGTTGTGCTGAATGAATTCCCACGTCTCACCAGAAGATGGCGCATGCAGCTGAATCATCCATCCATTTTTCAATACTCTGGTCCAATGTGAGTATAGCATAATATCATCATATAGGTATAAATTCCTTAATTGATTAATAAATTGTTTAATTAAGGTTTACACATAGTTTCAAGATAAATCTTTTCACTATACTGATCTGCCAGTTTGCTAAGTTTCAAATGATTTTTAAACGGCAAACACAAATTATGCAAAAGCAGCAGCCCTTCCGGCACACTCAGTGTCTGAATTCTGTCACTCGTTTTCATTCACTCCTTCAAGTGAACTATATTAGTGGAGTAACGTAGGGAATAGTGACTATGGGTAAAGGAGGCGATTTCAAACACAGCTCTTGTCTTTCTGTCATGACATTGTGACATTGTTGGTTGTCGTCCAGACGTCCACTACGACACACCATACGAAATGAAAAGATCCATTCTTGTGTCGTGACTTTCTTTGACGTTTACGAGTCACTATGACACACTATGTCAAACTGAATAAAATCGGGCTGATGTTGTATAGTCTGAACCTGGCATTAAAGTCACCATTAAATCAAAATTGACAAATCTTTCATTTCATGGAAATATATAGGCTATTGCAGTATTCATTATAAATGATTTATCCGTGCACGTTTTTTTAAATTCATGTGTTTTCATAATCTTGAATCAAAAAAACATCCCCTCCCTCTTATAAATGTATGAATGTCATTACATCAGATGAAAAAATATTAAACTAAGTGGCATTAATACTATTATTCAGCAAAAGTCACAGAAAAGCTGTAGAAAAATGTAACATAAGATTTCTATTTCAAATTAATGGTGTTCTTTTATCTTTTTATTCACCAAAGAATCCTGTAAAAAAAAATATAGCACAAAAATGTTTCATCAAAAATATTAAGTCGCAAAACTGTTTTCAACATTTATAATAAGAAATATTTTTTTTGAGCACCAAATCAGCATATTAGGATGATTTCTGAAGGATCATGTGACACTGGAGTAATGGCTGCACAGGAATAAATTACATTTTAAAATAAAGAACCATTATTTTAAATGGTAAGGGAACACTTTAGTGTCATTTAGTGCCATTGTAATGCATTTTACTTTTAGTTACTGTAGTATTAACTATAAATTATGCACAATTACATGCAATTAACCTTAAACCAAACCTCATCCTAACCCTATAATAAGTACATGTTGTTAATTATTATTACTCAGTACTAAAATGTATAATTACACTGTCATACCATCACCTTAAAATAAACTGTAACCAATTGAAATAATATTTGACAATATTACTGTTTTTACTGTATCTTTGATCAAATGAACGCAGCTTTGGTGAGCATAAAAGTTCTTAAGATATTGACATAGGTCGGTATAAGCTTCTAAGAAGATCCTGTGCGTAAATCCTTGCTACGCATAGAAACTGAGTGTATTTGAAAATGACAGGTATAAATGGAATACAAGGAGCTAATGAACTGCCAGCTGCAGTTATCTAGTCTTTCAGTGCGGTAGACTCGTACTCTGACAGATTAACTGCAATTTCATTTGCGAGACTTCCTTTCGGATCAGCATGGCACTTCATTTGGCCTTTTATCAGTGTGATAATGATCCTGTCAAGGATAAATACATCAAATCATTTTTATGAGGTGTTATATCACCATCAGCTATCTTCAAAAATATTAAGCCGTCTTTAGCAGACAAACCTGTTTTAGTTTCTGCATCACTGTGATTTTGCCCTCTACCAATAGCTTACTTGATTATTATCACTATTTTCTTGGAAGTTTTTACACAAAATTTAAAGACATACTTCATACAAAATTATTTACTCACCCTTTTTTTTTCAGGCTTAAAACAACATAAATGTGACAGAAATAATATATTTATTTGTTTATCTAACCATTCTTTTAAAGTTTAAAGCAACTAACACACTGTGGACAGTTGGCTGATATTATAATGTGTGCATAAATTAAGTTTTAGAGTTCTTCTTTAATTGTAACTGCCAAAATGTTGCTGACCTCATATCAAATCCAGACAGGACGCCGGTAGGAACCATCCATTTGGGCCGTATAATGACAGATTATCCAGTGTGTAATAAGCTATTGTCAGGAACTGGGAGGTTAGGGAGCTAGAGGTTGGTAATTATGAGAAGTGCTCTTTTATCTTTCTCCATGTGTGTGTCTCTTTCTCCCTGTCATTTGCAGATAGTGAGGCAGAATGTGGTGAAGATGCCCAAAGCAGAGTACGACTCATGGCTACGCAACAGAGTCAGCCAATCACAGACCACCAAGAGCGCTACCTACAACCTGTAATCGACTCTCTATTTTGCCTTTTTGCATTTTGTAAAGCAATCAGGTGATCACAGTAATATGTCACCCTCCAAAATAAGAAAATTAACATTTTCATAATGAATTTTATTAAACTCATTTTCAAGAATTTCATTATTATAAATAAAATTACTTTTAAAAGTGCTCTCAATAATTTAATTCATTTTTTCTTTAATCCTTTAATCCTTTTTCTCCTGTTTTTGGGTAAGTCATAGGGAGTTAAATAATTTTTTTTTGTCTTTTTGTTCCTTTTGTTTTTCATGATAGGTAAGTTAGTCTTAAAATTGAGTTAGTTGTGTTTTGTTTGTTATGTTGGCTATGCCCCCTCCTGAAGTCTTCTCTTTTTGTGTTTGTAACAGCATTCTTAATAATAATAATAAAACATTCTGCAATAATTCTCAGATTGACAGAGTATTTAGTGCTGGGACTGGGAAAGGGAAGCTCCATGTGGTCTCACCTCTCATCTTTCTTTTTTTTTCTCACGTTTTCCTCGATCCCCTAGACCGAGTTGACACGGGGAATGTGACAATAATTAATACATGTATTAAATCATTTTAATTTAATAAGTAGATTGTCATTACTGTAATGCAGTTGTCATACTATATGGACAAGATAATACTAAAGATAATACAACAAATTCTGCTTACTGTAATTGACAGTTTATGAGATTTTTGGCATTGCAGTGATGAGAATTTGTAACTGATTTATCAAGGAACGAATGTAACAGTCCAGATTTTAATGACTTCATTATCATTATGCAAAAAAAAAAAAGTTCTTTTGATTTTGGTGAAATATGAAATATTCTTGATAAGCTTTGTGAACTTTGCACCAGTTTGTTTCTATTAATTTCTATCATTGTTTTCTTTCCAACTAAATTTTTCTAATCTGATTTCACAATATTTCAGTGTCGTTGTGCTCAGTTCTCATTTTCTGTTCCTTTTCTTTTTGTTCAAAACACGTTTGGATCATGTCTTATGGTGTAATAAACTTTGAGTATTTTTTACTGCCTCTGCTGTCACCCATGGCGGCCGTCCATGTGTTTCTTCTATCAGTTGGCCAACACAAACAGCACAAATCCACCTCTATACACTCAATACACTTGGTTCATGTTGGCCATCAATATCAGTCATGTGGATGGTGACCGTTCAGAATGTTTAAGAATATCTAATGGGAATGTTTGTGTGTCTCATTCTTCCTGGCATAAAGACACCATTTGACAAATAAACTGTCTGATAAACTTCCCTCTTTTCATGTCATGACCTGTGCGTGTGCCCTTTAAAATAAGCAGAACTTTAAGCATAAAGCAGAATTTCTTATCTACTATGATAAGCTGTTCTATTTTTCCCCCTAGCTGGAGAAACTCTGGTGTCAAAGTTCACCGGGTAGGCCCATGGGTAAGTGCTGTTTTCCTGACATTTCTAGAATGCCTCAGCGTCTGTGTCCGGGACACATCTCCGCCTCTTTCAGAGCTCTTTCTGGGGATTGCATTATACTTTTCCTGTTCACAGAAACTGTGGCTGATGCAATATTTTTTTTCTCAATGGATGTAGCAATTTAGCCACATTAGTTACAGTACATGCTTCTGCCAAGCACTTAAAGACAAATGTTCTTTTTGAGAGGCAGAATGTTGGCCATTTGGAATAATACATATTTAATGTGTTTCAAATTAACCAGTTTGAGCAACATAAGAGAGAGAGAGAGCGGCTATGTGAGCAAATGTGGACATGTGTCCACTTGTTGTTTGTCTGTGTTAGTGTGCCGAGAAATGAAGCCTGTTCTTGCGCTTCACCGCAGTCTCATTTCTCTCAAAGGAAAATTCAATATTTACCCTTCAATTACCAGCTGCCCCCTCTAATGTACACCGAACGGAAAGTTGACCATCACTCATGTGACATAATGAACTTTAAACATTGTAATTCTCTTTCATTTCATAATCTTAATCTAAAAAGATATACGGTCTAATTATATATGAATTCTACTTGCTGTTCTTTAAACTTTCTATTAATCAAAGAATCATGAAAAAAAGCATTACGGTTTTAAAAAAAAAATATCAGCATAGAATGTTAGAACATTTTTCAGGACTAAATTACAATTTCACATACATTAAAATAGAAAACAGTTGTTTTAAAATGTATAATATTTCACAGTATTACTGTTTTTATTGTATTTTTTTTATACAATTTGTATTATTAAATCAATGCAGCCTTAATTAAACTTTTTTCAGAAATCATACCCTAAACTTTTAAACAATAGTGTGTGTCTGTATGAAATATATATGTGTATATATAATATGTGAAAAATATATATTTGTGTGTGTGTGTGTGTGTGTATATTTCACAAAATTACTGTATTTTTTTATTAAATAAGTGCTGCTTGATATATATATATATATATATATATATATATATCATTGTGATAAAGACATTTTCACTTAAATCTAGTACATTTTTAGTGTAGCCAATTTCACTTTTTTTAAGTTAAAAACAAAACAATAAGAATTCCGATACGTTATTTGAAAGCCTGTCAGGCAACAATCCTGCAAAAGTTGTTGTGACACTGTGATGGTCTTGACCTTTCTGATGGTGTCATGTGACACAGCGGTGAAGTGACATCAGTGAGATCACTGTGACCTGGCGCTCGGGGCAGCCCTCATTACCTATCAACTGAAGTACAACCTTTTTAAGAAATGAATTAGGATCGAATTGAATTGAATTTAAAATGCTTAACTAAAACTTAAGTGACTGCGTAAATAGTCATACATTAACACATTTTTAATGGACGTTTATGGCCATCACCTGCTAGAATGTGACTTCAAAGTCCAATTTGTCTCAAACAAGCCTACGCAAGAAACAACTTCCAACAGTCCAGTGACTGTGTTGTTCTGGTACGCACAATACCACACATTAACCACAGTGAGAAGTGAAGATAAAATGTCTTTCTGTGGAAAGCATTAAAGCAGGATATGCTTTCGCTTCAGTCTGAATGTTTGTGGTTTTTGTGGGGTCATAGATGATCATTCGGTGTCTGCACACCTTTATTTGATGTTACATTTCAAGTTAGTCCGTTTGGGTGTTCTGATAGATTTAAGGAAGTTCAGCCCCAACTAGAAAACCTGGTTTATAATCTTTACAGGAAAAGAATGTTGTGTAATTATTCTTTCTACTTCCTTTTCTAGTGCTGCAAGCTAACAATACAAATTTGACTTCTTTATAAGGTGAATAAACATGGGATTATTCCCTATAATACACTGTGTGAATGAAGATTATAGAGCTTTTGGATAACATTTGATTTAGATCAAGTGTTGGTCCTTGCTTTTTATTGGTTTCACACATACACACACACACACTATGTATATATATATATATATATATATAAATATATATATATATATATATATATATATATATATATAAATTGTGTGTGTGTGTGTGCGTGTTGCCTAGTGAGTAGTAACGGCTGTTGGTGTGGGAACTTTTACCTCCTCTGACGAGTTTTAATGCTGTACATATAATAATACTTTTAAACATGTATTGTTTATTTTATTAGTCATCCTACCTGATTAATATCATTAGCAAAGGTCAAAATCTCGGAAAGTCCTTTTATTGATTAAAATTGTGTAGCTTGCCATTTGTTGTCTATGCATGATGCAGTCGCATGCACTTTCTACGGGGATGTAGTGGTTGATTGTTGTGCAGCTATAAATGTGTGATTTTATGAGTTGTCATATTCAGGAAATGAAACCATGGCAACAGCAGAATGTGGTTTAATCAGCCTTTCCACCTTTATCAGACAGCATGCTGCCTCAACCATGAAATGGAAGGTATAATTGTTAAAGGTCTTAGTAGCTAAAGGTTACCGGTTCAATCCCAAAACACTCATGCAATCCAGAATACATTTAGCCCAGGGTTGCTCCTGAGAGACTATCCTTGCCATTTGTACACAATTGGCACATGTTTTACCAGTGCCCTTAACATTGTAAAAACAGACTCCTAGGGTATACCTATACACAACTATGTACTAAAACCTGAAAAGTTTTCATTTGCTTTTTTCGTGTACAGACAACAAAGTTGTCAAAATGATCCCTGTTCAGCATTTTCCTAAAAATGCTGTAATATGCATGCCTGGCCAGTAGTTGACATTGTCACTTTGTAAAGTTTCAAAGGGGTTTCAAAGTCCCTGACTAAACCTGGTTTCTCCCAAGGTTTTTTCTCCATTTTGTTGGAGTTTTGGTTCCTTGCCGCTGTTGCCTTTGGCTTGCTTAGTTGGGGACACTTGCTTTATATTCAGCAGTGTTTTTGATATGCCTGCATTGGTGCCGTTGTATGCGAACTGACCTGAGCCGGACGATTACGTCACTGTTTTCTGCAGTGCTGATATACATAAATTAACTCGACTAATAACTATTGATCTTTGCAACTGAATGAATCAATACAAATATATGGAATAAGATGGACAATGACACCGTTTTCTTTGGGAGCTGCTGTGCAGCCAAAAATCATTTGCTAATTATTACTGTAAAGCTGCTTTGCCACAATTTGCATTGTAAAAAGCGCTATATAAGTAAAGGTGACTTGACTTGACTTAAAGAAACACTACGCACCTATAGAGTGAACACCGTTTCCATTTTTCTGCAAAGTTTTGTTCCAACCCTAATCAAACACATCTGAACAAGCTAATCAATGTCTTTAGGATTACTAGAAAGTTATAGATAGGTGAGTTTGATCAAGGCTGGAGCTAAACTCAGCAGGAAAGTGGACCTTGAGGGCCAGGGTTGAGAACCCCTGCTCTAAATACTGCAGAAAGATCAGTCACATGACATATATGGCTCAGGTGATTGGCTCAAACTAATGTTGCCTTCATGAGCTATCGGAAATTCCCTATTATTTCAAAACTATCCCTGAGCTTCCCAGTGGTAAATACGACTTTAGGGTGTTCATGTACAATTTTTAACTTGGAAACTCACTTTTATGATCATTTTTATGATCACTTTTAGCACATGAAGGCAGCGTAAGTGCATGTGAATACAAAATGGCAGCATTCAGGTCATTTACTCTGGAGTTTCATGTGCCAGCCAGAGAAACTGCCACTGAGGTGAATGGGAAATGCTAAAGGATAACTTTAACCTAACCCTAACCCTCGCTACCAGGTATTTAAAAATGTCTTTGGCCAAATCCATATGATGTTTTTTTTTAAGTGCCTCCTATATGAGTAACCGGCCAAACAGCTAAATAGCAGGACAGGTACGTTTTTTTGTTTGTTTTGTTTTTGTGGGGTTTATAATGGCAGTGTTGCAGAACTTTACTAAGACAGTCTGAACAGTCACTTTTAATGGTTATTGTAGTCTTTGTTTTTGAACACACATAAAACATGAGTTTAGAATAATAGGAAATGAGTGTAGTTTTCAGTGAATGGAGAGTTAAACAAAGCTGTCTTGTCTCGGTTATGCTTCCTGTTTTGGTCATCTTGTTGGTCATGCAGAGGTGGATGGTTGACACCCTCCCCCCTTCACTCACACTTACTCATATACATCACACCACACTACACACACACACACAAACTAATTTTACACTAGGACTTTTTAAGAAACAGTCACTTGTGGACATTGAAGAAGGGCAGTTTTCCCAGTACAGCTAGAGGTATTTAAGGGGAGAAATGTGAATGTCCTGACCAAACACTTCTTGACAATAAAGCTAACACTCCAGGCCTTCTAAATAAGTGCAGATTTTATGTAAATAATTAAATTTGCACATAGGAAAAGACTATAAAGGCTAAACGTCTCGTGATCTTGGATAAGAAGGACAATCAATCCAAGAAAGTTGTTTTTTGTCATTGTGAGCTTGTATTTCTGGTCTTGGTGACATTTTGAGTCAACGTGAAACAAACACACCTGTACAGGAAAGACTGGCAGTTATTCTCTCGTATTGCTTCAATTTTTCGTTTTACAGGAAGCTGACATGTCAAGTGATTTGGCAGTTATTCTACCATTCACATAGGATTAAGAACATTATCTCAATTAGTACTAGTTATATTGGTAAAAGTATAAAACTGAAGAGGCGTGTTATCAAGTTAACAGTTGTACTGCCACTGAACAATACCGTAGGTTCGATATATGTTTTTATAAAGTTAAGTGTGTGTTGTTTCAGTAAATATAATTGTGTCTTTAAGAGATGAAAGCACTCACAAATTCAGAATGTTTTGACAGCCTAATCTCTGTGAAAGCTCTTGCCCTACTTGACCTTCTGCATCACATGTCTATTCTCATCCCTCTTCGAGCTGAAAAACTATTCAGTATAAACGCTTATCCACAGCTGACTTTGATCCGTAATACATCCCAGCATGGTTTCTCCTTTTGATCTGATGCAGGTCTGTGTTGAGATATAAATTGCTGTTTGAGTTGATGTCAGGCAATATGTAAATTTGGGATATAAACTTTTCTAAGATGTCAGTCTTTCGGTCTTCATCTGGCAGACAGTAAAATTGGCAATAGAATGAGGGACTTGAGTGGGATCTTTTGGTTTGGGGAAGTATAAAACCCCCTAGCAACCACCCAGAACAGCCTAGCAATCGCATATCAATGAGCTAAAAACTACCCAGAATGCCCAATCAACCTCGCAACACCCTAATATTGGGGTGGAGGGTTTTCCACGAGCAAGAAAAACGTTTTGAAAAATCTAATGTGGTGGTTTATTTTCATTTTCCATGTTTAAAGTCAGATGGTGGATAGTCCCTGAAACTGAGACCGGTGGGGCATCTGTGGGTATTTCCCAGTGTCCATCAGCTGCTGGTATCCTTATAACAGCTGTAACTGAGACTGTAAGATGAGTTACTGTAGGATTTATCTCAATCACCTAAGGTGATGATAGTGTAATTTTAAGACCTTAAATAACATTCTAATTTGAGCCTGTGCTTTAATATTTATAGCAAAGTATACAGTCCTATAAGTATATTTTGAGAAGTAACGATGGTGTTACACGTCTGACGGAAGATTGTGTTAATCATTAGTCAGGAATGTCAGTGTACAGGCCTATCCTGTGTTGTCTCGCTTCTACAATATCTATTTGAGCTCACATGAAACAAAAACCCACAATCCACGCCTTCCGCTCTACTGTGCCGTCATGAAAGTAACTTTGCAATATCAAACGGCATGAATTTTCACACCTCAGCAAATTTCAGGAACTTCACCCGAGGCGACTTACAGAAAGAGACGAGTTGTACCACAATGTGGTATTATTACAAAGACGCCAAGTGAATGATGGGAGATGTCCTATTTAAAAGGATGTTTGGTGAAATGTTTTGTTTTAAAGAGAACATCACTCACCTGCCTTACATTTTTGATTGTACACTACCGTTCAACAGTTTGGGCTTATTGAGATTTAAAACAAAAAAAAAAATAATAATAATACTTTTATTCCGCATTAAATTGACCAAAAGTGACTTACAATGCTACAAAAGATTAATATTTCGAATCAATGCTGCTCCTCTGAACGGTCTATTATCAAAGAATCCTGAAAAAAATGTATCAAAGTTTCCAAAAAAGTATTAAGCAGTATTAAGCATTGATAATAAGAAGAAATATTTCTTCACCTACAAAAAAAAACATTAAAATAATTTCTGAAGTATCATGCAACACTGAAGACTGGAATAATGGCTGCTGAAAATTCAGTTTAGCATCACAGGAATGAATGAAATTTTAAAATATATTAAAATAGAAAACAGTTATTTTAGCTTACAACAATCTTTCACAATATTACTGTATTTTTTAATCAAACGAATGCAGCCTTGGTGAGCATAAGAGAGTCAACTTGCAGTAAAGCTTTAAAAGTGTGGTGTCGTCTGGAATTTAAGCCCCTAAGGGATTTTGTTCTCCTCCCCAGTCCCCACCCTGTACTGAGAAACCAGGATTGAATTAGCCTAGGGATAAAAAGGTGCAAACTATCCTACGCCATCCTTTAGTCACAATACACTACATTGATTACACCCCAGTTGGCCCACTCTTGACTGAAACAGAAACTTGTGAAACATTTTTTGCAATAAGTACAGAACCTCTATTGCCAACTTCTCCATTAACGTGCTTCAGCGAGTAATCAGATTAAAAAGCTGTTTTGACATGATAGCCATTGTGTAATCAGTTACTTTCAAAGCCTATCTTATCACCTCTTGTTTTAGAAAGGTACAGAAAGCAGATGGCAGAGTCCCAAGGGCAACTTGACATGGCACTGGAACCAAAAATAATCACCATTTGCACAAGAACTCTACGTGCAAAGCATACAGATACATTCAGGTTAAGGAGTTAACGGATTTTATCTAGTTTAGATAAACACGTTTTCTACTAAATTGGAAGGCTGTCGCTTGGTTCAAGAAATATTATTCATCCAATTATCTTACTGAAGCCATTGAGTGCATTAAAAGTTCAGCCAAAAATAAAAATCATCATCGTCCTCATGTTGTTTCAGAACTGTATGACTTCTTTTAGAAGAAGCGATTTTGAAAATACAACTAAAAATCAGTGAGGTCCAGTGTAGTTTTAGACTACTATTATATGAATAACACCTGAAACATTGTTAAAATATCACCTATTTTTTGTTTTCTGCAGAATACACTAGGTTTGGAAGGCCTCGAGGGAAAGTAAACATGACCTATCCCTTTAAAAAAGGAAGCTAAAAATGGAGTATGGAATGGAAAGAGTTCTGGCACATGTTCAAATTCCAAAAGTCAAGAGACAACAAAGCATGTTATGCAATGCAATGCAGATTTTTTTAATGCGATATGATTGAGAAGAGCATTTACAATAAAATTAAGTTGTACATTATCGAGACAGATTACATTACAGAAAACTCTAGAAAAGAGAGATACACAAATAAATAGGTCTACTTTTATAAGGATTAGCCCCCCCATCCCCTTCCCCGACAAAAATACTGAGTTGCGTTTGAACTGTACATAGAGTCGCCGCAAGTCTTGCGCTCAAATAGACCTGCGATATTACAATAGAAGCCTTAAAGCAATGCCTTTGGTCTAAATTGCAAGAGGGGTTATATGCTACTGTCGTACTATTACTATGAAGAACATGGCAATCACTTTTACAATAAGAGCAAAGGCAGGCGTATTGGATGTTGTATGCAACTTTCAGACACTAATCAGTTGGGGAAAGAGTTCAGTTGCAAACATGTCATCCCAAGAGCCCTCAGAGCAGAGAGGGGATGAAATGTTGCTGAAGGGGGAGGGAGATCTCTCGTATCCAGAGTCACTGTACGCATCCGTCGGACACGAAACCTTCTCGAAGTCGCTGAAGGAAGAGGCGTCGGAGAGGAAATCGTCAACCGCGTCTGGATTCTGATCCGTCACAGGGATGACCACTTCCTCTGGTTCGTCTTTAACGGACACCGTTTGGACTTCCACCTCGATTTCTTCATCGACCTCACAGAAGGCAACGGAATCCCCGCTTTTGATATCGCAAATGCTCTCCTCGCTCACCACCTCGGCGGGTTTGGTGTAGATGTGGTCAAAGTGGATCAGTTCATTAAGGGCCTCCAGCTTAACTGGTGCGGGCCCCAAAGATGCAGGTGGGGAGGCAGGTACTTGCTCTCCGGCACCCCCAACCAGCTCAAGCTCCTGCTGGGCTTCTTGGAGTTCTGTTTTGAGGAAGAGTTCTGGGTCAAGGATGTCCAGAATACCAAGTAAGAGATCAGACTGCAGGAGACAAGATTCAAAGTTAGTTTTTGTTGCTGCTGTAATAGAAGAAACGGTCACGGCCAAATGAGATTTGCTTGCAACGAGAGAGAATTCGAAACCTTGGAAAACGGAGCCAAAACTGCAGGATATTTACCTCAGTGTCTGTAGGGCCAGGGCTGTGAGTATCCATGGTGAAGTCTTCAGATTTGGTGTCTGCTGGGCCTGCACCTGCTGCGGAGGCACACGTAGCCTGAGTGCTGCGGACTCAGAAGACCCGGTCACCAAACCCAAATCGCTCACTGCGGACTCCAGTACCTGAACCTAAAAGAGAATCAGACGTTGTTAGTGGGAAGTGGAAAAACAATACTTTACCGCTCTGTTAACCACATGTTTAGCAACAACTATAGTATGGGGGGGGGGGGAGAAAAAAAAAAAAAAAATAAAAAAATATTGGCGGTCTTTTTTTACCTTCTCTTTTTCTTCCAAGGTATCCAACCCCAGTCTCTGTCTCAATTCCTCATTCTCACTGATCAGATCGCTAGTCTTCTCTAGCAACAGCCTGTTCTCGACATGAAGTTTCTGATTCTGTGGAAAACATCAAAATTAATTCTGAGCAACAAAAAATGAAAACCTACTTTGCACATTAGATGGAACTAAAAAGGGGAAGACAAATCTATAATAAAAGTCAGTCAAAGTACCTCAAGCTCCAACTCCAAAACCTGCTGCTCCAACTCCCCCATTTTGGCCTTTTTTCTGTCTCTTGCTGTCTGTGCAGCAACTCTGTTCTTTAGTTTCCTAAGAATGAAATCATAGCTGTTTAACACACACTACACACATAAACACAAACATTGATATAGTGGAAAAACTTATATTTTCTATAAAATTATCAATTTGTTTATTCCAATTATTATATTCTTAAGTTAAGCATTTCCTTTTTATTAAGCAACCCCTTCTTGGCAGGTCAGACTATGTTGAGGAAATGGCGCATGCGCAGTCATGTTCCTGCCACGCAGGCAAATATATTGATTCAGAGGGGGAGGGACTGACCGGCAAAACCTAGTGTTCCTGGCAGGGATTCAAATTCTTCCATATGGAAGGGTCAAATTGGTTCATTTTTAGCAACTTCTTAATTTTACATATTAGAGCGTCTATATTTGAAACTTATTATGTTGAATTGTTAAGGTTTAACCCGGTTTCAAAGCAACTGAATAGATTAAAGGATGATGAAATTAAATCCCAGCTCGTCTCACCTTCTAAGTGCTTTTTCCTCTGGGCTCAGATGTGTGAGTCTCTGCCTTTTGCGCAGTGGTTGTCCAGAGATGGTGGAGTCAGAGTCTGAAGAGTTCTGGTTCTGTATCATGACAGATATTGAACGGCTGTATCCGCCCTGCGTCGCCACGGACGAAGCGCTCTGTTTCCCCGATATCAGAAGGACTTTATGGGCTCCTCCGGTCCCTGCTGTAACTACAACCATGTTGTGTAGTTTTCTGGATTAGGATCTGTGCAAAGACCCCTTACTGTATTGTTTAGAAGTGGGGAAAATGTAAAATCGTCTTAATTCCCCGTATTCACTTCCCCTTCGATGTCTGAAAATTGAAGAAATGGAAATGCTCGCGTTCTTTTTCTACCGTCGTGGTGCGCTGTGATTGGCTGCCGGGAGCACTGACGTCTCTGGACGTCAGTCTTTCCTTGGGTTAAAATAGCTGATGTAAGTGTCATGTTTACGCAGTCGACATTCATACTCATGACATTATTTTTCATATAGTTTTTTTTAACAAAAATTTTAGATTTGAAGTCTCTTCTGCAAAAAAAATGTAAATAATGTACCTTGTTACTTTCGATCTAATTTTAAATAAATTCAACAGAATGTGATGTAAATGTGGGCTAAAGCCATTTTCAATATTTTTTTTATAAAAAATAAAGCATAGTTTAACTACTTCTTGATTTGCAAAACAGCAAAGCACACTAGATTTTTGTGAAAAAATCCAGTTATTTAATCTCACGCCCTTAATTTATCTTTTTCAAATTCACTGTAAATTGGTGTATTTGCATATTGACATGAAAAGCTACTTGCATGAGAAATTCATGAGTTCATGTGAATCTTAATGCTTCTGAAACAACATCAGCTTGTGTCCATATTGATGACATTACATTTGCCTTTTAAAGATTGCTTTTTTAATCTTTTCAATTCATTGGTAAATTACATCAAATGGTCAGAAACACATTGTTTCAGAAGTCTGATGCCTTCTTATTTTATAGTAATGTAAGAAAAGTACTACATAATTGAATTTAACTATTACAAGTGATTGCATCAGAAAATATCTTTTTTTTTTTAATCCCCTCAGTTCATTAGGAAACGAGATCAAGTGCTTAAGATCCCATTCTGCTTTGTTGTGAATGCCTGTGCATTTTGATCCCTATTACCATTTGAAGGAGGTTAAATTAGCTGGAACTGGAACAGACTCATTAGCAAACATTTACTTGAACGAAGATGTTGGTCTACCAACAGCTGAACAAAGGAGAAACCTCTGAAACTTTTTAGGACATGAAACTGTACTTTCATGTCTTAAAAATCCCTCCTGAAAGTAAGTGTAGGCAAAGTGGGTTTCACTACTTGGACAGCATAAATTTGCATGAAGTCTGTGTTTGGAAAGTACTTTTACATAAAATCTGCATGTGACTAATGTGATAATAGGAACCCTTAAAGATATTAGAAACTGAGTCTTCCATTAATTTATCCATCCGTTTGTCAATTGTATGGGAGGTTTCATCACATGGTTTCAGGATTTTAATCAATCGAAACGTAGTACGTTTGGAATAGCCTCCGCAAGCATCCTGTAACAGTACAGGAATTGTGTATTAAAGGTGTAGCTGTGTGTTGCTGCCCGTTGAATGAGAAGTCTGTCACCTCAACATCTATGTAGGTTTGTGTGGGGAGCAAACAGCGGCTGTTTGCTTTACACACTACTATAGCCGTTCAATCAACATTGTAAATCTAGATGTAGAATATGCAAAATTCATTGGGATGTAGAGGGTAGCAGGCCACTATGAGAGAAATTAGTTACAACTAAAGTGATAACATAACATTAATCTTTACAAGTAAAGATTCTAAATGTGACATAAACGTATAGTCCACCCAAAACTGAAGATTCTGTCACCATTTACTCACCCTCAAGTCGTGCCAAATCTGTTTTCTTTCTTCTGTGGAACATAAAAGAAGATATTTTGAGAAGTGGTTTTTATTATTTTTTTTCAGTTCAATGGAAGTCAGTGGTAACCAAAACTGTTTGGTTACCAACATTCTTCAAAATATCTTCTTTTGTATCGATTTAGAATGTCATAAGGGTGAGTAAATGCTAACAGAATTTTTCTTTTTGGATGAACTAACCCTTTAGGTGTCCAAAAACATCCAAATGCATTTGTATTCACCTTCCCTATTTCTGAGAACAGAGTGGGTACGTCCCTGGTCTTGGGTTTTAATATTTAGTTTATGATGTAACATGCCTGCAATCTCTGTTTGGACTGTGAAGGGAACTGAAACCTCAACTTTTGGACTTAGTTATTTGTCATTTAGCAGATGTTTCTCTCACTTAAGCTGCTTATAGCACACTAATCAGAGGGACATTCCCCCCTATAAGTGCCCTGCTCAATGACACCTATGCTGATAGGGCAGAACTGTACATTTTCTAAGCTTAAAAAACATTTTTCTGTTCATTTAATAGCTGGTACATCTTTTCCTCTCCCTTCAAAAACCACCAAGAGCACATGATTGACACATGAAGTCATTTCACCATGCATTTCACCTGAAAAACCTCAAGGGGAATCCCCGAAGTGCACTTGTTTTCTCTGTTACTAAGCTAATGCATTAATAGCTATTCACTTTTAGGTTACTTCCTGTGAAACAGGAATTATGTTTGAGCAGAAAATGTTTTTGGATGAAGAAAAAAAAAAATGTGAGTTGGCAAATTGACTAGAGGATGATGTAACTTACCGGCAATTCCGGTTAACAGTGACTCTTGACAGTCGTTGTGACATTCTACTACAAAGTTTGCCAATACATTGTAGATTAAACTGACTGTTAAATACTTGTGGTTTAAAGGGATAGTTCGCCCAAAGTGAAAATTCTGCCATCCACCCTCGAGTTGTTCCTAAAATTTCTTTCTTCTGCTGAACACAAAAGAAGATATTTTTTAGAATATGGGTAACCAAACATGTGACCCCACTGACTTCCATAATATTTTTTTCCATATGGAAGTCAATGGGTCCAGTCAACTGTTTGGTTACCCATATTCTTAAAAATATCTTCTTTTGTGTTCAGCAGAAGAAAGAAATTCATTCAGATCTGGAACAACTTGAGGGTGAGGAAATGATGACAGAATTGCTGTTTTGGGTGAACTGTTCCTTTATACTGACCATTAAAAATGCAATGTAGTTTCATTGGTGCTGACATCATTTGCATTCATTAGCATTATAATTTATTCAGAGAGGCACTGTGTACTTGGCTGTAGTTGAAAGTCTAAAAATACAACAGCACTCAAACTCCAACCCATTCTTGTGAGAAAACTGAACTATTTTGTGGCGAAAGCGCACTTAATGCTGGTAGCGTACAACGGTTAGATTTGGTGTTTTTCTATGTTGATGTGTGGTTTTATGTTTTTGATGCTTGTCCTTATTTTATGTACAGCACTCGGGTTCAACCTTGTATTTAAATTAGTGCTATATAAATAAGAGAAAGAAAGAAGTGGTGATTTTATTTGAATTGGTACGATGTGAGTTGTGGGGAAATGTACGATTTTTAGAAAAAAGATCCGCCCCTAACATTCAGTAAGGCATGAGCAGATCGTATAAAAATGTACAAGTGAGATTGTACAAATTTATATGAATTAGTCACCAATTCATCAAAACATAAAATAATTGCCTCAAGAGTGTGTTGCAGACTCTCGCAAACTCTTAAAGTACTTTTTCAGTTTCAGATTTTTCTTACTTTCCATTTATCACAGTAAATATAATGTACAATCTTTCATAATAAAGCAATGCTTATGAAATTAAACAACATCTGAATCAGGGTTATTATCATTAACTAAAACTAGTGCTGTAAAAAAACATTCTTTGAAATAAAAAGCATTAACTGTAATAAAATAAAATTTTTAAAAAAGGTAAACTTATTTTATTTCAGCTAGTTGATAAGGCAACATTTGTCATTTTCATTTAGTTCAAGTTGAAGTACTAAAATAAAAACTATATAAACTAAAAGTTAATAAATCTTTATAAACATTTTATTTTTTTTAAAAAATAACTAAAATTAAAGTGTAAACAGAAAATCAAATTCAAAATATTAACAAAAGCTGAAATATTATTTCAATGAAAGTAAAATAACACTGCTCTGTGTGATGCATATGCATCTCTACTAACAAATGAATAGAGCTATTCAACTCTAGTACAATCATCGCATTGCATCATTACAGAGCTTTGTTTATTTTTTAACTTGTATAGTAAAGCAATCCAAAACAAAATGAAACTTTTCTGAATGCAATTAAATTGTGCAATCTTTCATTAGTACATAGTGTGTACTGAATCAAGTCATGAGTAAAGAGTCAGATAGAGCACAACTCACATACTTGTATGCATTAATTTTGTGTTTTTGGCTGGTGCTGTCTTGCATGCTCACTTGTTGAGTTAATACTGCAGAATCAACAGTGACACTCCAGTTAGGGTGGGAACGTCTGTGGCATTTTACCTATTGTTGTGTGTGTTAGGGATAGTGGGGCGTAGAATGGTCACACCCGTTCACACACAAACACACACACACAAAAACAGCTGGTTTACTCCCAAGGTTTAGACGATGTTTACCCAATCCCAGATCACACTCCCCTGTGTGTATCCATACCGCCTGCTGCTTTCCCATCCATTTCAGTCAGAGAATGAACATGAGAGATGAGCGTGACTCCTTGAGCACTGGTTTCTTTAAAGTTTGGGTCTTTACTTAATCAACTTTTTTAATTCAATGGTTAGTTGAAGAAAAGTATGTTTGTTACTTTTCAATTTTGAATGGTAGTGTTTATCATAATACAAGTGATACAAACATCCTTGCACTCTTGCACATCTCAGTGAAGCAACAGTTGTGTAACCAATTGCGAAACCTCAAAGGTGACACTGCCATGGAAATTATCTCTGATCAAACGGTCTGGAGTAGCGGATGTCTTTTTTATGTTCTATCTGGACGCAAGATTATCAGCATTTGCATGTATTTTAAATACTGGAAATAGATCAATCTCTTAGAGGAGCGCTAAACCTTTGTGTGGTCCGAACGTAAATGGGCCTTTTATAGCCGTTATTGAGCAGAGCTTGTTCACTTAAACTGCGCAACGCTGACTATTCAGAAACAGTTGTAAAGTAATAGCTTTCAAATCTATGTTATTAGACAGTGTCATTACAAGTAATGCGAGTTATGTAATCAGATTACTTTTTTCAAGTAACTGGTAAATTAATGCATTACTTTTAAATTCACAACAAAATATCTGAGTTACTTTTTCATATAAGTAATGCTTTTTTCCGATTTATTGACTGACAGCTCTCCTAATTGGAAGTTGAGAGGTAAAGGCATTGTGTGAACATGATGGTTATTGTAGTTCTAGAGACTGAACATGCATTTACTCAACTCACTTGTACAAAAATAGATGAACAAACAGTGAAATGCAACCTCAGAATATTATGCCAACATGCAATAATTAGATATGTTAAAATACACAAACATACTTTAATCTCAGTGTCTTCGCTGCTGACCTCCGATGATCTAATTCAACCAGACTAACAAGCAAAAATGGCTTTACATTACCAATACATTTATGTTGCATTATATTTATTGCTGAAGTAAGAGGAAATTTGGTGATTAACTTAATAATTAATACTTAATGAAAAATACCATATACACAAACAAAAATGGCAGAACTTTACAATAAGCTTCATTAGTTAACAACATTAGTTAACATGAACTGCACTTATACAGCATTTATTAATCTTTGTTAATGTTAGTGTCAACATTTACTAATACATTATTAAAATCTTGTTAACATTAGTTAATGTACTGTGAACTAACATGAACAAACAACTGTATTTTCATTAACTAACGGTAACGAAGATTAGTAAATACAGTAACAAATGTGTTGCTCATGGTCAGTTCATGTTAGTTAATACATTAACTAATGTTTAACTAATGACCCTTATTGTAAAGTGTTACCACAAAAATGGACTATTACATTATCTTATTTAAAATTGAACTTAAGCATTATATTGAGGCCCTAAAAGATTTAAGAAATAAAAAAAGCCAAATGGATGTATAGAGTTTTTGAAGTTATTTCCTGCAGGCCTATAGTTTTTTTCTTTTGTTATGCTATTATGAATGTTATAGGCAATAGCTGAATACATGTGCTCCTCTGAATGTGTATTGTATGTTATTGTTCTTTGTAACAGTCACATAATGTTAAATACTGTTCATGACATCAATGTTGGTATATCTTAAGATGACTTTCTTCTATGGCGTACGTTATTGTGTGCACGCTGTTTTACGTGAGCGCGCACGCTCAGAGAACGCTTGAGTGACGAGAGAAATGGCCGCTCTACCGCTGACTGTTGTTTACAGTGTAATGTTTCTTTTTCACTTTGATTCGGAGCGTTTATCAGAGTGCTTTCTTTTCCTGTTTTATACTCACTCTTTTACATATATGTGTATATCTATTAAGACTCGTGGGACTACCAGTTCGTTTGCCTCGGTTTTCCTTCTCACCTCTTGTTTTTCATTTTCATCTGGGCAGACTTCAAGCACTCTGACAGATGTTACATCTTGTTATGCAATAATAATAATAATAATAAAAAAGTGTGGACTTTCGTCTCCTGCGTCATATTCTTCTGTAATCCAGAATGACAGCACATTAAGTAAAACGTTTGTTTGCGTTGCGCCCTCTACTGTACAGGCGTGATTTTGCATTTCCTTCAACCTGAGGCTTATTCATTTCACTTGTGTGAAAGGGCCTTTAACTTGCCAAAAAAAAAACTATTTTTGTTATTAAAAAAATAACTAAGCAAGCTATGGAAGCCCGTTCCCGCCACTGTTGAGAAAAAAAAATATTCCGTAAGTCATAATAATGAGAAACTTTCTCATAATAATGACTTAGCATCTCATAATAATGATTTAGTATCTCATAATAATGACTTAGTATCTCATAATAATGACTTAGCATCTCATAATAATGACTTAACATCTTTAACTTAATCAAAAAAAAAAATTTTTTAATTTTTTTTAGAAACTTTCTCATAATAATGACTTAGTATCTCATAATAATGACTTAACATCTCATAATAATGACTTAGTATCTCATAATAATGACTTAACATCTCATAATAATGACTTAGTATCTCATAATAATGACTTAACATCTCATAATAATGACTTAACATCTCATAATAATGACTTAACATCTCATAATAATGACTTAGCATCTCATAATAATGACTTAACATCTCATAATAATGACTTAACATCTCATAATAATGACTTAACGTCTTTAACTTAATCAAAAAAAAAATTTTTTTACATTTTTTTTAGAAACTTTCTCATAATAATGACTTAGTATCTCATAATAATGACTTAGCAACTTAATAAAAAAATTAAAAAATTAAAAAAGTTTTTTTTATTAAGTTAAAGATACTAAGTCATTATTATGAGATGTTAAGTCATTATTATGAGAAAGTTTCTTAAAAAAAATAAAAAAAATTTTTTTGATTAAGTTAAAAATGCTAATTCATTATTTTTATGAGATACTAAGTCATTATTATGAGATGCTAAGTCGTTATTATGAGATACTAAGTCATTATTATGAGAAAAGTTTCTCATTATTATGAGATACTAAGTCATTATTATGAGAAAGTTTCTCATTATTATGACTTACGGAATTTTTTTTTTTTCTCAACAGTGGCGGAAACGGGCTTCCATAGCAAGCCCAGCACGGCTGAGAAAACATAATGTAATGCATTACTTTCCATAAAAAGTAAGAAACGCAATTAGCTGTTTTTTTTTTTTTAGGGAGCAGCACAATATTGTAACGTGTTATTTTTAAAAGTAACTTTCCCTAATACTTTAGATAATCTGCTAATTAACTAATAAAAGATGTTACAAAGAAAATGCACAGCATATCACATGCTACTGCAGAGGCTTTAACCCTGTAAAGCCTGACATATGAAATAATACTCAGAACTTTGAGAGAATAGTGAAGAACCTTTAGACAAACAAAAGTCCTTTTTGTTGAGCTCATAGTGTTATAGGAGAATATGGACCTCACACCCAAACTGAGCAAAAATCTGCAATTTGCTGCAGTTGCTGATATTTATGTAGCAAGATTTTTATACTGCCTTGATTCGTAAATATTTGTTGTGCGAAATGACCTAAATTTCACGAGTGGCATCTTGCTTATTGTGAGCGTGCCAGCGTGTCGTGGTGTCTCTGCCAGACTGTTGTTAGCAGAATAAGCTGTGCTTTGTTTGTGGAATAGCTGACAGTGCGGGGTCTTTGTTGCTCAGCCCCCCTTGGCGTTCCCCTCCACTCTGTCTGCCTGTAAAAACAACAACAACAACTACATGACCCCAAACAACAACTCTCACTTTCACCCACGGGCCTTGCAAGAAGAGCCTTTTGCTGAGAAGGGGATGTGAATGCTTAGGGAAACGGGTTCATGTTTTACATCTGTCCTGTTTCTTTTGGTGGTCATTTGTTAGTTTAGCCTGACAGAATAGATGTTTCTGTCATGCACTTACAGTTTTTCTCAATCGATTTAACCAAAACCATTTCTCCAAAGTAATATAACTGCTCTCAAAACAGTTAACACAGTGATCTGAACACACTCTTACCTCAGCCAAACAGTTCAACTTCAAAATAAAGCACTGAATTTTTTTTTCTATTAATGCATTTATAAAAAGTAAATGCTAACATCAAAACTACAGGCATGTTGTCTATTGATTTTAGATGTACAAATACACTAACGAAAATACACGTTTATTATAATGTTTTGTTATATGGGTCATTGTGCAAATAAAGCTTCAAAAAATATATTTTTAAAAAATCTTTTCAAAACTGCATATTTTTGAGTCATGAATAATGTGTTTAAACAACCTTAAACTGTTACATTTCAACGTGTTTAATTTTTTTTTTTTGACGATTTTGTCAGGTGGTACAACCAAATATTTGTAAATATATATTATATCATTGTACCACCTGACATGGAAAGTGTATTAACCTACCTATACTTGAAATTAGCAGTTTTTAATCAGTATTTGAGAGAGATCTACAAACCTTTTCACTCTGCCACAAGGATCAGTTGATTTCCTCTGAATGTTTCATTATCAGGCTTAATGTTATTACCTTGTCAATTCATATAAAACAGATGTATTTGCAGTTGTGCCACCCTGACATTTGAGAATATACAAATTGCCACGCAAAAGTTTTCAGTTATCTCAACTACCTCAACTATTATCTCAATTGAACCTTCCCAAAGCCCCGCCTCCTTTAGTTACTGTTGCTATGCCCGACATGCCATGCGCTCTCACGCCACACATCATGTTCTCATGCAGTGAAAAATACATCTTGGAGCAATGAAGACACTGACAACATGTCGACAGACAAGGCAGAGCAGGATACATTTGATATGAAACAGTTTCATATTTAAAATATTGTATTTTTTTTTTTAAATGTAAACAATAAATACCGTATAGTGTCTCTTTAATGTGTCGTGACAGATCGCTGTAGCTCCTTCAATCGGCTCGTGAACTGATCATCTCTTCATACTAGTTCATTTATAGCATCAAATAAACATGAATGAACATCAGAAGGAATGTTGTTTCAAGCACTAAAAGACGTGAGTACACACAATTTTTCAAGTTTTAAGTTCACCAATGTTAATCTACTAACTCCCCTGACTGCTTTGTCAGACAAAATGGTGGATTGGGGGTTATGATTGGTTAGATCGCCTGTCAATCAAACCGTCGGCGAAGGGTCAAATTTAAAACGACTGATTATGCCCAACTATACCAATGCCCTCCAACTATCTCTTCTCCTATCCTCCTATTTTACATCGTCCTCTCTCCCTCATATGATCTCCCTCTATCTGTTCCACTGTTCTTTTCCTTCTCATTACATCCTTCCTCTACCTTCACCACCTGTACACTTACACCTCTTTATTTTCCCCTTCCCTTGCATATTCTTATTCTTTTATTGCTTTATGTATACTTTCACTGTTTCCCTGTTACATTATGTAATTGAGATAAATGTGTAAGCAGATGGGAAAACTGAATTTCCTCTGTTGTGTGTATTATTAACTAAGCAGTTATCATTTTCGGGCCAATTGAAAACATACCAAGTACAATTGATATTGTGACAAATTCCAGTTTTGTTTATTGTGTTTGGACAAATGGTACATAAATGTTTGTGAATTGTGTAAAGGTAATAAAAAAATTTGTGATCGTTTTTTCCTGATTTATTGAAGTTTTGGTTGGATGTATTAACTATTATGAGGACATTTTGAGAACTTTGTGCAGAGTGTTTTGAGAAAATTATTCACATAATTTACAATTTGTGTGAAATTAATGAAAATGTACAATCTGTTCAGGACAATTATAAAGTGTTCAGATCACTGCGTTTACTGTTTTGCAAACAGTGATCCGAGTTTGGAGAAATGTGTCAAATCGATTGAGAGAAACTGTAACTGCCCTGTGCTTGCGCTCTTCTGTTCATTTTGCCAAAAGTGAAGTGTTTGTTCACTCTGATTCATTGAAGCTTCACGGTCAACAGGTTAAGGGTGTTTTTCCTCTGAAGAATCTCCCAGTGGAAAATAAGAGATCACAGACCCAGAGGTAGCAGCTTCACCACCTGAGCTTTGTAATTATCACATCTGAAGACCATGTGATAAGAATATTAGCCTGGAAATCTTCTTAAAGGAATACAGTATAGTGGTCAAAAGATGTCTGGAGGAGATATTTGTTTTTAATTACCCAACAAGTGCAATTAAACAAAATGAGTATGTATGTATTTATGAATGTATGTACTGTATGTATATATATATATATATATATATATATATATATATATATACGTATGTATGTGTTAATATATATATATACATACATATATATGTATATATATATATATATAAACATACACTGTTAAACTGATGTATGGTCTTGGCCTTGCAGCTCAGTTTCAGGGTCTTGACAATCTTCTTATAGCCTACGCCATCTTTTATGTAGAGCAATAATTCTTTTTTTCAGATCCTCAGAGAGTTCTTTGCCATGAGGTGCCATGTTGAACTTCCAGTGACCAGTATGAGAGAGTGAGAGCGATAACACCAAATTAAACACGCCTGCTCCCCATTCACACCTGAGACCTCGTATAACTCTAACGAGTCATATGACACCAGGGAGAGACAATGGCTAATTGGGCCCAATTTGGACATTTCCACTTAGGGGTGTACTCATTTTTGTGGCCAGCAGTTTAGACATTAATGGCTGTGTGTTGAGTTATTTTGAGGGGACAGCAAATTTACAGTGTTATACAAGCTGTATACTCACATTATATATATATATATATATATATATATATATATATATATATATATATATATAAATCACTCATGTACTCATTTCCCCCATTTAAGATAAAAAAATTGCTAAACCATAATTATAAAAAGTCAAAATTCTGAACTAAAACATCATAATCATGACATAAAAGTTAAAATTATGAAAAAAATCTAAAATCTTTTGTAATAATTAACTTTTTATATCATAATTATGACGTTTCATCTTGAAATTTGGACATTTTCTCATAATTATTCAGAGTTCTCTGATGGTCTCCTCCTTTACAAAGAATTAGTAGTTAGCATCAAGTCTATTTTGCACGGTGTGCAGTAAGTAGTACACAAGTATTCCATTCCAAACACCTTTAGGAAACTTGTGTTATTAACAAATACCTTAGGAGTGTATATGCCTACTTTATACAGTATTATATCTACAGTTGATGGAAACAGACAAACCCATCTTAAACCACCAATCGTGCAGTTGAGCTGAACTACAGCATTTATTAACCGTTGTTAATGTTAGTTATAATATGTTAATGTTATAATTATGTTCATAGGCATTCACAGTGCATTAGTAAATTCTGAGATTTAAATGACCTAAAATTAATAAATCCTGTAGAAGTATTGTTCATTGTTAGTTCATGTTAAAGGGTTAGTTCACCCAAAAAATAAAATTCTGACACCATTAACTCACCGTCATTTCATTCCAAACTTGTAAGACAAATCTTTTTGATGAAATCTGAGAGCTTTCTGTGCCTCTAGACTCAACTACCACTTTGACGCTTCAAAAAGTTCATGAAGAGATTGTAAAACTAATGAATTGAGCGGTTTAGTCTACGTTTTCTAAACAGACATGATGGCTTTATTTGATGAACAGATTGAATTTAAGCTTTCACTCACATAAAAACATTCATCAACTCAAATCAGTTGTGGTAAACGGAAGCTCAAGCATGTTCGCTTGACATCCGAGAACCAATGAGGTTGATTCTCGTGTGTTACCACAGCACTTTTGAGCTTTGCTTCAGAGTAAGAACGGTTAAAGCTTCTGTTTATGTTCGCTGATTAATGTTTATGTGAATAAAAGCCTAAATTCAGTCTCTTCATCATATAAAGCGATCAAGTCTCTTCAGAAAATTTGGGATGAATCCATTTCAATATGGGTTTTTTTCCCGATCTCTTTATGAACTTTTTGAATGTCAAAGTGTCAGTTGCATAGCTGTCAATGGAGGGACAGAAATCTCTCAGATTATGTTAAAATGTCTTAATTTGTGTTCCGAAGATGAACGAACGTCGGTTTGGAACGACATGAGGATGAGTGAATAATTACATAAATTTCATTTCTGGGTGTACTAACCCTTAAACTAATGAAGCTAACTAATGTTAACAAATGAAACCTTATTGTAAAGTGTTTCCAACTCAACTAAACGAAGGAACGAATACAAATGAAATGCCATTTCACTAGTCTATGAGACAACTATGACACAAAAGCCATAAATTATGAGATAAAGTCATATGGTTTCCAAACATGAGCCAAAACGCTCTGCGTGAGATTTTCCATGTGATGAATGAGGGCGACGAGAAAGGTGGCAAATGGACATTGCTGCCATCTGGTGGAGAATATAGAAAACGCACATTTGAGAAAGATTTTTACAGTAGTGGCCAAAAGTGATGTCCTTCGCCCTTTATTCAAATATTATTTAAAATTTGTTAACGATTTGTTAATCATATTACGTAGTTGTACTTGGAGTCAATTGTTTTATTTGTGATAACGCAATGAAACATGCCATTGATGCCAAATTGTGCAATTTTTGGCCAGGTTGTCATACAAAGAAATTATGAACACGTGCAAAAACAAGAGAGAACCATATTATTATGTATTAATTGAGGGTTGTCTGTTTGCTGTTTTTATTATATATATTAAATTAAGCTAAATGAGTCATTATTCCTCCCACATAATTAATAAATATTAAATAAATTAAAAATGAAATAAATGTATATTATGATTAAAAGGTTATAATGTCCAAACACAATGTGAAATAAAGAAATAGACATAAACATCCAATTTAGGGTTCCAAAAAACCACAACAACATCATAGGGGCAAATAATTTGAAGTTTTGTGTATTTTATGAGCTTGTGTCCATGATGACAATGCTTTTGGAGACACTTCAAAGAGACGAGCGTGGCGTTTAATTGTGTGGACTTGTTCTCTGGAGATCCTGGTCAGGGTTGTTAAAACAATGAGGTTCAAATTAAAATGTGCTCAATTCATGGATGATCTTGCCAAGACATCATGTGGTAACAAGCTTAGTTTCCATTTACTCTGTTTTGAAGTTAAAAAGGAATGGAGAAAATGAGTGTGGGTGGTTGTGTGTAGGTGAAAGAGGTGAAAGAATAAATTAAAAGAAGCATGAACCACAGTCATGTCAGCCATGAGATCTGAAGTCATTTCCTGACACTCTGCTAATGTGGTTTAATCTATGTTGTCTTTAAAAGCACAGAGAGTGGTGTGTTTCTCTCTCTTTTTCTCCCTCAGAGGTACAATATGAAAGGTGTTATCTGAAATATTGGAACCACTTTTAAATGGATCTGTTATCATTTATTTATCATGTTGTTCCAAACCTGCATGATATTCTTCTGTGAAAGATACTTTGAAAAAATGTCTATTCTTATGTATTTGTGTGTGTGTGTGTGTGTGTGTGTGTGTGTAGTCCATACAATGAAATTCAGTGGGTTCCAAAGTTATTTTATTATTATTAATTATTTTATAGGCAAAAACAGTTGATAAATTCTTCAAATATTGCTACATATATCTTTTTTCTTAATTATACTCAAATAACGTCCTCATTTCTACTTTTACTCTTCAAATTCCCTTACACTATGAAGAAATAACAGATTCTGATGCTTGTGCACTTAAATGTTACAGTTATTTACATATCAGCTTTCAGATGATGGTATTTTTGCTTTATACAAATGTTGCTACTTATATAACAGTGTTTGTTCTTTTCCTCACTTCAGAATTGAAGCACCAGCTAAATCAATAAATGTATGTTGATGAAGATGAAAATGGGTCTGAAGCTTTTTCTCACTTGCTCTTCTTTCTTTTCTGCTTCAAAGTTCTTGCACTTTCATGTTGATCATAGTAACATGAAAACATGTTGGAAAGAACTTAAAAGATCACAAAATCTCTGTCTTTGATCCACACAAACTCTTTCTTCTGTCTATTTCTCTCTGGGTTTGTAGTTTGTAGTTCTGCCTCGAGCGTGCTGATCGAGTGTGTGAGTGATTTGAGATCCTTTACAGTAACTTAGAGCTATCTACATTACAAGGCACCCTTCCCCTATACAACAATTCATCTTCACATCAAGCTCTATTTCTTTAGTGTCTTGGCTTTAACATAAAATGGACTTCTGAGATCAAAATTAGTTGTTTAATACAGTAATGTGATTATAAAGCGGACTTGCATAATCTTATTTTTTATAACTTGATATTTACATTATTCTGTAGGGGGAAAAAAGTCGTTGGTGTGACCCCATGCAAAACTTACCGCTACTATTGGGTGTTGTAGGTGGTTGCTAAGGTGTAGCTATGCACTTTCTGACGTGTCATGTTGCTATGTGGTTGCTTACTAGCCCTTATAGTACTTAGAAAAGTAGAAAGCACCATTAAAATCACCATTAAATCAAATTTGACAATTCTTTTTTTTTTGCAGTGTTTATTATAAATGATTTATCTGTGCACGTTATAATTTTTTTTAATCCATATGCCCTCATAATCTTTAATCAAAAATGTTAACCTCCAGTTCTCTCCGTGACATGTGTCTCGGCGGAGGGGTTGACTAAACATCCTCCACAACTGCAAACTGGCATTCAGATCAGCCGCCATTTAGCTAGCAACGCCCAACTTCCTACGATCCAATCAATTCCCAAGGACGAAATCTAGTCCCGCCCTACATTTTATTCTCGCTCGGGAAGCTGTTTTACTCGCATACACGTCACAATAATACAAATAATACCTTTATTTTCTATAGCACCTTTAAAGGAGCTTCTCAAAGCACTTTAAAAGGTATAAATAGGAAATACAAAATAAATCAACAATAGTACATTGGTGTATTAAAACTACAAAAAGAAATCAACCATGTTTACCACAATCAACAATAAGCCAACTTAAAAAAAAACATGTTTTCAAATATGTTTTAAAAATTCCAATAGACTGTGCTTCAAGAAGTTCAACCAGTGCAGAGTAATGACTGTTAAAATTCCAGCTGCAGAATTTTGAACTTTGCTTATTTAGAGTATGCTTAGAAAACCCAGTAAGAAGTGCATTACAGTAATCAATGCGGGGAAAAAACAAATATATTAATTAACTTTTGTAACTGTCTTTACAACTTCATGTACATGGGGGTCAAACGTGAATGAAGAATCAAAGGAAAATGAAAAAAGTTCACAAAAGCTGGCCAAGCTGGAACAAATAAAGACTGAAAAGTAAAGGTCCTAAAACTGAACCCTGAGGGACGCCTGAGGGATGCTGTTTTTTGTGTATTAATAAAACTTGGACAAAGTCCTGCTATTCATAGATAAAGTAGAGAAAATATAATATAAGCAGTTGAACTGATAATAAAGAGCTTCCATACACATTCTTCATGTTTTTAAAACATAATTGTGTGGTGCAGTATTACAGAACAACTGTGTGACTTCTGTTCAAAGCTCTTGTCCTGAGAGAGTTTTATCTAAGAGGAGGGGCCAAAGATCAAAGCAGAGTGATTTTCAACACACACATTCTCTCTCTTCTTCCTACATCTTCTCATCCTTCTCTCCAGCACAATGCCAGTTGGGTTACTATAAATACCAGAGAAGCCATTTTGCATGTGTGCGATCCTCACAATGCTCTGGGAACTGTGCTCATAAATCAGACGTCCCCACGGTGAATCGTGCCTTTGATGGGGCCCTGCTGACGTTATCCTCTAATGAAGAAAAGAGATGATGAGGAGGCCCTAATTTTGCGTCTGTAACTGACAACACTGGAGTGTATTATTACATAAAGCAATTAAGAGGCCCCTGGACACCCACAGATGGAAATGTTTTCTCCCACTGACTCCGAGGGATGTTACAGTCGGTCGATGTATGAGTGAGATGATGTCAGCGCTTTGTGTTTTGATTCACCCCCCTACAAGTATGCTTGCTTTAAAACGCACTAACAGTAAATCATTTTATGAGATTCAAACAAACTTCAGGAAGCGCACCTATATTAATGGAAATACAGAAATCGTTGGTTTCATCAAAGAAATTAATAATTAATTTGCGCTTTATAATCAATAAACAATTCATAAGGTATCTATTGCTCCTAAACTTCTGCCTCACAACACAACACACACACTTCCAAGTGAGTGTATAGCAAAACCTCTCTCACAGATGGCTTTAGTTATCAGATCCACAGGTGATCAGCCTGTGGTATCCAGAATAAAACATGCTGTTTTTCACAAACACCACCAGAGGGCAGAGTTGAATTGAATTAATTGCATGAGGGTACTTTCAGAACCACTTTCATCCTCTCTTTTTCTCTTTCAAACTCACAACACACAAGCAAATAAGAAGTGCTGTAATTGTTTGTGGTTTGTACACCAGATGAACCAAAAACAATTACAGCATTTCTCCAACTTCTTTCTAGGCTGAATGTTTCTTGATATCATTATAGAACTTTTATTATGATAAAAGCTCTATAACATTACAGGGGTTGAGGCAGAACTAACAGATGTTAACTGACTTGAAGGCTTTTACTCTGTCTGAATTATATATGTTTTCTACATTTCAAATGCATTTAATGTAGGCCTGTAGATTATTTTGACTATGAAAATTCATCATAAAACTCTGAATTATTATGTTTAAAAATCTAAACAAGAAGTAAAATAATCATAAACCATTTCCACATTTTCCCTAAAAAATGACTACTATAACTTATTATACATTAATAATAAAAAAATGATGCATGTACATGATGTCATAAATTAATATTTTTATTGAGCATGAATGCCGATCAAAAGTGAGAGTAAAGGAAAATAAATATGCTTTTTTCAGCCAGAAAATGCAATGTTTCTTAGCAGCAAATCCACATATTAGAATGATTTCTGAAGGATCATGTGACACTGAAGACTGGAGTAATGATGCTGAAAATTCATCACAGGAATAAATCACATTGCAAAATATATTAAAATATACAGCTATTTTAAAGTGTAATAATATTTCACAATATTAATGTTTGTTTGTTTTTGTGGTATTTTTTTATGTTCTGTTACGTACTTATTATCATCATTATTCTTTTTTTACTGTTCTTACTTACAAAAATATTCAAAATTCTTGCCGACCCCAAACTTTTTAATGGTAGTTTATGTACACTGTTGGATATTGTAAGTAGACAAAGTAGTGTGAAAAATTTTTAATATGAGCATGTTATTACTGTACAAAAGTTCTTGTAAAGAAGTGCCCATAGCTGAAGAAATACTTTACACTAGTTCAGAGGTCTTCAAGCCTGCTCCTGGGGACCCACCATCCTGCAAACTTTATTTCCAACCTACTTTAACACAACTGCCTATGTGTTTTCAAGTGATCCTGAAGAGCAGGATTAGATACTTCAGGTGTTTTTGATTAGGGTCGGAACTGAACTCTGCGGGACAGTGGGTCCCAAAGAGAAGGGTTGGAGACCTCTCCACTGTTTTAATCTGAGTAAATGATTAACTTAACTGTATCTTTTGAACTCAGACACACTGAAACAAGCTATTGTCTTCTTTTTGTACATCTTTTTAAATCGAATTAAATGTATGCTCGGTCACATGACCAATACATGATTCCTTTCAAGTTTTGGAAATTCTGCTGCTTGTTTCTTTCTTTCTTAGTAATCATCCATATATTACTTTTATTTTTGACAGCAAACCCACTTTTTTGTTGTTGTTGTTGTCCAGATCAATAGCAGTTTTCTGCTTATCAGAGGATTTTAGCCATTTATATTTCTCTCGTAAGACATGGATCAATGAAAACAGAAGAGGTTCTTTGTTTATCAACCCTTCAGGGCCTGCATTCAATTTCAAATGGATCTGACACTGAGGGAGATGGCATTTTTATGATTGTTTAAAGTTACAGCGACTTAAACGCACTATTCTTTAACTTATGGCACATTTTACACTCTTCTTGAGTAAGTCATTATTCTCTTGTCTTGTCTCCTAACAGTTACGACAGATGCTGATACTCCACCCTGCCCACAAAAATGAGATTCTAAGCACTTCATTGACGAAAATGATGCAATGTTATTATGATGAACAAGTGACTGTGCATGCCAACTATGAAGCTTTGAGGACCAGAGAGTGCAGAAGAGAAACTAAGACGCCAATTTTCCTCATCATGTGGTAGTTTTATGGATCACAGCTGAGGGTCTTCTTCAAAAACAGATGGAGTGCCATTCTCCTCCTCGTCCTCGTGATCATTAGCGAACTGCTTCAATGACATCATCAGCTGAGAGTCGATCTGTAAATAATTGTCATGCTGTGGGCAAACCAGGCTTTTTAGCATTCTGCAAGCTCTTTTGGGTTTCCTGTGTTGAATCAGAACACATGTTGGCCATTTTGGAATCTGTTGTTTCTTCCTGATACATTCCTGACCTTGAGGATCTATGCAGTTGGTTTTCATAAAGCGAGTTTCTTCAAAAAGACTCTGAAGCCTTTTGAATATCTTGGGGTTTTATTGCATGCAAATGTGAATTCATAATCTTTTATTGTCTGAATAAAGTTTACATTGGTTGAGCGAACACAGTACAATTCAATAAACTTCAACTTTGACTTGACAGCACAAAAATGTAGAATAAACATGCATTATTTTTTCAGCGTGTGTGTGTTTGGAAAAAATATAACTTCTGCACACTAATATAATACCTTTGAGCCTTTATTTTTATGCCTTTCTGAGAATTAAATGCAACTTTTTACTAATTTCCAAGCTGGGTAAAAGATTTGACTGGGGAAAAGTTTACCCAGGTTATTTAGCAACATAAAAAAGCTTTAACATGATAACATATTCATTATTTGTAAAAGCAAATTCCATTGTTTTATTTTTTCCGTGTGAAATGGTCATCTTGCCAAAGTTTACTTTCAAATGCACACTTAACCAAGGCATGCTCTGTAAAATAAACAGATTTTCAATGTAAACTTGAGCTTCCTCAGATGAAATGTGTCCAGTTGAAAGTGATTACAAACAAGGGCACTTTGCTGTCAGTCCAAGGTCAAATCTTTGAATACTTCAAAGGTTCTTTTTTTTTTTTGAAGTGTTGCCGCATAACTGAACGCAAAGGGTCTTTGATTTTGTCTCATTCCTCATGTGAATCAAAGGAGAGATCAAACCCTTTAACTTGTTTTAATGTATGGGGTAATTTGGCAAATCAAAAAGTCCTGCACAGAAAAAATATCTTTTTTTTTTGGAGATTGACTTGTCTTATTGGTATCCTTGAGATCCAAATGCTTAGTATAAAAATACTAAAAGTAATTTAAAAAATTAGGCTAACCTTATTTTATATTCATCTGACCAGAAACCCATTTAACCTATTCTAAAAAAAAAAAAAAAAAACTTTGTTGTGCTCATTCACTATTCCTCACAATAGTTTAATAATGTAGTTCACTTGATGGAGTGAACTACATATGCCTCTTTTGCATAGTTTGTACTAGCTGTTGAATACTCCTTTGTAATTTAGCAATGTGGCAGCTCTAGTAGTAAGATGTCATTGAAACCATGTATAAACCTTAATTAAACAATTTAATGATCAATTAAAAAGAATGTATACTTGTATGATATTACGCTGTACCCACATTGGACCAGCGGTTTGGAAAATGGATGTATGATTCATCTGTGGGCACCATCTTCTGGTCAGAAGTGGGAATTCATTCGGCTCATGACTCTCACTGTGCATTATGGATATTCAAGTATAGTTGGTTATACACTTGTTATTGCAGTGCATTGTGGGATTGGGAACTTGGTAATGTTCTCTATGGTTTCAGGCACTATTTAGGATGATTGAAATCTTTAAATTTGTTATGGAATGGAAGTTGCTATAGTGTTTTCTTCTCTATTGTGACGCATATCTGAGTAAAATGCTTTCTCGAACAAGAAAAAAATGTGGGAGTTGATTTTGTCCATCTGGAAAAGAGTAGTGCAGGTATGACTTCCATTTGTGGGCTAACCGGCAGTTAGCATCGCACTAGTTCCCTCGACAAAAACCCAATAGGATTTTTCCATAGGCTTTTGGATTATCACAAAAAACAAGCTCTGTGATGAACAAACGTTTACACGTTTTGATCATGAAGATAATTTTCCCACAAGTTTTATGAATTTCGAAGCCTAAATTCAGTTGCCAGAAGTAAAAAGCTAAAGGTAGGCTGTAAGCGAACCACACCACAGTCCCACAACTTCAACATCAACACCATTAAGCTTTCAGTTTTTGTCAAAAGATAATGAAAGGTAATACTGATGAATTTTATGTTGTAGAATTAAATGTGAAAGTGACTTTAGCTTGTGTTCACCATAAACCTTATTTCGGGTATTTAACCAAAATCCCATTAAAAAAACCCATTGACATTGGAACGATTGAACCGGAAGTGCTAAAACGCTAACTCGTTTCCACGTTTTGGCCTACAAAGTGATGTCATACCTGCACCACTCTATTGATTGGATCATTGTTTGCTTGTTCGCTGGTTCCTTTCAGATTTTCCCATGGGGTTTTGTTTTCCAATTTATTACATTGTAGAACAAATTGTGAAAGTATAGTCAAGTTATGTTTACCACAGGCTTTATTTTACACATAAATCCAAAAACCCCATTATAAAACCCCATAAAAAAACCCACAAAGGAACCAGTGGCAAATTAATCTTACAGGTTCTGACTTCATATGGTAATCTCATGTGAGTGACAGGTTGTCCCGCCCTCACAGCAGTAAACATCTCATCAGAGAAGAGGTGTCACTGCAAGAGGGAGGGGAAGTTATTTTGGTAAAAGATAACAAAAGCACACGAATAAAAGATAAAAAAAAAGATGTGCATAGATAAATCTTTTATAATAAATATATTCTATATATATATATATATATAAATATAAAAACCAATTGTCAATTGTTATTGAAATAAATTCTCTCAGAAAGACAGGTGAGAATAGGCCTACTTAAAAGCCTTTACTCATTATACAGTGTGTAGAGTGAATCAGAAAGTCGAGTAAAATTAACGCTTAATAATTTTGAGAAGGCCAGTTCTTTTTAAGGTAGTCCACCCAAAGTTCAACAAGTTCCCTCACAGTTGGCTAATTATAACTAGGGGAAACGTTTACCAATCTTCCAGCAAAAGCAATAAAACTGTTTTGTGACTATAATACACACGAAAGGACAATCCCAGCTATTAACTTCAAAGTTATTACTACACATGCACATTTCTGCGTATGAATCATCCAAACAGTGTCGCTCCTCCTTAACGATTCAATGCGGAGAGGAGCAGGGGAGTGGAATTGACGTTAACGAATCGGTTGCTTTGAACGAGTCTTTTAAAAGAACGAATCATCGATGCAACTCGTTTAGATTGCAAAAGTTTCTCCCTTTTGAAATGTACGTCTTTTGTTCATGATAATAATTATGAATTTGTAAAAATTACCATACACAACGATACGTTACAATGAAGTAACTTTTCCCAAAAACTCTTCATTTTAAAGCCTTTCTTTCTGAAGCTTGACAAAAAGCTATGCCCAGCAGCTGACAAATAATTATCTGCTTAGTTATGACTTATGGGGAAAGGCTTATTATCTTCGAATACTGTTTGTAGTGTCTCCTCTACATTTGTACAAATACTATAAGTAAAAAAAATAACTGAAGCTAACAAAATATGATCTAAGAACGTTTTGCTGACACTCTCAATAAAATATGAAAACCTTATTTCTAAATGTACTCCGAACGTTTAAAACCACAGTTTAAATGTTTTAAAACATTTTTCTTGGTTGTACAAACGTTCCATTTTATCATTCTATAAACATTATTGGAACGTTACTTGTTCTCTGAACATTCTAAAACAAGTAGTAACATTTAAAAAAAATGTTAAATGAGCATCCAACTAAAACATTTCAGGAAAAGAAAATTCCTTTAAATAACAACGTTTTGAGAACATTATACCACCAGATAACTTCTCTTGAAGAATGTTCACAATAACTTTGAGAACCTGGCCAGAACGTAAACAAAAGTTGTTGTTCTTCTTCTTCTTTTGATGTTTAACAAACCATCTTAAGGTACATAACCACCAAGCAAAAGCTCTGAAAACATTCCCTGCGTTAGCTTGGAAATAATAACCTTACAGGAGTTACTGAACGAATCTTTTAAATGAGCTGATTCAAAAGTATCGAATCTTTTTGGGTGAATCAAAAACCCCAGCTCTAGAATAAGAGAGGGTCAGGAAGATCGGTGGGTGGGGTTAACCCTTTGTGGAAAAAAAAAATTAAGGAATCACGTGTTCCCAGATCAAAGGAGATCCGCTTTGTACAGAGAGCGCGAGCAGCAGCCAGCGAGGCATAAGCGAGCGCGCGAGCAATGCGATAGTCCGGGCAGCAATGGTGAAATAAGCCACGACATTCTTTCCAAGGACAAACTTTTATTTTTAACAATCGCTATTCTCATTTCGCACCATCCATTGTTTTTTTTTCTTTTTCTGCTGTAGTTTGTATTCCGGGAGGGAGCTCTCTCCTCTCACATTTGATTCTGAATCAACACTTTTTTGAAGCCCCTTGGAAATTATGTTCCGTTCGGCGCTGATCCAACCGGCAAGATGATGATTTTACCGAGGAGTGGGTTCGCTGATTCGGTGGTCTTGGTGCTGTTTTGGGTCCTGGGAAGCGTCGTAGCCAAGGATACTGCCTTTGTGGAAGTTGTGCTTTTTGAGTCGAGCCCAAATGGTGATTATACCACTTACACGACAGGTCTGCAAGGGCGCTTCTCCAGAGCCGGAGCCACTATCAGCGCAGAGGGCGAGATCGTGCAAGTACGTTTCCGTCTCTATCGGTGCACTTGCATGGGAATTTTACACTCTTAACAACTTCATTTCTGTGCGGTGCATTCGCTCTCCGCAACTTTGTTTTTCTCTTTCTTTTCAAGGGGGTGTGGGGTTGCACTTCACTGCGTGAGGATGGTACAAGACCAGAGAACTATGCGGTCGCAAAATGGCCTCTTGTCTCGCAAAACATGAAAACGTACTTGCAAAAAAAGTTACTTTGATGCATAACTTGCATGAGTGGTGTAGAATACTGCAGAAACAAACACGGTGTAAACTTCTGACAGCAGTAAACATATGTCAGAGGTTATCAGTTTTAATAACAGCGTTTCCTACATCTTTCGCAGTGTTAAACTGTCAGTGTAACAGTATTCCCATGAAAACCTGGAAAGATTAAAGAATATAGGATTTCCAGGCCTTTTTAAAAACTTCTGTCTGTGCTCATCTCTGAAATATGCTTTGTTCCAGCACCCTCCCATAACTTTTATTCATTTCCATAGTTCTTATAATATTGTATTCGTTATCATATTATAAATCAGTGCATGAATGTTAAGAGCTTTTCCTTACATGATAATATAATAATAATTGCAGTGGTATGGTTTGCATATGTCCATGACACCTGTCATATAAATGTCCTGTGTTTGTGAGAAAGCTGTCCAGATGAACACTTGAATAAAATCAAACCTGCGCTATTTGATAAATTGTTTATGAACCATCACACCTCTGTGTGATTTATTCTTCATAATGCACTCGAGCGCTTTTGTACTCTCTAGGGAACGTTCTGCAATGCTTCTAAAGAGCGCCCGTTTTCATGATTTGTTGAAAGTTTGTAATTCTTCCCTCTCCTCTTGTGAAAACAGAACAGGCATCAAAGAGCGAGACGTTATTGAATGCCATGCCAAGAGGTATAATCTGTCCCTTAAACACTTGCTTAGAGTTTAACACTGTTGGCAGAAGTGCACTGTGGGAAGTTATGGTGACTGTGTCTGTAATGTGAACACTGAAAGTGGATGCAATGATCTTCCTGCAGATCAAAGCGATCTCCTCAAGCATGCAACGCACCGTGAATGCTTTAAAAAGTTCATTTTGAATGAAAGAACGCTCCAGCTGCATGCGGACGTTCATCTTTCACAAGCTCCTACTATTTCTGTGCTTTCCTTTACATTCCTCCTTGTGGTTTTAGTGTAGAAAAATGAAAAATACAGGCTTTTTTACATCCAGGTCTACTGTGTCCATTCCACATAATTCGCTGCTCTGTGTTTACAGTTGTGTATTTAGTAATGTTAGAATGTTGGCATGTATAGGATTAGTGAGTATCACATTCTTCAAAATGGCAAGTGGTGATCATCATTTTTCAGTGATGGCAGAAGAGATTGCTTTCTCTGTAGTGGGGTGAAATGAGAGATTTAGTGGTTTAGATATTTTGACTGGCCGTATATCCATTTAGCACGGGCCATTTGGCTCTATCTTTAAACCCTGCTGAGATGCCGGACCTCAGCTTTACGTTGAGAAGCCTTTGAGGTTTGCCATATTTTCAGACATAGTTTAACGTCGCTTTTATCACCGAGGCCAAGTTAGGATTCCTATTGGGATGGTGTTTGTGATATATTCCTGCTAAGGTTGTAATCACTTCGCTGTTTGTTCTCTCTCATTTTCCGAAACGCTATGCCATGTTTCGTTCACGATTTTCTTCATAGCAATGTCATAATGTCATGTCAACTTCTCAGGAATGTCGTCTTTTCATGTGAGTTTTGTTGTGAAACTTGTTGTGATATTTGAGAGATCTGACTCAAATGTTTGACTTCTGACTTATGTTTATATAGTTGTGTAATTCAGTTTGCTTGCAAAAAACCCCATTCTCTGAGTTTCAAGGCCCATTCACACCATGAACGATAACTATGTTTGCGCGACAATATTGTTCTGTTTATTGCGGGTTTGTCGCCTGCCGCTTTAAATGCTCAAGCTCTTTAAAGCAGGATTGATTCTGATTGGCTATCAATCTTTCTTTAAGTAATCGGTACAGTTGTGGTGTAAACTGTGCTGTTCTTTTAGAGCTATATCTTTATTGTCCTTGGTGTGAACAGGCCTTGATGCTTTTTCTACATTTTGTGCCTATTTGTCCAAATTGCTTTTAAACAGGGTAAAAGTTTTCCTGCAAACCACAGATGCTGTCGGCAATTTCCGTTCAGGCCATGATTGCATTTTAACCTCTAGGATTGGCTAAAGAAGGTTGCTTGTTTGGGCGTTGAGAATCCAATTAAGTTAATAAGTGAGGATTTTGTACTGTAGGATGTAAATTTCAAGCACTTTAAGAAAACTAGCCCTGGTACATCCTTGTCAGATTTCCCTTGAGTGAAAAGGAGAGCCTGGAGTACCATTAGGGCCAAAGCAAACAAATTAACTCAATTTGCTACATACTCTACCTTATGGGGCAGGAAGCAAAGTGACTTTTCTTGGCTAATACACAAAACCAATGTTCCCCTTGGCTAGAGCCTCAATTGCCTCAATTTTGTCTTCTCGTATAGCATGAAAATCAGTGTCTTTTTAAATAATTCTTACATACTGTATTTGTGGCTTTTCTCTTGGAAAGGACTTGCTGATGATGTTTTGAATATAGTGTTAAGTTCCTACCGCCGGTTCCATGGCTTTGTCTCCAGTAGAGACTTGCTCGCTGTTGGTTTTTACGTACATTTATCACAGGAATAGAATTGTTTTAGCCTAGCTTTTAGGTTTTTTCTTTTTTTTGTCAAAGGCCGAAAGGTTAAAAAATATTTAAGCTGAAATGCTGTTACATCCAGTGTTTGGAGTGTGGTGATTTTGGCAGTCATGTAGCTGACATGGTATTTATCAGTCTAATATGCTAATAATTGAAGGTTTGTCACAAAGTTTATGCCCGGATCATTATGCATGCAACATTGCACGTTCAAACAATACAAGTCTGTTGAATGCTTTGATAGCTTTGTCCTTCATACTTTACTCCCAACCAGGGGTACTTGGATATTTTGCTTTGTTAAACCTTGAATTTTACTAAGTTCCGTTTAAAATTACATTTTAAGAGAAGAAAACATAATAATGAGTTTAATGTGTACACATTTTATAAAATTGTGTGTATGATACCTCTTAACATTGTATCCTTTTTTTAAAAAGACTACTTTTATACAGCAAGGATGCATTACATTGAGTAAAAGTGATAGTAAAGAAATTTCGGTAACACTTAGCAATAAGGTTCATTAGTTAAACATTAGTTAATATATTAACTAACATGAACTGACCGTGAGCAACACATTTGTTACTGTATTTACTAATCTTCGTTAACGTTAGTTAATGAAAATACAGTTGTTCATTGTTTGTTCATGTTAGTTCACAGCGCATTAACTAATGTTAACAAGATTTTAATAATGGATTAGTAAATGTTGAAATTAACATTAACGAAGATTAATAAATGCTGTATAAGTGCAGTTCATTATTAGTTCATGTTAATGTTGTTAACTAATCAACGTGTTACCAAAATTTCTAAAGTTACTGAATATTTCTATTTAAAAGAAGTGATGTTTTTGATTAATTTTGTTCATCAAAGAATCCTGAAAAAAAAATCTATTACAGTTTTTACAATAGTTTTATGCAGCACATTTGTTTTTAACATTAGTAATAAATTAAATGTTTCTTGAGCACCAAATCATCATAATAGAATGATTCCTGAAGGATCATGTGACACTGAAGACTGGAATAAGTAATCTTTGCCATCACATTAATGATAACATTTCACAATATTACCATTTTTACTGTATTTTTTGATCAAATAAATGCAGCCTTGGTGGGACTTTCAAAAACATTAAAAAATTTTACCAACCTCAACATTTTGAATGCAATTGTATATTTTCGTATAATAATAATTATCCAGAACAATAATGTTATGGAATGCTATTTCTAGTTTGTTGGGATTAACACAAAAATTAGAGTTATTTGAACAAGTTCTAAAAAAAAAAAAAAAAAAAGTTTTCCAGGTGTTATTGTCATAAGTTGCACCTGTCTTTCATTTTTCAGGGAGATAATGACTGTCACACAAACTGTTCTCAGTGTTGCATCAGACTAGTTTAGATTTATCTCTCATCTACCATCATAACTAGTGCATCATTGTTTGTAGTTCATGACCGTTACTGCTGAAAGTCCTTATATAAACAGAAGGGAAATGAAATGGTCTGTGTGAACGCTGGCGGTACAGGCGATGACATGTTGTCATGGCGGCATTAGAATGATGCCATCTCCACATTCTCTCAGGCAGAACTGTAGTGTCATATCTACACATGACTGACCTAAAATACCTTGATGGATGACTAGCCTTATCACCTCTTGCAGCAGAACTAGGACAGTGCTGGTGCTTTTCAGACACTGTTCTCATTAAGAACTGGATGTGGGAAAGTAAAATGGTACTTCCTCTTTTAACCGTGTTCTCACCTGTTTGTTGTGGCTGATAACTGTGGGAGGGAAACTGAAATGTGTTGGAAATTGACTCCGTGTTTATATGTGAATGGAATGTTTGTGGTTAGAATATGATTTTTACTCCTCATGGTGTCTTGATTTAAATTGTCGTACTACAATGCTTTCAAATGCTTCGCACATCTGACTTTGATTTTTGGGATTCTGAGGGACATTGACACTGAAGCATGAAAGTGACCATATGAAAGTCAAGGCTTCATTCCACAGAAAATTCAACGTCCCTTTAAAGTTCTGAGAACAGAGAGATGGGTGATTGGTTCTGATTCAGTCATCACTTTTCATGCATAAACATGCATTGTATTATTATTATTATTATTATTATAAGGTCTCAGTGAGTTTTACTGATTCACCCAAAAAAACGATTGTGGAATTATTTATTCATCCTCAAGCTGTTTCTAATCCATATGACTTAATTTATTCTGTTGAACACACAAGTAGAATTTCTGAAGAGTTATTCTGGTCACCCTTTCCACCGTCATCATTGTGACTGGGAACTGAGGCTTTGAAACTTAAAAATGACACAATAGTGTCAAATAATTAGTCAATATGACTTCACTATGACATCCACCCTAGCACTCTTTTGCATATGAATTAATTTGTGAGAGAAGTGGCGATGTCCGCTTTATGAATGAATCAAATGAATTGATTGATTCAGTTCACAAAACCAGTCTGAGTGATTCGTTTATGAATTAGTCTGATGTGAGAGGCTGCTCACTGCAGAGCTGTGGGTGGAGCGTGAAGTCCAGCTCCCCCTCTCTGTATTTAATTTGGGCATAATGGGTTGGGTTAAAAAAGGTCCAACCACACCCTAACCCTTCCCAACTCTCTCCCTCCACCCATTAGATCCACAGAGGTGGAGCTGGACTAGGTCAAGCTCAATCCATGACGTCCAGAGAGGTGGAGCTGGACATCAGTTGGCTCTGCAGTGAGCACCTCTCGAGTTCAACTCACTGAATCAATCACAGAGGTTAAAGGGATAGTTCACCAAAAATGAAAATTATTGACATTCTTTCTTCTGTGGAACACAACGATTTTTTTGTTGTTTAATGGCGGTCAATGAAGTCCAATGTTTTCCGAAATATCTTCTTTTGTGTTTTCCACGAAGAAAGAAACTCATATAGTTTTGGAACGACATAAAGGTGAGTAAATGATGACGGAAATGTTCTTTTTTGACTGACCTATCCCTTTAACAGCGCTCTTGAGGGGAAGACTGTCAATGAACTGCAACTACTACAACTGCTATTATTCATTTAATAGACCATCAGGTGACTTTCCTTATTTGCTGTTGAGAATTTGAGGTTCATTTCTAGATGCATAAACTGCAATTTAGGACTGTATTTTTATCATTTTATCTTACAAAATCTGTTAAAGTCAGCCCACGATCTGTGGCGTGATTGATACAGTGTCTTTCCTCAAAGCTCGCTGTAGTTGTGCTCTTAAATTAGGACTATAATGAGAGCTTGGTTTGGCTTAAAGAGTCTGCATGCTTTTCCCACAGACTGAAACCATGGGAGTCCAGAACGGCCCTCCACGAGACAGTGGGTACCCGAAAACACGGGCCCCTCCCTGTCCACAGCAACAGTAGCAATATTCAACAACCGTGGGTTTAAAAGGTTAAAGTGCTGCACGACTACTTTTCCATTTATTGGTTTTGTGGTGGCAGCTGTATTTTAAGACCTATCTACTCAAACCGCTAACCCGTCGGCCTTTCATAGCCTTGCCAAAGTAATTTGAGGCTGTTTTTTTTCTCCCTCTGTCAGAGTAGAAAAGATGAAACTGTTTTTGTCTCCTCCTTTCTTCTTTTACCACTGTCTGCCTCACTCTGATGCACTTGAGAAAATGTTTCTTTTTTTGTTTTCTAAAGGGGCAAATAGTTTAGGCAGAAATGAATAGAAAATTCAGACCGTCGGCTCTATTTTACCTGCCGCACAAAAGAAAGATCCACGTATGGA